>BPUM01000229.1:0-172004 GCA_020521455.1 Prunus kanzakura | reverse complement strand
TTTGTTGCTAAACCCTAATCAAGGAGGTAGGAATTGAGACAAGGTCAATGCGTTGTGCGTCAGTTCCCGACCTTTTTGAATCCTAAATTACTTTAGAACAACCTCTTTGAATCCTAAATTACATTTGTTGATCACCATTTGGTTAATGAGTTGATTTGTGCTTGGTAAAAAATGATTTCTATTCCACGTGGCCAAAAATAAAGAAAATATTAAATTTGAGAAATTATATCTTGCTAGACTATCTAGCAACTTAAAATACTTATATTGTCAGACTATAAGTTTAAGCAATTTGTTTCTCTTGTTAGATTTCGTAGCCTGGCAACATAAATATCAGTTTGGCAAGAGAAGATTATACTACTTCTTGGCTGATTCTCACATGAATGTGTTTACTTTCTCAAACAAAAAAAGGGTTTTAAGGGTGTTTTGCATTTTTGGCATCTCTGTTTCGAGTCACTGATATACAGCTTCTCTACATGTTACCATTATGCAACGTAAAATTATGTTTCTCAATAAAACCATTTGCAACACATTTACTTAGATATCAAATCACATCTCTAATAAAGGAGAAAAACTTGTACATCATGTAACACTGTTTCGTCATCCCTAATTATCACATGTCGTTATGAGTGATAATCGATTCACATAACGACACGTGATTAATTAGAGAGATCAAAAAAGTGATATCCTCGTGAGTCGTAACATGCAAACATAAACTTACTTTATTAATAGTATAATAGGACTAATAATGTGATAATTATAAATGTTTAATAGGGAAAGGCGGCATGGCATGCAGGTATGCTACGTCCACCACCACATTTATACCGATATATGGATGCATGCATAAAGTGATGGTGAAATCTAAGCATTTATTTCAGAATGGCAACGATGAAAATATCTACCTAACGGTCAAATAAGTTCATGTAATATTATATTCATGGTGAATCATCTTCCCCGCCTCCACCACCGTATCCTGACCCATAACCTGACCCGTAGCCAGAGCCCCTGCCACCACCGTTGCCGCTTCCACCGCCGCCACCACCGCCTCCTCCACTGCCACCGCCACCGCCACCTCCCTTGCCGCCTCCACTTCCATATCCACCTCCACTTCCATATCCGGAGCCATAACCTGACCCACTTCCTGAACCCAAGCCTCCACCGCCGCCTCCACCACCACCTTTACCACCTCCGCCACCTCCATCACCTCCTTTCCCACTACCAGATCCATATCCAGAGCCACCGCCGGACCCATATCCCGACCCAGAACCACCATTTGCACCGTATCCACCACCACCCCCACCGCCTCCACCTTCACCTCCACCGCCTCCTCCTTCACTACCATACCCGGAGCCACCCCCAAAGCCATGCCCCGAACCATACCCGGACCCGGACCCGGAAGCTGAACCACCCCCTCCTCCCCCTCCTCCTCCTCCTCCTCCACCACCACCACTAGCCCTATGTCCTTCGATAGCCTTTGATGACCTAGCAGCAAAGGAGAGCTCCACGAGGAGCAAAACCAAGAATGCAGCACCAATCACCTTAGTGCTCGCCATACTCAAACTTCAAAACTCAATGTGGGATGTGTAGGTTGGTCAAGACTCTTGAGAATGTGAATATATTTAAGTGTACTGGTTGATGTTTGTGAGTGAATAGGTTTCCTCAGAAACCAATGCTAGCTGTGAGTGCATAAGGTGAAAGCAATAAGGTCTCTATATATAGGCATCCGAAAGCAAAGCCAAGGTACTTTTCCCAAACTTTGATGACAACATGATATTCTAGTAGCTTCTTTTGCACATACTAAATTATCATCAATGGGGACGTGTCTCTGGTTTTCTTGATTGTTAGTGGCATTGGTGATGGTGGTGGGTGTGGCGGTGGTGCTTTTGTGGGTGATCCCTTGTTCTTGTCTTCATGCAATTCCTTGCTGTTCAATGAAAGTTTTAGCTCCACTTTTGACTTCAAATGGGTCCACACGCCAATGCCATGCCAATAGGATGCATTCACACTTCAATAATCTGTGTTGCATGTATGAAGGCCAGAATTAGTGCATGAGTTTTTCCATTAATGATTCAATGAATTAGCCGCTAGTAGTGGTTTTATTAATTATTTTTGGGTGATGTGTGTTACATGTGTCTTTCAGATCGTGGGTTCTCATTAGTATATTACTAGTCACACATCACAATTTTGGTCAAAGTGACACCTAGCTAGTGAACATGGTTTGAAATATGGGTTATTGTGGGCATAACGAATGGGAATTCAAGTGTTACAAATTGAATGTGTTTCGCAGATTTTAATCAGGTTGTTACAAGGATCCCAATTAACCTCCTCCTTGGCATCTTTTGTCACTAATGCAAAACGCCAACATGGTAGCCGATGATCTGACGGTCATTGGTCGTGGAAAATTTATGTATGATCTGAAATTTGTAGAGGATCCTCCTTGTAATTTCTTTCTTGATTAAAAAAAAATCAACTATAATTGCAAGATTTTATAGAAATCATTGTCGTGATGGCATATACCGCGATTAACTCGGGCATTCATCACCATATACACAAATCTAGCTCTAAACCCTAAACTCTAAAATCCAAACTCTAAACTTATTGGAATTTGTCACTAAAAAACTAAAACTCAATCCTATATGACAAGCACTTGGCATTCGCAACTCATGGCTTGCCATCAAATCATCTCAAATAACAGCTGTAAATTTTGCTCACTCTCCTTTGCGATCATGAACATCATTTTCACATCATGTCCCCTTGGCAAATTTTTAATAACCAACAAATAAAAGGAAGAAGAACCTATTGGCCTACGCGTATCAAAGGTTATCTCAAACTTTGACAATTGAGTCGCGCGTTGCTATGGTTAGCCATTTCAACGACAATTATGCTTTCGGAAGGTCCTGAAAATCTCAGGCCACAAAAACCCACTACGCTCTCTCCTCACCAACCCAAATTCCTTCCATAATCGATATCGCATGTGTTAGTGGGTCTTTCTTGAATTGTACGCTTTGAATGACAAATGGACCTATATATGTTCTTCCCTATCTTACTTTGCGTGAGTGCCATTTAGGGCTAGCTTGCATGCACTTCACCCTTAATCATGGCAATGTGTGTGTACAGTGTACCCATCACATCTTACCAAAACAGCTTGGGCTCTAAATATATTCCTAAGAAAATACTCTGCCTCCTTTTGTAAGTCGAAATTCTTACTTTTATGCCAATCACAATTAATTCGATACGGTGAATAAATTCTTTTAAAATATTCTTAATGAGATATTTTTTTTGTATAATTGTGAATAGCACAAAAGCGTCTCATTCTATCAGGGGAGGAGGCAAGCCATGTATACTTAAGATAATGCTTCCCTCCTTGCCCATCCTTACATACTAATGTGGCTCAACCATAAATTAACACTTGTCTTTTAAAAAAAAAAAAAAAATTTCTCAAAGGTGCATTTGTTTTTCACTTAAATCATTCTTTATAAGATAGATACGTGTCAAATTGTGACCGAGCCACATCAGTAGAGAAGGCGGAGTTCCTCCTTATAGCCAAAAAGAGAAGCATTATTCGCTTATCAATTGAGCATAGGTCGTCTAGGTTTGTATCCACATTTAAAGGATCACATATGCTTAGTGGACTGATTTGAGGATGCAAAAGAGACAGTGGAAGACTTCGTACGCGGGTGGTTTACGCGTAATCATGAAATCATGATTCACGTGCGGTATTGGGAGGTATTGATTGACATGTGTCCTCATAATAATACGACATGTGTTATCATAATAATATAATTGGTTAGTTAGTCAGTTAGCATGGTTATTTAAGGATCAAACTCAAAGGTTATCGTATTCATTCTATTGTGCCAAGTGTTGTGTGAGCTAATTAGGGGATTATATCCTAATCAGCGTAGTTGACTAATTCTTGTACATTAAGAACATAATTACCACTCTTGATAAACACACTTACGTTAACCTTATGTAACCCCTATGTCAGGACTGGTTCATTGATTTTGGAGGCTTTGGACAAAAATGAAAAATTAGGCATTTTTTGTTTAACACTTACCTCATTTTGAACAAACATTAAAATAAAAAAGTTTCAAACCTAGGTGATAAGTAAGTCCCATTTATATGAAAAATAAATTTTAAAAAACCCAAAATAGTTCAAAATAAAGTCCAAAAAACATTAGTTCCATACATAGAAGGCCTTTTTGCTAGTATACTTATTAGACTGGAGGTGTGTAGGAGACATATTTCATTTGAGAGAGAAATATGCCTTGCATTGATCAAGCTACCTCAATACCCAAGAGATACTTGAGTCCACCTAGGTTCTTCATCTCAAATTATGTGGCCAAATACTTTTGCAATTGAAATATTTCTTGTTCATCATTCCCTGTAATAATCAATATCATCAACATAGATTATTAAAGCTCTCACCCTCCCTTTTTGGTGTCTTAATTAAGAGCAAAGTATGATATGAGTTACTTTGCTTGAAACCATTGTTCTTCATTGCCACGGTGAACCATCCAAACCATGCATGAGGCGACTGTTTCAATTCGTACAACACCTTTCTTAACTTGCACATCATACTAGTCTTAGTAGAAGTAGGGTATCCAGGTGGAATGTCCATGTATACCTCCTATGTGAGTTCTCCATTCAAGAAATCATTTTTTTTACATCAAACTGGTGTAGTGGCTGTGAGCCCCTAAAAATTCCAGAATATTGTTACGCTCACTATATTAATTGCACGATCCTATTTGAGGTAAGTGAATTTTTTTTTTTCACAATTAAATACCACAATTATATTTGAGAATAAATTATTTTCGACAAATTTGAAGTTAGAATTTTGGTATTTTCGACAAGCTTGTGGTATTTTTCGTGAATTTTTGAAGTTGGAAAATAAGAAAATCAAAATACTAACACCACATGGCAGCGTGTGATTGGACCACATGGCAACATGTGATTGGTTGGTCCATCAATGATTGAGTTCATATATATTTTTTTGAGATACAACTAGGTTCTATTGTATTAGGCTTATAGTTTTTAATATTGTTATGCATATTTTGATGATAACAAATTATTACTTATTTATCTAATGTATTTCAAGTGTGATAAGTTGTAAGGAGCAGATATTCCCAAATGGATCAAAAATAGTGTACACATTGGAAGACATTTGGAACATTGAAGCAAGAAGCCGATACTCAAGCAAATATTTCTTCAATACGTAAGAGTTAGGTTATTCTTGTAAAACTCTTTGTGGATTGAACAATTAAGGCTTTTTACATAGATTTACCTTAGGTCACTTTATGCATTCATCTCATACATGAAAAATTGTTTTATGTAAAAATATTGGCTAAGTATGAAAAATGGTTTTTCGGAGTAATCATTTTCCCAAGATAACTTTTAGCGGCTTTTTATTCCTTACTCTTCAAATAAGAAAACTTGATTTTATGGAATTTTTTTTATGAAGTATATATTGACTTAATGAGCCATCATTTTTAGCCTAAATCGTATTTTGAACTAAAATCGATTTTTCATATTTTGATTTGGTGCGAATTGATTTTCTAGTATTTTTATTTGAATCCAAATGGGGGTACTTCCTTATTTACATTGTAAAGTTAAGTAAATGGAGTAGTATAAAAATAAATGAAAGTAAAAGGACAACAACTATATTCCTAACAGCTATTATTTTCCAATGGCATTATTATTCCAACATCTATATTTCTATGCTTATAAATATGTCTTCAGATTTTTGTAAAAAAAAATAAAAGACAACTCAATATGTTCATCCAAGCTTACAAGCATTCATCATACTTTGAATATCATTTTCTCTTGAGCCAATCCTGTTCAAATTCATACAAGAGTTCTAGTGTCCAAATTACTTATGTATCACCTACCATAGATTGATTTACACAACTTGCAAACCAGATTTTCTCCCTTCTCTTGAATGAAACCTTCTGGTTGTTGCATATAAATTTCTTCCTCCAAGTTTCCATTCAAGAATGCAGTCTTAACATCCATTTGATGCAAGTGTAAATCAAAATGAGCTACTAGAGCCATGATCACTCGAAAGGAGTCTTTTGTTGAGACAAGTGAATAGGTTTCATTGAAATCAATTCCTTCTTTCTGTGTGAACCCCTTAGCAACCAATCTAGCCTTATACCTATCTATCCATCCCTTTGAATCTCTCTTGGTTTTGAACACCCACTTGCAGCCAGTTAGTTTGCACCCTTGTGGTAAAGACACAAGCTCCCAAACTCCATTCTTTTCCACGGAACATAATTCTGATTTCATAGCAGCCCACCAATTTTCATTTTTGTCACTCATCATTGCTTGCTTAAAGTTCATAAGATCCTCAATGTCATTCACATCATGCTCTGAGTCTTGAAGGTAAACATAATAATCATCATGTTGTTTGTGCCTAGAAATCTCGCCTATGAGGCTGACCGAAGAAGCAAACTCTCGGCCGAAGTGCTTACCTAGAAGAAGAAGGGGCCGAGCACGTCGAGTTGTGGTTCGTTTCTCTAGTAGGATAAAGGTTGAGCCGTGAAGGCAAAACCGTCACGGCCACGACCACGGTGAACATAAACGAAGAAATTAATATACTCCCAAGTACATAGCCAAAACGGAAAAGATCAAGTGGCGTCGCCACGTGGCATCAAGGCCCCACACTTCATTTAATGAAGTAATGCCATTGACTACAACAGAGGGCCCACGGTCCCCGTGAGAGCATTTAATGCACAAGAGAAGAGAGGAAGTGATTGAAGTCAAGATATGGCGAGTAAAATCAGGGTAATTAGGTGTAAAAATCTCACGACTTGTAAGATTGAGTCACCAACCACTAGACCAGGGCATTAAATGCTCATCCAAGGCCCAAGACGCATAGCCCACCATCAGGGCGGCGGCCGGGATTTATGGGGGTCACACCACCATACTTCACGTCCCCAAACGTAAGTTTGACTACCCACTATCTCTGATCAGCCTCATCATGCAGATTTTCAGCCTGATTATCTTCTCAGGACCTCCCCTATAAATACCGGACTCCAACTACGTTTAAAGGGTTCAAACACCAAACACAAGCCTCCCACGGAGCAGACTATATTTTCCTATCATTTATCTTCTGTCATTTATTTTCTTGTAATGCAATTTCAATACTTTTACTAGCTTTTTTAGGAGTAGTGACAGTTTGTAGGAAAATCCATTCATCAATATATCATACGACCCTTGATTTTCGAGGCGCCGGAGCACCATCCTTGTTATCTTTTCATTCATCTCATATATCATACGGCCGTCGCATCTAGCGAGGCATAGGAGCACCACCTAACAATCCCCCACTAGCAACCACAATTAACATTCTTGTAGCTTAGGCCGTGGACCCGACGGCCGAGATCAGTTCCTCTCTCAGCCACAATCGCTCTAATTAGAAGTTAAACTTAAACAAGCGCGCAACTCATCTTCCCATTCACCCTATCATCCTCGAATGCACGGTAGACCGTGCCAGCACGCCCGCGCACAAAAGCACCGCACCAAAGAAGGACAACCCGTGTTGACGTAGATCCCCTTGGCCCGGAGCACTAGGCCGTGAGATTCGCGGTGGTCAACACATGTAAAGCACGTTTCTTTGGTCTTTCTGACCTTCTTAGTCCTGTAATTATCTGATTATTAGTGCCTTCTTGTGTTTGAACTGCATCTTGATTTTCAGGTAGTAAAACCTGATTTCCGTGAGTTTCTTCTTCAGTTACCATAAGGTCTGTGTCAGTTTGCCCTTCTTGGTTGTTTTGATTGCCATTCAAGTCAAAACTTGGTAAAACCAAAATGTCAGTTTGCATTGTTTCCACAGTTTCTGCAATATCTTCATCAAACTCAAAATTTTCATCTTCGATTGTCTCACTTTCAGATTCTATAAACGCTACCCTTTGAGTTTCTACAAATTTGGTAGTGTTTTTAGGACAATAGAATCTGTATCCTTTAGTTCTATCTGGATATCCTATGAAATAACCACTTACAGTTCTTGAATCCAACTTCTTTTCTATAGGGTTATACAGCTTTGCCTCTGCCTTGCAGCCCCATATTTTCAAATGTTTCAAGCTTGGTTTTCTCTTATTCCAAATTTCATAAGGGATATTGTTGATACTCTTGGTTGGTACTCGATTGAGTATGTAATTTGTTGTTTTCAAAGCTTCTCCCCATAGAAAAATTGGTAAGTTTGTGCAACACATCATGCTTCTTATCATATCCTTTAGAGTTTTGTTTCTCCTCTCTGCAATTCCATTTTGCTATGGAGTCCCTGGATTAGTGTATTGAGCAATGATTCCTTCTTGCTGTAGAAACCTTGCAAATGGACCAGGATTCCTCCCAGTCTCATCAAATCTCCCATAGAACTCCCCTCCTCTATCAGACTTTACAACTTTTATATTTAGGTCTAGTTGGTTTTCCACTTCAGCTTTATAGATTTTGAACATGTCCAAAGCACTGGATTTTTCTTTGATCAGAAAAACATGTCCAAATGTCAAATGGTCATTTGTAAAAGTGATGAAGTAGTTAAACCCTTCATGAGTTGGAGTTGGGAATGGTCCACATATGTCTGTATGGATTAATTCCAATACACTTTGACTTCCTACAACACCTTTCTTTCTTAGGTTGGTCAATTTTCCCTTTGTACATTCTATACATATATCATCTGTTTTATCATGATTCAATGGTGGTAGAACTAATTCTTTGCATAGTGTACCGATTCTTTCCTTTGAAATATGTCAAAGTCTCTTATGCCACAGTTTAAATGATAATTCTTAGCATAGTTTCTTTTTAGTTTAATCGAAACATACCATCCACAATACTTGCTTTTCCAACTAAACTTTTATTTCTGAAAATAGAACAACCAAAATCATCAAAGTTCAAAGTGAACTTTGACTTTACAAGCCTACTAACTGAAATAAGATTCTTCCTCATTGAGGGAACATAAACCACATCTTCTAAATAAAAAACAAAACTAGAATCTAGTTCAATCCTAACTACTCCAATATGATCTACTTGCACTTTATCTCCATTGCCTACGAACACCTTCACTTCATCCTTGTTTGGTAGCCTCCTCTTTATTAACCCCTACAAAGAATTAGTCACATGAATAGATGCACCACTGTCTAACCACCATGAATCATCAGTAAAATCAACTAAATTGGATTCAAAGCAAACCAAAACTTGATCAGTTTTACCTTTAGTTTTCTGTTTGTCCAACCACTTCTTATACCTTTTGCATTCCTTCTTCATATGCTCAGTTTTCTTACAGAAGAAGCATTTCAATCCCACTGGTTTCAGAGCATTTGGACTGTTATTATCCTTTTCCTTTTCTTTCTCTTTTCCAGCAGCAGTACCTTTGTTCCTATATTCCTTATTTTTCTTTGACTGCACCAGATTCACCATTCTTGCACCTCTTTCTCTTGTTATACTGTGTTCCTGTTGAACACATGTGGTGATAAGATCATTTAGTGTCCAACTTTCCTTTTGAGCAATGTAGGTATCTTTGAGAGACTTAAACTCCTTAGGCAATGAATTCAAGGCAAGATGAACCATCATATCTTCATCTACATTCATTTTCAAATCCTGCAACTTAGTTCCAACGTCAATCATATTCATGATATGAGCTCTCACACATCCTTGTCCATCATATCTCATATTAATCAACTGATTTAGTAAGGTACTTTTGAAAGCTTTCTCAGACTCCTTGAATCTCTGTGCAATAGCTTCATAGTATTGTTTAGCATTCTCAGATTTGGGAATGCTACATTTCACAGATGATGCCATTGACCTTTGCATAATTAGCATGCTCACACGATTAGCCTTTTCCCACTTGGCATATTTGGTTTTCACTGCTGCAGAAGCATTCGCAGCTGGTTCTTGAACAGGTTTTTCTCTAAGCACATAGTCATAATCAAGGAAACCTAAAGAAATCTCTCGATCTTGCTTCCATTTTTGGTAATTCGATCTAGACAGTGTTTCAATGGATTGATAGTTTGAAGGATTCAATGTAAACATATAACAAATAATAAATAACTATCCCCATTAAAATTTACTTAAACATTATCAATTCACACCTGTCGGTTGTGATTTGAGCATGTTCCTAAATACTGGATTTAGAGTTTGAACAAACTTCCTGCACAAGTAGAACTTCTCATCTGTGAATTAAGAAGTTTTCTTGTTAGTCTATTCAGTCCCTTCATCCATATTGTACCATCACATCTGTTATCAGTTTGTGTACTTACTATCTGTGGATAGAAGTAATCACAAAAGGCTACCAGTTGTGATGCAAGTATAGATCAATTTTTCGGTTGAAAATTACTCTTGCAACAATTAAGCAGCTATGGCTTACTTAATTTAAGCAATAATAATTCACAGTCTTTGATCAATAGTCTTTCAAGCATGATCGAGCAGATATTCTTGATGCCCTTGATCATACCTTATCACATAAGATATGCAATTGGTTAAAGTCTACATGCTTCATGACTAATGATCAAAATTTTATTTTAGTAGCAATTTTATATAAATATGTAGGTTAGATTACAGAACAAGACCTAGTGCTCTAATCCCACATGTAAGTTCTTTCAAGTCTTTGAATCTCAAATACTAACCTTGATTAGACATTATGAATAAGGATCTTCTTGGTTGTGAATAAGGATCTTCTTGTCCTACACGGCTCTTTATCTCTATCTCTGGATGGGGTGAGTTTTCTATTATGAGTGTATTTTAGCTGATAGGGAAGGGACCTTATTTATAAGCATCTATTCCAGTACCTTACCCATCAAAGAGTACTCGAACAAATTCTGTTTGCTTAGTAATAGGATGTTTTTAATCCATATTGAATTAGGAATCTTTAAGATACTCCTATCTCAGTGTAATCGCACTATTTGATTGAGTATCCTACTGGTATGAGGATTAATACTTCCTGATCAATTAGAGTTCCTCCAAACCAGATATGATTAGAAGACCACAACTTAGACTAAGACACGGATTTGTCTTACAATGCCAACCATCTGTTCGATGTAATGGTCCAAATAAAGGCTTAGCGGCAGCTTGCATGCATGTCTGTTCTTCTTTTATTATTTATTAGTCTTTAAAGTTATCAACCTTTCTCCCCAAGCGTAAGAAAAACAATAAAACAAAAAACAAAAAAACAAGAACAAAAGAGGAGGCCAATAACCCCCCAAAGTCAAACATATTTCCCTCAAAGCAACTCAAATCCCCAACGCAAACCCTACCCACCCAAATAATTGAGATATTTAGTCATATACTCGTTCTTAACACTAAAACTATAAATAAACTCTACACCATTTAATTTCTATAAATAAACAAAAAAAAACCCAAAAAATGATAGTTGACCCTATTGAATTTAATTTTAATGATTAAATTACTTTGATGCCCTATTGAGTATTTTGGGCTTTTTTTTATGAGGTTTTGGAGTTGGGTTTGTTTTATGATATCAATGACAGTTTTGTAATTTAAAAGAAGTTAAAAGCCTTTTTAATATGTTGTAAATGGGCTTTGTGTGTGTTTCTAAAGTCAATTTCATATAAGGTTTTTTTATAATTTGGGCTCCTATATTGGGTAAAATAGTGAATCTCCCCAAATAATTTTGTTGGCTTTATGATGTATTTAAAAGTTATTATAGCAAGGCATAATAATCTTAACTAGCAATACAAACAATTGCTAACATAAATTGATTATTAGCCTATTTTAAAGCATATTTTTTATATGCTAAGGTCCTTAATGAGACTATTTGCAAATAGTAAATTAGTGTTGATTTTAAATGTCTTTTTACAAGTCAGTTTTGTCTATAAAAAAATTTGTAATACTTTACATGTCGACCCTTGGAAGTAAAAATCCTAGATCCACCTAGCTCACATTCCTAAACCTCGGATGCCTAAAGCTCCCATTCCTTTCTTCCCAAACATATTCCTCAAATTCCCCATTTTCCTAATCCTAGATTTCCTAGCCATCACAACTCCTCTATAAGTGGCAGTAACAATAAGCAATGATGATTCGTAGTTGTTGCGAACCCTAAGTGGCTATTATTTTTTATAAATAACATTAGTATTGTTTAAATTCTGAGGATCTTGTTTGGGCCTAAAATGGATAATGGGTTTTTTAAAGTACAAATGGGATTTGGGCCGCTTAAAAGCATAAATAAAAGGACTTAACAATGGAAGCTCAAGTCAAACCAGAAACAAGTCCAGAGGTTTGACTTTCTAAAATAAGAAACCCTTGCCAATAATTCAAAAGGTGCTTTTCTCTGGGTAAAGGCGTGACTACATACCCAAATCGAAACCCAAGTTGACTTCGACAATTGGGAAGGAGTCAGGCAACAAAGAAAGGTTGAGAAACTGCATTTGAACTCTCAGTCTCTACTGAGCCAACTTTGAAGAAAGCCATGCTAGGGAAGTTCATCGTCGACACAAGAATCAAAGCACTCAAGATTCACTAGTTTAACTCGCAAAGAAAGGATTGGTAGCTAGCAAATACTCAACCATCTCTTTACCAAGCGTGCGAATTCAAAATGACATTTAAATACAATGTTTAAATTTTATTTTTATAAAAACATTTTTTGTTTATCATCTCTCTAATGGAGGTGGACTCTACCAATAATATGGGTCCCATCTCTATAAGAGAGATGATACATAAGTTGGTCTATCTAAAGATGGAGGGGAAACTCTCATGTAACGGGATAATACTTTTTGCTATCCCCAATCAATAATGCTACGTGTCATTATGTTATTGGTTAGGGATAGCAAAACAGTGCTATCCTTGTTACACGTAAATTTTTCTGCTAAAGCGTCTCCTTAGCATTTTCCAAAAAAAAAAAAAAAAAAAAAAACTATATATGAGATATGACTCAATGGTGGTGGTAGTGATAGTGACAACGATGGTGATGTTTGTGGTGGCAGAGGAGCAAAACCATATAAGTATTTGTTCAAAATAAAGATGTATTTTTAATGTATGCAACTTGAACCCATATATTTCCCTTACTAGCTTAAATAATAATAAAACTGAAATTAAAGTTGAAACTCTAGTTGAGTCCTATTCATCACCTAGCTGACAGAGTACTACATGTTAGCTCTGTGTTAGAACACTTTGGATTCGAATTACCATGAAGATTATCTCTGGGCATCTCTTGTTGTGGACATAAAAGAAGTTTGGGAGGGAGTTGCAAGCATTCAACCTCTCCCTCAAGCATCTCTATAACTTTGTTCATCGAAGGACGATTGCTTGGCTTCAATTGTATACACCATAAAGCAATTATAATCATCTTTTTTATTATTTTCTTTTCCTCTTCTGTAGCATCATCCATCTCAAACTCTTTGCCCATGAAAAATTGCTCTGAGACCCAAAGGGGAAAATAAATTTGGCTTGAATGCTCTATGTCTGCGTTCAAATTCTTCCTTCTACTTGCCATTTCCATCAACAACATTCCAAAACTATAGACATCAGCTTTGTATGAGACACCTCCAATATTTTTGTAAAACAACTCAGGAGCCATGTATCCCATTGTTCCTCTTGCTGCCGTCAAAGAGACGATGGTATTACCTACCGGATATAGCTTTGCAAGCCCAAAGTCAGAAATCTTTGGGATGAAATTCTCATCAAGAAGAATATTGTGAGGCTTGATGTCAAAATGTAGAATTTGCATGTCACAACCTCGATGTAGATATTCGATCCCTTGAGCCACTCCAAGAGAAATCTCATACATTTTCCTACAACTTAAGGGGTTGTTGCTTCCTTCTTTGCAATAAATGTATTTATCAAGAGATCCATTTGGCATGAAGTTATAAATTAGGGCACGCTTTGATCCCTCAACACAATAACCAACAAGTTGAACCATATTAAAATGGTGAATCCTCCCAATAGTAGCAACCTCACTTATGAAATCTTGTCCATTAGCTTTAGGCTTCTCCAACATTTTAACTGCTACAAATCGACCACTGCGTAACTTTCCTTTAAATACAGAGCCATAACCTCCTTCACCCAACTTCTCATTGAATCTACTGGTCATCTTTTTAATATCTGAGTAAGAGTACCTTATCGGAATGAGGTTGTTATCACTTTGCAGGAAATCTTCTATGCTGCTATACATTGACAAATGCATTCTTCGGCGTTTGTAGCACTAGTACGTTTTTCTATTTGCGCGACGAAGAACAAATCGTCGCATAAAAGATCATAGCGCGACGAATAATAATATGCGTAGCGCAAAAAAAAAGCGACAAATAACATTCGTCGCGCTAAAACCCTTCGCGCGACAGCAAAGCCTACCGTCGCGTAAAACAAGGGGGAAAAAACCGCGAACAAATATTCTGGCGCCTAATTCTTGCGCGACGATTAAACTCGTCGCAAGTGAGATATTTGCGCGACAAAAAACATATCCGTCGCGTAAAAGAAGGGGGAAGAACCGCGAACAAATATTATGGCGCCTAATTTATGCGCGACGAATAAAGTCATCGCATATGAGATCTTTGCGCGACAAAACATATGTCCGTCGCACAAGGTAAGATATACAAAACCATTAAATCATATGTTTTTCATTGATTTAGAGCGACAAATGTTTGCGCGACGAATAAATATTCGTCGCATTAGGATGTTTAGAGCGACCAAAAAATGATACGTCGCGCAAAAAAAATAGCGGGAAAACAAACAGTGTTAATGATTTTTCGCGCCACAACTTTGTGCGACGAAATCGTTCATTGGTCGCGCAAGGTGGCTATCGTGGCTGCGTGCGTGTCAAATTGGGCTTTTGCGCGACAGAAATTCTATATTGCGCGACTAACATACTTATGCGACGAAACTATTATTCGTCGCGCAAAGGTGTGATGTCGGCATGCCTTTGCGCGCCGTGCAAGTCAATTTTGCGCGAGGGATTTTGAACAGTGCGACGAAAGAAATTATTCGTCGCGCAAAAATATGATGTCGGCATGACTTTGCGCGTCGCTGAAGTGGAGGTTGCGCGACTTATTTATTTGCGCGACGAATGTTCGTATTCGTCGCGCAAAGCCGTCTTCTTTAACAGATTCATTTCATCCATTGCAGAGGCAAAACTGAAAAATCAGTTTTGCCTCTGCTTCTGCCCCTCTCTGTCTCCGTTCTCTCCATTTTCTCAGCTGCAAATCAGTTCAGGACATATTGAAGGTATTTTATTTCTTTTGTATTTATTTAAAATATCAATTTAATTTCTGTATATGTTGTTTTTGTGAAATTATATTTGTATTCTGTTGTTAGATTATGCACGGCAATGTATGAAGTTAATTGAAATTAACTTCATACATTTTTTATTGTAAAGCTTAGTTCCCGTTCGAGGTTAGTTGGACCGCGCATGGGTGGGTAATCCACGACTACGGTCCAATTAATTCTTGAATTGTCCCATATTTTGGACAGTTTGGAAATGTATAGTCGTGTCACGTAGTTTACAGCTACAGGATTAGGTTTCGATTGTGGAGATCTCGGTGTCATCTCGGTACGTTCTTCGGGTGGTACGTAGGTATTTGATATCTACGGTACACCTCAAGAACTGTAGCGAGATGCTGCCGAAATTCATCCACGTCGAAATCTAATCTCATGTAGCTGTAAATTACGTGGCATGACTATGCATTTCCGAATGGGATAGGGCCCTTACCGGAGGCATAAGGTGACGTTATGATTTTCTAAGAATACAACGTAATTGTTGTATTGTGATTGTGGTTCCAGGAATTATGAGCAGAAGGTGGATACAGAACCCTAACAGGTGCGCAGACGAATACTTGGATGGAATCGAGGAATTTATTCACTTTGCACGGTCACACAACCCGGGTGCAACTAGAATCAGATGTCCTTGTAGGAGGTGTAACAACATGTTGTGGGATACAATTGAAAATGTTCAATTTCATTTAGTAAGGAATGGAATGATTGAGACATACAGTAGGTGGAACCATCACGGGGAACAATTAGACATTGGTTCGTCTTCAAGGGCCACAAGAGTGGACAATGTTGAACCTATTGTGGATGCTAATGAACAAGTCATGGATATTATAAATGATGTTTTTCCATTTGCATCAACCGGTTGCAATCAGGAAGGGGAAGATGACGTGCCTACACCAATGGATAGTGCAGAGTTTGAACAGTATGAAGAACTGTTAAGAAATGCCAACCAAGAGTTATATCCGGGGTGCGAGAGCTTTTCCGTTCTTACGGCGATTGTGGAGCTAATGCACGGAAAAATAAAGTATCGTATGTCGAACCTGTGTTTCGATTACTTTTTGGGGGTTTTCAAGAGAATGCTTCCGACGGACAATTGTTTGCCGAAAGACCACAAACATGCACAGAAGATGTTGAGTGGTCTTGGATTGGGTTATGAAAAAATTCACGCTTGCAAAAACAATTGCATGTTATTCTACAAAGAGTATGAAACATTGGATACATGCCCTATATGCAATGAGTCAAGGTTCAAACAGACGTCTCAGAATAGAATTACTAAGGTTCCACAAAAAGTCATGCGTTATTTGCCCCTGAAGCCAAGATTGCAGCGATTGTATATGTCGACGCATACTGCCACAGACATGAGATGGCATAAGGAAAAACGGGTAGACGACGATGTGATGCGGCATCCTGCAGATGGGGAGGCATGGAAAGAGTTCGATCGAACGTTCCCCGAGTTTGCTGCTGATCCCCGAAATGTTAGGTTGGGACTTGCCACTGACGGATTCAATCCGTACGGGGTTCTAAACCAACACCACAGCACTTGGCCGATTTTCGTATTCCCATATAATTTGCCGCCGTGGAAATGCATGAAAAAGGAGTACATGATGATGACTGTTTTGATCACTGAGGATCCTGGCAGGTCAATCGATGTGTACTTAAGGCCGTTGGTTGATGAGCTCAAGGATTTGTGGACAAATGGTGTGCGCACGTACGATAAATCCACTGGGAAGATGTTCACTTTGCGGGCGGCAGTTATGTGGACTGTGAATGATTTTCCCGCATATGCAATGGTGTCGGGGTGGAGCACAAAGGGTTATATGGCATGCCCTGTATGCAAGGAAGATGTAACTTCTGGTTGGCACGCTGGAAAAGTGTGTTACCTTGGGCATCGAAGATGGTTGCCATGGGACCACGAGTGGCGGGAAAAGGATAAAGAGTTCGACGGGAACAAAGAGCGTCGCGCAAGACCTAGAGAATCGTCCGGTGATCAGCTCTTGGAACATCTTAATCGTTTGGATTTTGCTCCGTTTGGGAAAACAGTTAGTCGGACCAGACCTGCTACACATATGAACTGGACGCACAAGTCTATGTTTTTTGAGCTTCCATATTGGTCGAAACTAAAATTGAGGCACAATCTCGACGTTATGCATGTTGAGAAAAATGTGTTTGACACATTGATAGGAACGATTCTAGATATCAAGGAGAAGACAAAGGACACGATAAAAGCTCGTCTTGATTTGGAAAGAATGGGCATACGAAGGGGTTTATGGCTGAAAAGGGGCAGTGATAAAGCTATAAGAGATCTTGCATTTTTTTCCATGAAACCGAATGACAGAAAAGAGTTTCTACAGTTTGTATCGTCTGTTAAGTTTCCTGACGGATATGCTTCTAATATCGCACGTTGCGTGAATGTTGATGGGGGTAAATTTACTGGACTCAAGAGCCATGACTGTCATGTGTTTATGCAACGCCTACTTCCTGTGGGGATTCGACACCTATTGCCGGAAGATGTAGTGAAGCCAATCATATTGTTGTCCAGATTTTTTTCCCAACTGACGGCAAAAACGTTGCGAAAGACAGACATTGATCAGTTGCGCCATGACATTGTCCAAGTGTTATGCAAGTTTGAGATGATATTCCCTCCGGCTTTCTTCACGAGTATGATTCATGTGATGGTTCACTTACCAGAAGAGGCATTGCTTGCTGGTCCAGTCAACTATCGCTGGATGTATCCAATAGAAAGGTATATAATCATCATCATTTGTGTAAGCATCATTATCTCATGCTTCCTACTTGCTAATTTGCATCTTTTCATTTTATTTTGGCAGGCTACTCGGAGAGCTGAAAAAAAGCGTACGCAACAGAGCGAAGCCCGAAGGATCAATTGTAGAGGCTTGGGTTCAATATGAGGCGCTTACTTTTTGTGGAATGTATTTAAAAGACGTGGACACGGCTTTCAATCGACCTCAGCGCAATAATGACGGAGGTGTGAGAAATGAGCAACTTTCTGTTTTTGCCCAAAGTGCACGACCCTTTGGAGATCCTGTACGAGGAGAGTCGTTTTCCAGAAATGACATGGAGGTAGCGCATTGGTTCGTATTGAACAATTGTGATGAGATAATGGCATATTTAGATGAGCATGAAGAGATGATGAAGCGAGAACATCCATCGCATTTGTATTCCAAGAAACACCGTGAATTGTTTCCAAAATGGTTTTTTGGAATATGTAAGTTATAAGTGTTTTGTAATTAACATATATATTGTAGTATGAAATATTCTCAAACTAACATGTGAATGTTTTTGTATAATATTAGGTGAATAAGTTGAAATCAGATAATTCCCCCACTTACAGTGAAGAGTTGTATAACTTGGCATTCGGCCCAATTCGAGCTGAATTATTCTCGGGTTGTCATGTTAATGGCGTCAAGTTTTTAGGGACTGCACGAGATGAGAAGTTGTGTACGCAAAACAGCGGTGTCCATGTTCCAGGTGGAGGGGAAAGTACAGACATTGATTTCTATGGCAAACTCACAACTGTTGTGCAATTGCTTTACAAAGACCGATACCAAGTCATCATGTTTAAGTGTCGATGGTTTGATACAAACCCAAATAGGCAGGGAAGTGTTAAAATCGATCAAGGGTTACTATCTGTGAACATGAACAGAACTTGGTACGATGACGACCCTTACATTTTGGCAAACATGGCAAAACAAATTGTCTATGTAGATGACCCTAAAGCAGGGAGCGGGTGGAAAGTTGTTCAGCAGATGGATCACAGGAACGTATATGCTATACCAGAACTAGACCCATCTGATGTCGATGTCGCTGACCAACGGTCAGAATCTTGCATGGAAAATGATGCGGAAACGCTTCGCGATACAAATGTTGTTCAGGAACCGTTTCAGCTCGAAGGAGTGACTTCAAGAGAAATACCAATTCAATCCATTACAATTGACCTCGGTGATCTTCCTAGATACGATGTAGTTGTGGAGGAGGAGGAGGAGGAGGAGGTGGAGGAGGATGATTGGGAAACTGAAAGTGATGATAGCGAAGACAACGAAGGTTATTATAGTTCGGATGATGAATAATGCAATTTATTTGTGACTTACTATGTTTTAGTATAGGTAATTTCTTGTAATGTAATTACGTTAGTGTAAATATATTGGCAACTCTACTTTTGTTGAATATATGTACTTG
Source organism: Prunus kanzakura (assembly GCA_020521455.1). Taxonomy (NCBI): domain Eukaryota; kingdom Viridiplantae; phylum Streptophyta; class Magnoliopsida; order Rosales; family Rosaceae; genus Prunus; species Prunus kanzakura. The sequence continues at coordinate 152,609 of BPUM01000229.1, read as the reverse complement.
TTATATCTAATTTCCAATTATATATGTATGTGGAAAAATAAAACGGAGTTAAAAAAATTTGGATATACTTATTGAGAAGATTAATGTAAAAAGCAATAAACTTAAATTATTTTAAATTTAATTATGGCGTAAATGCAAATTATTACGGTTAGGAAATGAATTAGGGTCTGAAAGTTGCACATCTTCCCAATTTCATGATATACATCTCAAATTGAGAAAGAATCTGAATGCTCATGTACTTGAGCTGTACTAAACAAAAAAAAAAATTTCTTTTGTCTAAAACGATCGGTTGTCATTTTTGCGGGACGGAAATCTTCGTCCGTAACTGTTTTTGACTTTTGGTCCACGAAGTGTTCTTTGTTTTTCTGTGCTTAATCCAACCGTATAAAGAACTCGAAATTTGAACATACGGTCAGGAAGTTATAGATTAAAAATTGAACAGAGGTCGGAATTGCTAAAAAGGGCCAAAGAATCTGTAATAAAACGACTGGTCTTATGTTTGCGCGACGAATAATGGTATGGCGTCGCGCAAGAAGGTTTTGAGGGACGACAATTTTCGTCGCAAAAGATAACAAATACGCAATAATCTTTGATTAATAGAAAATAATCTTGCGCGACGCAATAATTTACCCGTCGTAAGAGGAGGTTTTGCGGGACGACATGTTTCGTCGAGGAAGTTAACAAATATGCAAAAAAATTTTGAAATAATAGAAAATCATCTTGCGCGACAAAAAATATCCTCGTCGCAATATTCGTTTAAAAAATAATAAATATAAATTATTTATTATTTATAGAAAATCATTTTGCGCGACGAAACAAGGCCTGGTCGCAATATTCTTTTACAAAAATCAATATAAATTATTTATTATTTTCTGTTTCACTTTGCGCGACGTACAGTAATCGTCGCTCAAAGTGTGTTTTTTAAAAAAAAAGTCGAAATTAAACTGTAAATATTTTTAAATGAACATCAAATTCAGTTATTATATTCATACGGGGTCAAGTTTTGTAGACGTAAAAAATCATCAAATTTGAAGTTAAATTAACCGTTCAAATTTGATATTTCATTTGTAACCGTCGAAAATGTTGGTCCCGTTACATCATGTATGTGAGTATGTTTTTTCCAATTTTTGGCGTGTACGATCTTGGAGTATAAACCAACAACTCTACCGGTTGGATCGTTGAAACTACTTTCCTAGAAAGCGTGTGTCATGAAAACACTATATTAGAAAAAAATGAATACATTTTGTTTATGTTTGTTACATAGAACATACAATTTTGTGGTATCCACTATTGTAAATATTTTTAAATGATGATCTAATTCAATCATTGTATTCATATACAGTTAAATAGTGCACCCGTAAAAAATCATCAAAATCGGAGTTAAAAAAACCGTTAAATCGTGATTTTAAGTTTATAACCGTCGAAAATTTTGATCCCGTAACATCATCTATGAATCTTGCATTTTTTCAATTTTTGGTGTGTACGATCTCTAAGTATAAACAACCAAGTTTGACGGTTGGATCGGTGAAACAAGTATCGTAGAATGCGTAGTCCCATTAAAACAATATATTCACTAACATTTCATATTGTTTACTTTTTGTACTTTGCGCGACGAATACGTGTCTTACTCGTCGCGCTATCATCTATAGGGCGACGCATATAAATTTCCGTCGCGCAATGTAATTCTCAGAATTTAGGGTTCTGAAAATAATTAGGGTTTAGGGTTTTGTTTGCGCGACGATGGTACTTATTTCGTCGCGCAAGTGCTCAAATTTTTGGCATTTTCAATCCCGCCTTTTTTTGGCGGTTCGTTCTTTCTTGCGCGACCCCGTTAAATGTTTCGTCGCGCAAGGTACGAAATTTACCTTTGCGCGACGGAAGTGATTTCGTCGCTCAAAGATTCGATAATTTAGGGAAAGAAACGCGCAGTTTTGGTCTGTCTTCAACCTCTCTCAGTCTCTCAGTCTCGAACCCTAAGTCGCAGCCCGGATGCATTTTCGATTCGAACCCTAACTCGCAGCCGCTCTCTCTCCTTTCCCTCTATCTCATCCCTCTCTATCCCTCTCTTCTCCGTTCCCACTCATCCCTCTCTATCCCTCTCTTCTCCGTCCCCACTCATCCCTCTCAGTCCCTCTCTCCTCGGACCCCTCTCATCCCTCGCATTTCGTGGCTCCTCCGGGCTGCTCTCTCTCCTCCGTCCCCACTTATCCCTCTCAGTCCCTCTCTTCTCCGTCCCCTCGCATCCCTCTCAGTCCCTCTCTCCTCCGTCCCCTGTCAGTCTGTCGCCTCCTCCGTCTCCGCTCATCCCTGTTAGACGGCGGCCCCCCACTCTCTGTCTCGCTCGCCACCGCCGAACTGCCGTGCTCTCCGGTCTCCCTCGAAACCCAGTTGGTAAATTTCCCAACTCTCCCCGATATATATTTTTTCAATTGTTAAGTTTTATTTCTGAAATTTTCGGATTAAGTTTGGAATTGTTTTGCTGTTTCAATTTGTATATTTATTTTGTAATTGTTTAAATTGCTGCTTAGTCTGATGGTTGGTTAGGATTTGTATTGTATTTGTATTGCGGCATCCTAAGTGTTTAAATTGCTGTTTCAATTTTGTTTTTTTATTGGATTTGTATTTTTTATTTCAGATTTGTTTTTGTATTGAAATTGCATTGTGGTGTACGATTTGTGAATTTTTAGGTGTATTGCTGTTAGATTTCAGATTTGATTGGAGCATCTGCTGCTGTTTTTTGTATTTTGATTCATTTTCGGGGGCTTTAAACTAACCAAAATTGGGCAGCAATTTGATTTTTCTTTATTATGTGCTTCTGTTTTTTGTAATATCATACATATTTCTATTTTGTTTGCTTTAAAAAATGTGCTTCTGTTTTTTGCCATATAAAGAATACATGTTTCTGTTTGTTTTTTAAATATTGAATTTGTTGTTCATTAGGCTTTGAGGTTTTTTTTTAATTGTAAGACCTTATCAGATGTCACAACTTATCAGACGTCGTAAGACGGTGATGACTTCACCTAGTTCAGCTCCCCCGACTGCGGTGTCAGCTCCCACTGGTGTAGCACATGCGCAGGACGTGCCAGTTTCTCCCCACGTCTCTCGGGCGCCGGTGTCATCAGAGTCATCAGTGGCGCAACCAATTAGTGCTAGGCGACGTCACCGCCCTCCCAGCACGATCGACACCACGTCGCCATCTGCTGCTAGTGCGTCGGGGTCACAACCAGGTAAAGATTTTCCTTCAACTCCAGTTGTTTCAGACCAAGAATGTTAGTAGGATTTGTTATTTAATGTTAATTTTATATTTCTTTGCAGCAAAGAGGAACACCCGAGGACCCTGTCGCCAGTTGACGACGTCCAAAGTCACCCGGGTGAACAACAGTCGTATAAACATCGCATACGACGCGCGACATCGGGCTGCACCAACGGCTGACCAGCACAGCTTGTTGGCCCATGACATTGGATCCGTCGTTCGGACTTATTGCCCGATCAAATGGAAGTCCTGGAGGGTCATGCCTGATCAGGTGCGGATGGAGATGTTAGGACACCTGTCGGTATGTATTCTATACCTTTTAATTGTTTTTCCCTTCTAATTTTATTTCTAATATTTAATGTATGTAATGAATTTATTTTAGACAAACTACAATTTGGAGAACGTCGGCGAAGAGTTGTTGGCCTACATCAACAGACTCTTTGCTGACAGGTACAAGCAGTGGAAGAGCGACCTGCATCACCATTTTCAGGCATATGATGATCCGCAGGTTGCTCTTCAAGAGGGTTGCCCGAAGGAGCTTGAGGGCCGGGAGGATAGTTGGCAGTGGCTCTGCGGTCATTTTCAAGACGCCGATTATGTGGTATTTTTATATATTAAATTGAAACTTATTACATGTTTCTTACTAATGTGTATTTAATTTTTTATATTTCATTTCACTCTCAACTAATACGTTTTATTTTTTTGTATAACAGAAGAAGGCCAAAGCAAATAAGGGCAATAGGCAGAGGAAGACTCTTCTCCACCATTCAGGTTCCAGGCCCTTCTCTTATAGGATGGAGGCGCGGCGTCAGGTAATAATAAAGTCGTTTTTATTTATTTTTTAATATGTCATTAATATTAATTTGTTTTTTTCGTACTAACATTTTTTTTTTCTGCTCAATTTAAGGGGGGGTCCAAATTCCCAGAGATTGACGTATTTGGCGAGGTTTATGTTCGACCTGGGAAGGAGTTGGCGGAGTCCCTTCATGTAAGTAGCCTTTAATTTAAATTATTATGTAAGCGTTCAAGTTTTTATAGTTATTATATGAATGTTTTAATTCATATTTTATGTTATGTTCAACAGACGACGATGATTGAGAGGAGCCAGTTGGTTCTTCAGGAGTCCGCCTCCCAGCTTCCTCCCGATACGCCGCTCGAGTCCGTGGTTCCTCCATCAGATGCCGGGTTTCAAATCCTGACTGAAACCTTGGATCAAACTCTCGGGAGGCGCCCAGGGACATATTGTCGAGGGATGGGGAATGCCAGGCAGCGGCCACCTAGACCCAGTGCATCATCGGAGTCAAATGAAGAGGTGACTGCTTTGAAGACAGAGGTGGCGGACCTCAAGAGTCATTTGTCTCATATTCTACAGTCCCTCGCTCACTCCGGCATTTCAATCCCGCCTTTTACTCCCCCGTCGACCTCCGAGCATGGCAACCACACCTCTCCCCCTGTCAACAATGTCCAGACCTCCGAGCTGCATTTGCCAGACGACAATGTAGATCTTGGAGGGTTGTTTGATTAGATTTTAACATTCTTAATTACATTTTAAATATTTCTATTGTACTAAATACATTATGTTATAACATTTTATATATTTCTCTTTTCTAATTGCAATTTCATTTCATTATTTTTATAAAATTAAAAAAAAAAAAACCAAATTTATTTTTTTAACCAAAATAATTAAATTTAATTAAATATTAATAATAATATATTTATTTTTGCGCGACGATAATTTCCGTCGCGCAAATTTTATTTTTTTAAATATACACAACCGTAAAAATAAATTTTAAAGAATTTATTCTTTTTGCGCGACGAAAATATTTGTCTCCCTAAGTAAATGCGACAAAAATATTTCGTCGCTCAAATATTTTAATCACGAATATACTCGTCGCGCTAAACCTGAGCGACCAATGATAGTCGTCGCTCAATGACCTTACAACGACTGTGTGTCGTCGCGCAAATATATTAGACACGAACATTCTATCGTCCCCCTACTTTAGCGCGACGATTACTGTTCCTCGCGTTATTTTAATGCCACGAACTTATTTTCGTCGCGCAAAGTTTTGACCGACGGAATATTTTATCGTCCCGCTAAATTTGTGCAACGAAGGTTTACCGTCGTACTACTGCGCGACAATTTGAACAATTTCGTCGCGCAAAGTCATTCTTTACGATCTTTGCGCGACAGATTTTGCGCGACGAATGTTCTGTCGCATTACTGTTTGTGCGACAGAAATGTACTTTGAGCGACGAAATCTCCTTCGTCGCGCAAATACAAAAATCTAGTAGTGTAGATTAGAAGAGCAGCCAGAAATGGAACCCCAAATATAGATCTTATTGGGAAATATGTTCCTGCAAAGCAACATCACAAAAAGAATCACAAATGACATGCTTTATTGGATATAATATATATGCGTCATAACCTTCCTTTTTCCTTTCATTTGATTTTTCTACTGACTGATAGGAAATACAATTCTGCACTAAAGGAATATGCAAACTCTTACCGAGCATCAGCCACACGAAAATATCTGCAAGAGATACAAGAAAAAGTGACCAAAATCAAAGACTTGACATAAGTTTGAAATTTCGAAGCACAAATATATATACTATTTAAAATTTCCCTGCTTAATGGTTGACTAAGACTAATTAGCAGACTGCATCATGACAAAATACAAGTAATTATTCTATTTAAAATTTTTAGAATTTTTATTTTCAAAGAATATTTGACATATTTTCTCCACATGTCTTTCTCATTTTCAGCCCTGTATTGCCCTATTTCAAGTAAACTAAACAAAACAAATGATTGAAGATGAGAAATAAAGCGTAACAAAAAGTCATAGATGATAGATTTAAACAAGCTTAGTGACATTTGGAGAAGTTCAGAAAGTTTGAGTAAGAAATTGGAGCTTGGAATATAGCAAGTAATTCACCAAAGCCATACCCAATTGAACGTAGCTGGCCCAGGGAAAGTACTGAAGCTCAAAGCCATACCCTAGTGCGTTGTGTATGTCATGATAAGAAAAGTTTCTGTCCTTTCCGTACAAGAACGACTCACTCATCAAAGTCGTCCACTCTATTCTGCACCCGTCCTCCATATCTGATGCTGTTATATTCCCTTGCTTGACATAGTTATACGTTCTCATCACAGACGAGTTCACTGCTTTTGCACACTTGAAGAAAGTTATAGGTGTTGTACTTGATGCTAATTCAAGATAACTGGAATAAGTTAAGTTGTAAATGGAAAGTGAATAACGGGGGATGGAGGAGAAATCATTGTTGAGAATGCCAGGATCTACAACTCGGATTGTTAAGTTGTCGTGGTAGATTGCCAGCACAGAGTAGTTTCCTGAATGTACTTCCAATACTGTGAGGTTGTTGTGACAAAAGAGGTTGTGAATCCAGTTCGTGCAGTTGCTTTGATTTGGATCGTTGGCTAGTCGAAAAGGGCTGGTTATGTTGTGGATGTTACCGCAGGCAGACGGGATGCACTTACTACCAAGGCTCTTCGGATTTAATGCAGGATCGAATAATACAACCAAAAAAAGATAGGCATACAAGGCACTAAGACCAAGCAATAATACACTTGCTATAACGAGAACACATAATCTGCAAGTGCTTGCCATGGAGAGATAAATTTTTAGACACACTTCTTCAATCTGCTAGCTAGCTTTGGTCAAGCAGCTGCTGCATATTTCTATTGCTTGTGAGTCAATTCAAAGTTGTTGCCATTTACATTTTGTGTGGTGCATATTGTCATGACTTAGAGTCAAAGCCGCGTCGCTGAAGATAATTTATTTATTTAAAAAAAAAATTGTAATTATTATGGAGTATATACTTGTACATACAGGAGTATAGTATCCACTTCACGTACTTGATACTGACACTGAGTGATATGAAGTTAAGTTAATTACACTGTACAGAAAGAAAAATGGTTTACCATATGCTTGCACAAAGGAAGATGCCTTTTTGAATAATAGTAAGCAATCTTCATGAGGTGGAATTTAACCAAATTATGGACCGATATTGTCTTCACTTTAGGTTTAATATTTTGGGTGGGTTTAAGTTCAATAGACTTCTAAGTGCAAGGCTTTTAACTTAAAAAGTCTCGGTGCAATTAATAGTGACCACCTATATTTAAACTAGGCTTTTTATCACAAATGGTCCCTTAGGTTTGCAAAATTATCATATTTCGTCCCTAACATTTTTTTGTGACACCAATGGTCCCTAAGGTTACCCTCCACACATCAAAATGGTCCCTGCCGTTAGCTTCCATCAAATTTTCTGTTAAGTAGCTGACGTGGCACGTGTGTGGAGCCCACACATCCAATAGTATACATCCACGTGGCTTTGAATAAAATATATTATATTTTAAATATTTTAAAACTTAAAATCCCAAAAAAAAAAAAACTGTACCATCTGCGTTCTCCCTCTGCCAGCGCCTCCAACCCTCGCAGACCCACTGTTTGCCTCTCTCTCCTTCCTCTTCTTCCCTTCTCTTTCCTCTCTCCCTCTCTCCCTCATCTTCCTTGATCTTCCTTGACTTCTCGGGCTTTCCCTTCTCTCTCTCCCTGATCCAAAAACCCAACTCAATGTTTATGTTATGACTGTGTAATTGTACCAGCCACCAGTTTGCTATTTTGTAAATCTTATAATTGGTTCGCTTCATCTTCACTATTGGGTTTCATCCCATACCCTTTTTTTTTCAAGCTTTTAAGATTTGGGTTTCATTGATTTGCAGGTTTTGGTCAAACAAAAAAGGACCCAAGTGTTTATTTCATCGGATTATCATGTGAGGGACTCTGGAGTTGGGAATTACTGCCACTGAGCTCATATTCACAGTGACCCACATAGAGAATTTGTCTTTTGAAGCTTAGATTTGGCCATGGAGAAACTTCCTGATGCAGAAACTACATCAAGCTATGGTAAATCAGCCTGTAAAAATCAAGGAAGATGAGGGAGAGAGAGAAAGAAAAGGGAGGAAGAGGAGGGAGAGAGAGGCAGAGTGGGTCTGCGAGGGTGGGTAGGAGGCGCTGGCAGAGGAAAAGAACGCAGATGGTACAGGTCTTTTTTTTTTTCTTTGGATTTTAAGTTTTAAAATATTTAAAATATAATATATTTGATTTAAAGCCACATGGATGTATACTATTGGTTGTGTGGGCTCCACATATGTGGCACATTAGCTACTTAACAGAAAATTTGATGGAACGTAACGGCAGGGACCATTTTGATGTGTGAAGGGTAACCTTAGGGACCATTGGTGTCACAAAAAAATATTAAGGACGAAATGTGATAATTTTGCAAACCTAAGTGACCATTTGTGATAAAAAGCCTTTAAACTATACAAGTCATGATTTATATTGAGCCAACTACAATTGTTCGGGCTTATAAATCCATATAATGAACCAACAACTAACTAATTTCCAGTTAGCGCCTAAAACCTTCTAATAGAACAACAAACTCCTAACTAATCTGCAATCACATCAGCAACTGATAACTAATTGCCACGTCAGCAGATTCCTAACAAAAGTACTATAGAATCTGCAAAGTCTCACGTGTTTTGCTAACCTAAATTTATAATGAGATTTAAATACGAAATATAAATTTTATTTCTGTAGAGAAATCAAATATACAATTGAGTGGTGGTGGCCGTCGTTGTGATAACAGGAGTGATGCATGTAGCCGGCTTGGAGAACAAAACCACATTTTCGTCCGCCGGAGATGCAGAATAGGAATGTAAATGTGGTTTACTTGTACACTGCGGATGCTCTATTATTAATATACTTCAAGTTCAAAATGAATTAGACAAAAATATAACTTTGTAATCAAAATGAACTCTTCTAAGTGTTGGAAAATGTCACAACTTTGAATTTCGTATCACCCGTTGATAAAAAAAAAGATAAAGAAAAAAATCACAAAAATATAAATAATAAAAATGAGTATTTTTAATGGGACAAATAATGTTATCAAACACACAATCAAACTAACTTTACACCAATAACATTTATATTTGATATTTATGATAATATTATTCTGATATTTTTTCGGAAAATAAAGAAAAAGAATTATAAAATGCCAGACAAAGACACATAGAATTTAAAGTTGATAAAGGTGCTCATAAAAATTTATTGATGTGAGACATAAAAATCGTGACATTTGTAACATAAGATAATTGTTTAAATCATAATAAAACTACATTAAAGTTCATCAATTAGCTGACAGAGTACATGTTAGCTCTGTGTTTGAACACGTCCACTACTAAAAAAACAAAGACTAGATACTGCTTTGAATTTGTGTGCATTATTAATTTTAGATACAATTAATAGCCCCCTTTAAGCAATAGCAACCATGCAGCCACCATTAAGTTAACAGTGTCCTAGCTTGGGGTTGGTATTGCTCAAAAGAGACCATTTGAGTCATCAGTCCATCCTCTTATACAAAATAGATCAATAATATATTTGAGTGAATCAGTCCCTTTATTAATTTGTTTTAACATTTCTTAAGTTTAACTGTCCCTTTATAATTTTCTTTTTAGCAATTGATATCAGTCTCCAAATGGGAATAAGATATTTTAAAAAAAACTTTCACACTTAGTAATAGTTAGTATTGTCCAACGGCTTCTTCCTTTTGATTTGAATTCATTAATATTTTCAATTTGTGATGTCCAAGTATCCATTAATTGGTGTTGTCCACTGGTTTCTTCTTTTTTCTTTGAATCAATTTGTGAGGTCCAGTGGTATATAAGAGGATTCATAAACATGGTTACATTTCAACAAAAAACCATTTTCACTAAGCAATCCCGTGGATGAATCACACATAATTTATTTATTTATTTTTTTTGTTTTCTTAGGAAAAGAAGAAACCTAGAGGTTTAAACTTGAACTTGAACAACCATTCTTCTGTTTTGCAAGCAATCTTTAGGCCCAGGAATCGACCACAGCTCCTATAGTCCAAAAATCAGTTTGTAAGGATTACATTTAAAAATAATAATGTCAAAACAGAGCAGGTTGAAGAAAAGTGAGTGAAATAGAACCAAATCTTACCAATCACCCATGTTTGTTAGATCAATTGACAAAAACAAGGCAAATCGCTATTAAAAAAAAACCACTTTTATAAATTTCCAAAAAAAAATTATACGCCACTTTTATAAATTTGTATCTACATAATCAGTGGGTAATGGCTGATTTTCTAGTAGTGTCATTTGACAAGTTGGGACTGATAAAAATGCCCAAATACTAAGGAAAAATAATGAAAATTACTTTTCTGTATTAGACACCAATGTCTATCCCAAATATCTTTAATAGGCATGGTGGGAGAATTAGTCTCCAAAAAAAATTCACAAGGCACTTTAATGAATTTGTATCTAAATAATCAGTGGCTAGTAGCCACATTTCTAGTAGTGGTCGGATTTGAATTTCCATGAAGATTGTCTCTAGGCATTTCTTGTGGACATAAAAAAAGCTTGGGAGGGGGTTGTAGGCATTCAACCTCTCCCTCAGTCTCCTTTCACGTGATTTTTTAGGTTTCTTCTTGCAATCATATGATGGCTAATTCCAAATACAACACATAATTTCTAAATTCTAATATGAGAGAGAGAGGTGTGGAGGAGCAGAGACGCATAGCACACTTTTTTCCTTGCCAAAGAGTAAAGAAGAATTTTTTTTTTTTGGACGGAAGAGTCAAGAAGAAGTTGGGAAGAAGTGAATTTGGGGCTAAATGAAAGAAGAGCAATTTGGGAATAGCAAGGAGAGCACACCGCACGCACACACGACTCATGAGTATTTTTTTAAAATTTGTTAATGTTTGAAATAAAAATCTGCACGTTAGAAACAAAAAACAATGTTTTGGAATAAAAATTTGCTTAAAACGAAAAGTAGCAGAAAATATATAACATAATGCCGAGCTTCTAAAAACATTTGGAGGCCCTGTACGGTTGCACAGCTAGGTATATAGTCTAAGCTAGGTATATAGTCTAATTCACCAAAAAGAAGATGGACAAACAAGGCACTAAGACCAAGCAATAATACACTTACCATAACGAGAACGCATGATCTATTGAAAAAAGGCTTAAATGTCAAAATGGTCCTTGTGTTTTAGCACAATGGCCAATTTAATCCCTGTGTTTTTAATTTGGCCAATTTGGTCCTTGTGTTTAGGATCATTAGCCAATTTAGTCCATTCAGTTAAAATTATCATTAAATATGAAAATGATAATTTTTTTTCTTTTTTCTTTTTTGCTTTTGAAAACCTATAAAGCTTTTTTAAATTAAAAAAAGTTGAATTGATTTAACAATATATTAAAACTTCAACTAAACTAACATAACATTAGAAAAAAAGAAAAAAAAAACTTGAAAAAATGAAGGAGGCGTAGTCTGGGGAGGGGAAGGGCTGCTTAATGAGTGGAGTAGTGGGAAAAGGGGTTGGCCATTGCAAGGTGGGGGAGGGTGTTGAATGGAGGCATACAACAGAGGAGGGAGAGATGGGAGTTGGAGATGGTGTGGACGATCTGGGAGCCATGACTGAGGATGGGGCAAATGGCTAGGCAATGGTTGGGTTTGGGAAGATCTTGCTGGGAGCTGCTCGGGTAAGGGTAAATGGCTAGGCAATGGTTGAACTCAAATAATTATATTTTTTAATTAATGTTTAAATAGTTTTAAATTTTTTTAACTTAGATTTAAAAGAATAGATCACATTGACTAATAGTTGTAAACACAAGGACTCAATTAGCTAAATTAGAAACACATGGACTAAAATGGCCAACGTAATAAAACACAGGGACCATTTTAGCATTTAAGCCTTGAAAAAAACACCAAGGGAATTCGAACCCCTCCCATTTTAATCCTTCAACACCTTAACCACCATATCACTTATGTTTTTGTGAAAATATGCTAAAATATTTATATATATACATGGTTTTGTTTTGATTACTACATATTTTCTACACTTACAGTGTTTGTCAACTCGCTATATAATCAACTTAAATCAGTTAAATCCATCATGCAATTAATTTCCTTCCAATTTTTTGTGATAAACTCATAGATAATTGACTAAATAAACATCCTGCAAAGTTTCAATAAAAATTTCCAAGTTTTTCTTACAATTTCCGTGGTTTTTATTCAATTTTTATCGATATTGATAATATCCCTATATTTCTATTGACATTTCCGTGTTTTTGAACTACCGATATTTCCGATATCATCGTTATTTTAGACCTTGGTCAAAATTAATCTATATATATAAAGCAAAAGGCAGAGAATGGTGAAACATTCAAAATACCAGAAAATGCCCTTGGTTAATACAAACATTAAGAATTGAAATTATTAATTAAATGACGATAATATGGTAAATTCACACTTTTTCATATTTTAAAAAATTAAAATTAAAAGAAAAATCGGATAATGGATCCTATTTTTATGGAAAACAACTACCCATTTTCTTTTTTAATTCTAAAATAAAATAAAATATTTTTTTTAAAAAAACCTCTCGCAGGCGCGGAAGCGCGTGCGGAGAGGCTAGTGTTTAGTTAAGTGTGTGGGTGCCACTTTGTTATTATTTGCTAGCTTTCTACTTTTTGGCAATTTCGTGGGCTTTGCGGGGAAATGATGGCACATGCCATCTTTGTCAAATCATGTGGGAAAGCTTTGAATATTTACTAGGCTTGGGCCGGGCCGAGCTTCAATTAGGAGGAAAAAATATGAGCCTGATCGGGCTGGCCTTATTGGGCCGGGCCGAAATGTGCTTACTGGTTCAACTTAGCTAACTTCTGTTTTTCCCTCTCTATTCTTCTATTTTTTTTAAAAAAATATCTATGTTCATAGTTCTCGGGAAGTGGACACCTATATCAAATCAATGCTTTTTATGTTTTTTTTTTGTTTTTCCAACTCCGATTTCAATAAAAAATTAGAGTGAGCAACCTATTTTTTTAGCCTCCAAGTTCTTCGTAAATGATTTTGTATCTTTTATCGTAGAAGATGGACAAAGATTAATCTGCCATTGCCAACAGAGCACATGCTTATTGCTGTGAAAATATCTTACTCATTAGTTGCTGCTTCAAGGAATCGCTACAGAGCACATGCTTGAAGATTCAGAGAACCGACATCAAATACAATTAGTGCATGGAATAATAGTAGTGTCATTATACATAGATGATGAGTTCACTGCCTTTGCACACTTGCAGAAAGTTATAGGTGTAGTACTTAAAGGGGAGCGAAGTGAAGTTGTAATGGGACAATGAATAGCGGGGGACGGAGGAGAAATTATTGCAGCGAATGCCAGGATCTACAACTTGGATGGTGAAGTTGTCATAATTGATTGTCTGCACGTAGTACTTCCCCGGATACAAGCGCAATGAGGTTGTTCACGCAAGAGAGGTCGTTATACCATGGCCCGTTTGCGCAGTTTCTTTTATTTGGACCATTGGTTAGCCGAAAAGGATAAATTATACTGTTGACGCCACCGCAGGAAGACGAGATGCAGTTTCCATTGCCGTTGTTGTGCTTAGCTATAGTAGATTCGTAGATTAATTGAGAAACAAGCAAATTGCTATTACTAGAGATTTTAAGACACTCCTGCAATTCGCTCGCTTTGATGAAGCAGCTGCAGCATTTGTATTGCTGCCCTTTGCATTTTGTGTGGTGCTTTATTGTCACTACTTATTGGTCTCGGACTCTCGAGCATTTGCTGATCATTTTTTTTCATTTTGCATATTGCTAATGACTTTCTTCCATGTGATCATTGGTGCAAAGGCCAATTCCATGCTCAGAGAATTGAAGTGGGGGACAATGGATGTCGCTCAAGATTCTTTTTCAATCATAAATGACATTTAAATACAATATTTAAATTTTATTTCTACAAAAAAATAAAGGGTCATGCTAGGGAGACATCTTTGGAGACAAATTTTGTACCATCTCTCTAATAAAGGTGGAGCCCACCAATACCATGGGTCCCACCCCTATTGGAGAGATTGTACACAAGTTTCTCTAAAGATGGAAGGAAAGCTCTCATTATGTTATTGGTTAGGGATAGGAAAACAATACTATCCCTGTTACATGTAATTTTTTTTGCTAAAGGTGGTCTCCTTAACATTTTCCCAACAGAAAAAAAAATCAATATATGAGATATGACTCGGTGGTGGTGGTAGTGATTGTGACAACAAGGGTGATGCTTGTGATGGCAGAGGAGCAAAACCACATAAGTATTTGTTCAAAATAAAAACGTAGTTTTAATATATGCAACTTGAACCCATATATTTCCCTTATTAGCGTAAATAATAATAAAACTGAAATTAAAGTTGAAACTCTAGTCGAGTCCTACTCATCACCTAGCTGACAGAGTACTGCATGTTAGCTCTGTGTTAGAACACATTGGATTCGAATTACCATGAAGATTGTCTCTGGGCTTCTCTTGTTGTGGACATAAAAGAAGCTTGGGAGGGAGTTGCAAGCATTCAACCTCTCCCTCAAGCATCTCTATAACTTTGTTCATCGAAGGACGATTGCTTGGCTTCAATTGTATACACCATAAAGCAATTATAATCATCTTTTTTATTATTTTCTTTTCCTCTTCTGTAGCATCATCCATCAAAAACTCTTTGCCCATGCAAAATTGCTCTGAGACCCAAAGAGGAAAATAAATTTGGCTTGAATGCTCTATGGATGCGTTCAAATTCTTCCTTCTACTTGCCATTTCCATCAATAACATTCCAAAACTATAGACATCAGCTTTGTATGAGACACCTCCAATATTTTTGTAAAACAACTCAGGAGCCATGTATCCCATTGTTCCTCTTGCTGCCGTCAAAGAGACGATGGTATTACCTACCGGATATAGCTTTGCAAGCCCAAAGTCAGAAATCTTTGGGATGAAATTCTCATCCAAAAGAATATTGTGAGGCTTGATGTCAAAATGTAGAATTTGCATGTCACAACCTTGATGTAGATATTCGATCCCTTGAGCCACTCCAAGAGAAATCTCATACATTTTCCTGCAACTTAGAGGGTTGCTTCCTTCTTTGCAATAAACGTATTTATCAAGAGATCCATTAGGCATGAAGTTATAAATTAGGGCATGCTTTGATCCCTCAACACAATAACCAACAAGTTGAACCATATTAAAATGGTGAATCCTCCCAATAGTAGCAACCTCACTTATGAAATCTTGTCCATTAGCTTTAGGCTTCTCCAACATTTTAACTGCTACAAATCGACCACTGCGTAACTTTCCTTTAAATACAGAGCCATAACCTCCTTCACCCAACTTCTCATTGAATCTACTGGTCATCTTTTTAATATCTGAGTAAGAGTACCTTATCGGAATGAGGTTGTTATCACTTTGCAGGAAATTTTCTATGCTGCGATACATTGACAAATGCATTCTTCGGCGTTTGTAGATTAGAAGAGCAGCCAGAAATGGAACCCCAAATATAGATCTTATTTGCAAAAATGCTCCTGCAAAGCAACATCACAAAAAGAATCACAAATGACATGCTTTATTGGATATAATATATATATGTGTCAGGACCTTCCTCTTTGCTTCCATTTGTTTTTTCTACTGACTGATAGGAAACACAATTCTGCACTAAAGGAATATGCAAACTCTTACCGAGAATAAGCCAATAGTAAATATCTGCAAGAGATACAAGAAAAAGTGACCAATTAGCGTGAAGAAGAGAGAAGGGAATTTAAATTAGCCAGACAAAATACAAGTAATAAAACTATTTAAAAATTTTCGAATTTTTATTTTCAAAGAATATTTGACGTATTTTCTCCATATGTCTTTCTCATTTCCAGCCCTGTATCGCCTTATTTCAAGTAAAACTTATAAACAAAACAAATGATTGAAAATGAGAAATAAAGCTAACAAAAAGTCAAAGATGATAGATTTAAACAAGTGACATTTGTTTGAGTAAGAAGTTGTAGACTTGGAATATAGCAAGTAATTCACAAACCTACCCCCGTAGCTGATCCTGCGAAAGCGGAATTGAAGCTCAAAGCCATACCCCAGTGCGCGGTGTATGTCATGAGAAGAAAAGTTTTTGTCCTTTTCGTACAAGAACGACTTACTCATCAAAGTCGTCCACTCTATTCTGCACCCGTCCTCCATATCTGATGCCGTTATATTCCCTTGCTTGACATAGTTATACGTTCTCATCACAGACGAGTTCACTGCTTTTGCACACTTGAAGAAAGTTATAGGTGTTGTACTTGATGCTAATTGAAAATCATAGTAATAAGTAGTGAAATTGTAAATGGAAAGTGAATAACGGGGGATGGAGGAGAAATCATTGTTGCGAATGCCAGGATCTACAACTCGGATTGTGAAGTTGTCGTAGTTGATTGCCTGCACAGAGTAGTTTCCTGAATCTACTTCCAATACTGTGCGGTTGTTGTGACAAAAGAGGGGGTAATGCCAATCCCAGTACGTGCGGTGGATTTGATTTGGATCTTTGGCTAGTCGAAAAGGGCTGGTTATGTTGTGAATGTTACCGCAGGCAGACGGGATGCACTTAAGATGGCTCTCCGTAATTAATTTCTCAGTTATATTATCTAATCTACCAAAAAAAAGAAGGGCAAACAAGGCACCTTGAACAAGCAATAATACACTTGCTACAACGAGAACACATAATCTGCAAGTGCTTGCCATGGAGAGAAATTTTCAGACACACTTCTTCAATCCGCAAGCTAGCTTTGGTCAAGCAGCTGCTTCATATTTCTATTGCTTGTGAGTCAATTCAAAGTTGTTGCCATTTACATTTTGTGTGGTGCATATTGTCACGACTTATAGATATATATATATATATTTATGCCAAATCCATTGACCTGCTTTTGCATATTGCCAATGACTTTCTTCCAAGTGGGGACAACGGCTGTCGCTGAAGATTATTTATTTATTATTATGGAATATATACTTGTACATATAGGAGTATAGTATCCACTTCACGTACTTGATACTGAGTGATATGAAGTTTAGTTAATTACACTGTACAGAAAGAAAAATGGATTACCATATGCTTGCACAAAGGAAGATGCCTTTTTGAATAATAGTAAGCAATCTTCATGAGGTGGAATTTAACCAAATTATGGACCCCCTTATAATGAAGCAACAACTAACTAATTTCGATAGACCGATATTTTCGTTCAAATTCAATCTGAAACGGTCGATATATCGTGATATGAACTTTCAAAAATTTAAGATAACTTACCTCACGCATGCTGGGGTTCGAACCCCTTCCCCATTCGAAGATTTGCAGCCACTCAACCACCACGCCAGTCATCACTTTGTGATAATAAGCTATGGAATCTGTATTTATACTACTTGCGAGCTGTTTCTCAAAATAGAAATTAACATAATTACTTATTGTTTTATTTTGTTGTTTAGTTACTTAATTACTTAATATAATTTATTTCTTTTCTATTTAATCCATTTAATGTTATTGATTATTTTATTATTCATTATAAGTACTTACATTACTAAATTCCCCTTCAAATTGTTGCTTAATTACTTAAATCTCTATAATTATTTTCTTTATTTACTATTTAATTCTTCCTTGGATAAATTTATTTATGTTCTTAGTTAATTTTCAATCTTCACTATTATTTTTTAAGCATGGTAAAGTGCCTAATTTTCATGAAAAATCAAGTTGGTTTACATCTTTAATTATTTTTCAATTTTTGATAAATAATAAATATAAGAACATGTACCATGTCCAATGAATAATGTGAAATAAGGTTACTCATGTATCTTACAATGCAATTTATAAAGTGTAAAATATTGTACTAAAAAATGATAAATAAATTACTAGGGGATGTTTAATTCTCTTTCATTAATTACTCTAGATTTACTAAGTCACAGAGTTTGTCAGCTCGCAATATAATTAACTTAAATCACTCAAACCCACTATGCAATGCATTTCCTTCCAATTTTTTGTGTCAAAATAATAGATGATTGACTAAATAAACTTCTTCTAAAGTTTCATTAAAAATTTCCATGTATTTATCACAATTTCCGTGATTTTTATTCAATTTTTATCGATATCGATATTTTCCCGATATTTTCATCAATATTTTCGTGTTTTTGAACCACCAATATTTCCGAAACTATCAATATTTAAGACCTTAGTCACGACTTAGAGCGCAAAACCGCATTTGACAGGAGCTTTGATAGATATATGCCAAATCCCTTGGACACGCTTTCGCATATTGCCAATGAGTTTCTTCCAAGTGATCATTGACGCGAAGGCCAATGAGTTTAGTTAAGTGTGTGGGAGCCACTTTATTATCGTTTGCTAGCTTTCCACCTTTTGGCAATTTCATGGGCTTTGTGGGGAAATGATGGCACATGCCATCTTTGTCAAATCACGTGGGAAAGTTTTGAATATTTACTAGGCTTGGGCCGGGCCGAGCTTCAATTAGGGGAAAAAACAAAACCCTGGTTGGGCTGGGCTTACTGGGCCGGGCTGAAATGTGCTTACTGGTTCAACTTAGCTAACTTCTGTTTTTCCCTCTCTTTTCTTCTATATATATATATTTTTTATAAATATCTATGTTCATAGTTCTCTGGAAGTGGACACCTATATCAAATCAATGCCTTTTTTTTTTCCAACTCGGATTTCAATAAAAAATTAGAGTGAGCAACCTATATCAAATCAATACTTCCCGGAATACAAGCACAATACGGTGAGGTTGTTCACGCAAGAGAGGCCGTTATACCATGGCCGGTTTGCTCCGTTTCTTTTATTTGGACCATTGGTTAGCCGAAAAAGATAAATTATACTGTGGACGCCACCACAGGAAGACGAGATGCACTTTCCATTGCCGTTGTTGTGCTTAGCTATAGTAGATTCGTAGATTAATTGAGAAACAAGCAAATTGCTATTACGAGAGATTTTAAGACACTCCTGCAATTCACTCGCTTTGATGAAGCAGCTGCAGCATTTGTATTGCTGCCCTGTGCATTTTGTGTGGTGCTTTATTATCACTACTTATTGGCCACGAGCATTTGCTGATTATCTTTTTCAATTTGCATATTGCTAATGACTTTCTTCCATGTGATCATTGGTGCAAAGGCCAATTCCATGCGCAGAGAATTGAGGTGGGGGATAATGGATGTCGCTGAAGATTCTTTTTCAATCACAAATGACATTTAAATACAATATTTAAATTTTATTTCTACAAAAAAATAAAGGGTCATGCTAGGGAGACATCTTTGGAGACAAATTTTGTACCATCTCTCTAATAAAGGTGGAACCCACCAATACCATGGGTCCCACCCCTATTGGAGAGATTGTACACAAGTTTCTCTAAAGATGGAAGGAAAGCTCTCATTATGTTATTGGTTAGGGATAGGAAAACAATACTATCCCTGTTACATGTAATTTTTTTTTTGCTAAAGGTGGTCTCCTTAACATTTTCCCAACATAAAAAAAATCAATATATGAGATATGACTCGGTGGTGGTGGTAGTGATTGTGACAACGAGGGTGATGCTTGTGATGGCAGAGGAGCAAAACCACATAAGTATTTGTTCAAAATAAAAAACGTAGTTTTAATGTATGCAACTTGAACCCATATATTTCCCTTATTAGCTTAAAGGCTTTTTATCACAAAACGTCCCTGATGTTTGCGAAACTATCAGATTGCATCCTTAAAGTTTTTTTGTATCACTCATGGTTCCTAACGTTAATATGGGTGCTCTTAAATAGTCACTCTGTCAAAAAAACTGTTAAATTCAGGGATATAATCGTCAAATCAATCCAACATATATATATATATATATATATAATTTTCATTTCTTCTCCGTCTCCTTCCTCCCTCTCTTCCTCCATTCTCATTTCTTCTCCCATCTGTGTTGCTGATGGGAATTTGGAAAGTCTTCTTTGTAAGACTTTTATGTCTTAAAATCTCACTCAAGTGGTCTGCTAATCAACGTAGAGTTCCAAAGCTATGTGGAGACTAAGGAATTCAATTATAACTGGACTTGTAAGTCTTGGAGAGAAGTGTTTCAGTTTAAGTCCATGATTGCTAAGGTTCCTAATTCATAGTGGATTAGAACTACTAATTCTGATGCAATAAGGAGAGTTTGAGAACTCCTTGATGGGCAAGGAGTTCCGACTGATGCATATAAATACATAGTCCCTGCTCATATCGAAAATGACCAACTCTAGAGAACTCATACCCCATATGTGAGAGAGTATACATAAATTGATATTGAGGAGAAGTGTTGTGTGTGTCAAGTTGCTGCTTCGATCATTCCAATGGCTACAGAACAAGGTAGTGTTCTCTTATATGCAATCAATTTAGTTTACATGTGGTATCAGAGCTTAGGTTGCATGTTTTAGAACCTAAAACAATTTAACCAAGCATGTTAACAAAGTCTTAATTTTTGAAACGACACATAACTATGTTTTCAATAATCTGAGTTCAACGTTTACTAGTATGTGTCTATTTTCACTCTTCTATTATTATAGATCTGTTAAGCATATGTTTCAGATATAAGGCTCTTATCAGTGATCACCAAAATATTTGATATATGAATTTCTTTCACATGATGATTTCTCACATCTGCGGATTGAAAGCAATCACTGTTTAATTCATATATCCCATATTTTGCACCACACCACAATGAATCACCATAACCATGATTAACCAACATTTGTGGACAGAAGGCAATCAAGATTACGATGGTCCATTGTGCAAGATTTCTCGATCATCTTTCTTGAATCCGAGATCCTTTAATCAACCAAACCGCTGTAGCTTGCTTGGTTGATCCAAGATTTCTTGGATTCTTGGATTTCTTGGATTTCTTGAATGATAATAACATGTTCAATTTTCAGCCCACAGGCGTAAATTGATAATGTACAGATTATTTGGGGACAGTTTTGATTTATATATCTGTTTGTTTTCAATAAACTCTTATAGTTTTTTGCTACCAACCTTAACACCATCGAAACCCTCAATGGATCAAACTACAAGAAATGGAAAAGGGATCTTGAGATGGCTTTGGGATTTCTAGACTATGACTTGGCTATAAGAGAGCAAGCTCCAGAAAAGCCTGCTGAAGGAGCAACTGCAGAGGAAAAGTCTTACTTTGCCAAATGGGAAAAGGCAAATAGGATGGCCATTCTGATCATGCTATCCATGTCACCAACTGTGAGAGGAGGCATTCCACCTTCCAACAATGCTAAGGAATTCCTAGAGTCGATTAGCCTGAAATTTAAGGAGTCTGAGAAAGCTGAGATGGGATCCCTGATCAACAAACTGACAGATATGAGATATGCTGGCAATGGATGTGTTAGGGTGCACACATTCTAAATATGATCGATATTGGTATGAATCTGAGGGGTTATGGAGTCAACATAGATGACAATATGCTGGTTCACCTTGCACTCAACTCACTGCCTATAGATTTCAAACAAATCAAAAGCTCCTATGTTGCACAAAAGGAGTCATGGTCTCTCAATGAATTAATTGCAATCTGTGTTCAGGAAGAACAAAACATCAAGAAGGAGAAATCTCTCAATCATGTCAATCTGGTCCAAGACATGAAACCTGTTAAGAAAGATGGATACAAGGAAAGGAATAAGGAAAACAATGTTGCTGGAAAATTCAAGAACAATGACAAAGGTTCAAAGGCAGTAGGTGTGACTGGAATTAAGTGTTTTTTCTGCAAGAAGTTTGGACACATGAAGAAAGAGTGTCCCAGGTACAAGAGGTGGTTGGAAAAGAGGCAGGCTAGAGGTAATGAAATCCAAGTTTGTTTTGAATCTAATTTAATTGATATATCACACTATAGCTGGTGGCTTGACAGTGGGGCAACAATACATGTTTCTAATTCCTTGCAGGGGTTCACAACCAAGAGGGTGCCAACCAAGGATGAACTAAAGGTGTTCATTGGCAATGGAGTCCAAGTACAAGTGGAATTCATTGGAGCAGTCAAGATTGAGTTAGAGTCTGGTTTTTTTTTTGGATTTATTTGAAGTAGCTTATGTACCTTCCATGAGAAGGAATTTGGTGTCAGTAGCTAGGCTTGTTAAAGCCAAGTTCGAATTAGTAGTCAATGATGTTGGATTTTCTATTTTGAAGAATAAAATTTCAGTTGGTAGTGGAATTCTTGTGAATGGCATGTTTTCTTTAAATATCAAAGGATCTGAGCATATTATGAATGTTGCAAGCACCAGCAAAACACAAAGTAAAAATGAATCACCTAACTTATGGCATAAGAGACTCTGTCACATTTCTAAAGAAAGAATAAGAACCCTCAGCAAAGAACATGTGCTGCCGCCACTTGACTTGGATGAATTGAATGAAATTTGCATTAGTTGTGTAAAAGGAAAACTCACAAATGCAAGAAAGAAAGGGGCAAGTAAAAGTACCAATCTGTTGGAACTCATTCATACTGATATTTGTGGTCCCTTTCCAACACAAACTCATGATGGGTTCAAGTACTTTATTACTTTTATAGATGACTTCTCACGTTTTGGATATGTGTATTTGATAGCAGAAAAATCAAATGCTTTAGACATGTTCAAAGTGTTTAAAGCAGAAGTTGAAAACCAACTTGATCTCAAAATCAAAGTAGTCAGATCGGATAGAGGGGGTGAGTTTTATGGCAAATTTGATGAAGCTGGAAGAAATCCTGGACCCTTTGCAAGATTTCTTCAACAAGAAGGGATTGTGGCTCAATATACAAACCCTGGAACTCCACAACAAAATGGAGTCTCTGAGAGAAGAAACAGAACCCTCAAAGATATGATGAGATCCATGATTGCAAGCACAAATCTTCCTATTTTTCTTTGGGGAGAAGCCTTGAAAACAACAAATTATATTCTCAATAGAGTACCAACTAAGAGTGTGAATCAAATACCTTTTGAGCTTTGGAACAAAAGAAAACCGAGTCTGAACCATATAAAAGTCTGGGGATGTAAAGCTGAAGCCAAGTTGTATAACCCTTTGGAAAAGAAATTAGGTGCTAGGACAACTAGCTGTTTTTTCATGGGATATCCAGAGAGGACGAAAGGATATCGATTCTATATATTGCCCAAATAATACAACCAGATTCGTTGAAACTGGGAGAGCAGTTTTTATAGAAGAAGAAAGTGAAACCATTGAAGATAGGACATTGGATTTTGATGAATTAATAGACAGCAATACCATGCAGTCTAATGAAATTGAAGAAGAGGACCATATCGTTCTACCAAATATTGTTTTGCAAGATGAAGAAACAGCACCTCAAGAAACAGTGCCTCAAATGCACCAAATTGACGTAAATGCACAAGTTGAGATGAATATTAACCAACCAGAAATCCATATAGATGCACAGCAACAAAACCAAGACAATTTACAAGAAGAGCAGGAAGTGAGAAGATCAAAAAGAGCCAGAAGATCAGCCCTGTCAAGTGACTACGTTTATCTTCAAGAATCTGAGCAAAATGATCCATGCCTAGAAGATCCTATAACCCTTAAACAAGCTTTGACAAGTTCAGCAAATGTGCAATGGTTGCAGGCAATGAAATCTGAATTAAATTCAATGGAGAAAAATAAAGTATGGGAATTGGTTCAATTGCCTCAAGAATGTCGACCTATAGGGTGCAAATGGATTTACAAAACTAAAAGGGATTCCAAGGGTCTCATTGACAGATACGAAGCTAGGCTAGTTGCAAAAGGATTCACACAGCAGGCAGGAGTTGATTACAATGAGACATTTTCTCCAGTCTCTACAAAGGATTCGTTTAGAATCATGATGGCTTTGGTAGCTCATTTCAATCTCTACCTCCATCAAATGGATGTAAAGGCTGCGTTCTTGAATGGAGACCTCTATGAAGAGATCTACATGCAGCAACCTGAGGGTTTCATTCAAGAAGGGAGAGAAGATCAGGTTTGCAAATTAAGGAAATCCATTTATGGATTGAAACAAGCTTCTAGACAATGGTATTTAAAATTTGATGAAGTGGTGAGGTCTCATGGTTTTAGTGAAAGCCCTGTGGATGAATGTATATATATTAAAGTCAGTGGGAGAAAATTTTATTTTTCTTATACTTTATGTGGATGACATTCTCTTGGCAAGCAAAAATTTGACTTTACTACATGATACCAAAGTTTTTCTGTCAAAAGTTTTTGATATGACAGACCTTGGAGAAGCCTCTTATGTACTTGGTATTGAAATCAGCCGTGACAGGGAGAGAGGATTACTTGGATTATCTCAAAAAGGTTACATAGAGAAGGTGTTGAGAAGATTTAATATGGAGAATTGTGCAGGAGGAGATGTTCCCGTCTCAAAAGGAGACAAACTGAGTATGGAACAATCACCTAAAACTGAACAAGAAAAATTAGAAATGGTTGACAAGCCCTATGCCTCACTTGTAGGAAGTTTGATGTATGCTCAAGTCTGTACTAGACCAGACTTAGCTTTTGCAGTAAGTGTTTTGGGGAGATTTCAGTCCAATCCAGGCCAAGCACATTGGGTGGCTGCCAAGAAAGTTTTAAGATATTTACAGAGAACCAAAAGTTACAATTTGGTTTATAGGCAAGTTGAGAATCTTGAGTTAGTTGGTTATGCAGATTCAGATTTGGGAGGATGTGTGGATTCTTTAAAGTCCACTTCTGGTTATGTATTCATTTTTGGAGGAGGAGCTGTCTCGTGGAAGAGTGTGAAGCAAACACACACTTCAACATCAACTATGCAGTCTGAATACATTGCATGTTATGAAGCTGCGAGTCAAGCTATTTGGCTGAAGAACCTTATCACAAGTTTGAGGGTTGTTGACTCAATTGAAAGACCAGTTCAGATTTGGAATGATAATAGTGCTGCAGTGTTCTTCACCAAAAGCAACAAAAGATCATCAGGCACTAGACATTTGAAGTTTAAATATCTGTCAGTTAGAGAAAATGTCAGGGACGGTCTTGTGAAGCTCGATCATATTGGTACACATTTCATGATAGCTGATCCATTAACTAAGGGTCTGCCAAATGGTGTTTTTCATGGACATGTTAGAAGCATGGGATTGGTGTCCAGTTTTGATGGGGAAGACTAGTGGGAGTCTGTTTTAGAATCTAGCCTTCATTTTGGTAGCCTATTTTTATTATTTAAGAACCTTGATTGAGTTTCAGTTAAAGTGCAATTTTATTAGTATTATTATTTGATTATGTGTTTAATTTGTTTAAACAAGTGATTTCAGTTGGTATCAAGTGTAGACAAGCTAGCTTCAATAACTATATTTGATACTCACTCACGAAAGAGTTATTTTGGAAAGGGAGATCTTGTAATCTCTAAAGAAGTGGACTACAGATGGTAATGACATAAAGAATTTTATAAAGAAAAGTCATGTTCATCTTGTGTTCTAATCTTGACGGAAGCTTTATGTGGCTATGCATATAGGTATATGTGATTATAAAGGTCCTGGATGTTTTATATTCAAGGCACCTTGATATGTTTTATATTCAAGGCACCTTGATAATTCGATGCTTGTTTTCATAGTTGACCAAGAGCTTGTTTAGGAATACAGTTTAATTGATTTCCAAGGCCATAAAGTAGTTGAAACATGGTTTTGTTGATTATAGACCAAGTGGGAGAATGTAAGATTTTTATGTCTTAAAATCTCACTCAAGTGGTCTGCTAATCAACGTAGAGTTCCAAAGCTATGTGGAGACTAAGGAATTCAATTATAACTGGACTTGTAAGTCTTGGAGAGAAGTGTTTCAGTTTAAGTCCAAGATTGCTAAAGTTCCTAATTCATAGTGGATTAGAACTACTAATTCTGATGCAATAAGGAGAGGTTGAGAACTCCTTGATGGGCAAGGAGTTCCGACTGATGCATATAAATACATGCCAAAGATAGTGTAATTGAGAGAGTAGAGAATGTGAAATAAGAGAGGTTTTGCAGAGAATACAAATCTGATTTTTCTCATTGCACATATTGAATATTTATCTACAAGTATAGGCATAGCTAGATAGCCATCCGTTGGTTACAACCCCAATTCACAATTTACAATAAATTACAATCTCCAAAGCATGAATTATGTCTCCATGTTTCCAGCTTGTTGTGTTCCCCTTGTGTTCCCCTAAAACATGGAAATGAGTTTCTAGGTGGTAGACAAGCTTTTCCATGTTTCCAGCTTTGTCTCAAGTCATTGTCAACACTCCCCCTCAAGTTGGTGCAAAGATATCACGCATGCCCAACTTGTCAACTGAGTCATGAAAAACTTTACTTGATACGGCCTTCGTCAGAATGTCGGCAAGTTGGTTTTCCGAGTTTACAAACGGAAACTTAATTATACCACTTTCTAGTTTCTCTTTGATGAAGTGTCGATCGACTTCCACATGTTTGGTACGGTCGTGTTGTACTGGGTTATGTGCTATCTCGATGGCAGCTTTATTGTCACAATATAGGTTTGTGGCATTCACTTGTTTAATGCCAAGATTCTTTAGCAATCTTCGCAACCAAAGCAATTCACATACTCCTTGAGCCATTCCTCTAAACTCAGCTTCAGCACTGGATCTTGCTACAACTCTTTGTTTCTTACTCCTCCAAGTAACTAAATTTCCACCCACAAATGTAAAATATCCAGAAGTTGAGCGTCTATCCGTGATACACCCTGCCCAATCAGCATCAGTGTATCCTTCAAGATCCATAGGTGTATGTTTGGAGAACATCAATCCTTTTCCAGGGGCAGTCTTCAAGTATCGCATTATCCGTATTACTCCATTCATGTGTGCTTCACTTGGTTGATGCATGAATTGGCTTACCACACTCACAGCATAAGCTATGTCAGGGCGTGTGTGGGATAGATAAATCAATTGCCCAACTAACCTTTGATACCTTTCTTTATCAGTAGGAGCTTGATCTGGATACATTCCCAATTTGTGATTCTGTTCAATAGGTGTGTCAGCTGGCTTGCAATCCAGCATTCCTGTTTCTATCAACAAATCTAACACATACTTTCTTTGGGATAAAAATATGCCATGTTTAGATCTAGCAACCTCAATGCCAAGAAATATTGTAACTCACCCAGTTCCTTCATCTCAAATTCACTTCCAAGGTGCTTCTGTAGATTCTGCATTTCTTCATTGTCATTACCGGTAACCACTATATCATCTACATAAATGATCAGAGCCGTAAGCTTTCCACCACGACGCTTTAAGAATAATGTGTGATCTGAGCTACTCGGAGTGTACCCAAATCGTTTCATGGAATCAGTAAATCTCCCAAACCAGGCTCGGGGTGATTGCTTTAGCCCATACAGAGATTTTCTTAGCTTGCATACAGTATTCGGACCGGATGTCATAGGAATCCCTGGTGGTGGATCCATATATATTTCTTCTTGTAAGTCCCCATGAAGAAAAGCATTTTTTACATCATATTGCAGTAGTGGCCAGTCAAGATTTGCAGCCAAGGATATGAGAACACGTACAGTGTTGATTTTGGCAACTGGTGCAAACGTCTCCTGGTAGTCAATTCCATATGTTTGTGTATATCCCTTGGCCACTAATCGAGCTTTGTATCGGTCTATGGATCCATCAGCTTTGTATTTAACAGTGTATATCCATCGACATCCAACTGGTTTCTTCCCATGTGGTAAAGGAACCATTTCCCATGTAGAATTCTTGTTCAAAGCTTCCATTTCAATTGCCATTGCTTTAGTCCATCTAGAATCTGTCACAGCATCCAGCCATTTACTTGGAACACATACAGTAGATAATTGATTGACAAATGATGCATATGACTTTGACAATCTATGAGTGGACACATGGTTATTGATGGGGTATTTAGATTTAGCATTAAGGTCAGGGCAATATTGAGGTTTAGGTTTTCCCCTAGTGGATCTAGGTGGAAGTGTATATGGTGCAACATTAGGTGGTTCAGTGGTTACCTCAAGTACTTCTTCATCACTAGACGAATGATGCGATGGTAGGGCAGGAGGGGTTGTATTTTGTAGTTGATCATCAGGGGCATCTGGATCACTTTCTGGTTCCATAGTCTCAAGGTCTTCACTGAGGTCAGGACTGGACAGATCATAATTTTCTTCAGAATTTTCAACTCTGTGAAAAAGCGACCGGTCGCTGGGTTCTTCACGACCGGTCGCCAGGGGAATTTTATTTGTATTTGTCTCTGTGTCAAAACGACCGGTCGTAAATGTGTAGCGACCGGTCGCATGGGGCACTTCGCGATTGGTCGTCGATGGATCGCCACCGGTCGCCTGGGGCACTTCATGAGAATCTTCAACTCTGTGTAAACACGACCGGTCGCAAGTAGGGTGGCGACCGGTCGCCTGGGGTACTTCTCCATTTTCTTCAGCATTTTTTTCGATATTCTCTTCAAATGACAAGTCCTTCTCTTCACTCCCCCTCTCCCCCTGAAGAGAAGGGGTCTTGGAAACCATAAAGTAAGCCAAATCTTCATGAAAAATGGTATCCATAGTGACAAAGATTTTTTGAGTAGGAGGATGGTAACACTTGTATCCTTTTTGATTCAAACCATATCCAATAAACACACATCGGAGGGCACACGGATCCAGCTTACTCCGTTGATGAGAAGGAACATGAGCATAAACAACGCAACCGAACACACGAGGAGGCAACTTGAGAATGGTAGGAAGAGAGATGTGATGAGCCAAGGTATCTAGTGGAGTTTGGAAATTCAGAACGCTACTAGGCACCCGATTAATCACATAGACTGCAGAGAGGAGAGCATGACCCCATAAGTGATGAGGAACAGATTTATCAAGCATATAGGCATGGGCAACTTCAAGTAATTGGTGATTCTTTCGTTCGGTGACACCATTTTGTTGTGGAGTGAAGGGTGTGGAGGTTTGATGGATGATGCCTTTGTCCTTGAAGAATTGAGCCAAGGCACCATTCACATACTCCCCAACATTGTCAGACCGAAACACTTTGATGGATGCTTGGAACTGAGTGGTGATCATAGCATGAAATTCGCGGACTGTGGTGGTAACATCACTTTTATGGGCGAGCAAATATACCCATGTCATACGGGTACAGTCATCTATAAACCACCTCTTGCCAGTAGAAGAGACTTTAGCAGGGCCCCAAACATCGAAGTGAATCAACTCAAAAGGAAATTCTGTTTTACTATCACTTGAGGGAAATACAGTGCGATGACTCTTGGCCAACACACATGTTTCACACTTAAACTGAGAATCAACTAAGCCTTGGAATAGTGATGGAAACAACCGTTGAAGGTAGCCAAACGATGGATGTCCTAAGCGACGATGCCATAGCCAAATCTGTTGTTGAGCACATGAGTTTTGAACATGGACAGCTCGTGGTGGTGATGAGACCGTCAAGGTATACAACCCCCCCTCTCCGTTTACCATGCCCAATCGTCTCGTGAGTCGTAAGGTCCTGAAACTTACAATGAGAAGGATAGAATGTGGCATAACAATTATGTGAGTCAAGGAATTTCCCAACAGACAACAAATTGCATTTAATAGAATGGACAAGTAGTGTATGAGGTAAGGAAAATTTAGGGGAAAGTGATATAGTTCCTTCTCCAGCAACATTAGAAGGAGCCCCATTGGCACTAGTGATGTAAGGATAATGAGATTTAGGAGATAAGGTGGAAAAAACAGTGGAGTCAAAAGTCATATGATCAGTGGCACCAATATCAATTATCCATGTAGTAGAGCATGTACCTGAGTCGGGGTTGGAGTCAGAGAGTAAGGCAGGAGACGGAGACTCACCGGTAGTCATGACATAAGCAGTCTTGGATGCCATGTTGCGGGTCTTGTGTGAAAGTATGGATACGTAAATGCAGCGGAAGATTTCAAGAACACAACAGGGGTACAACAGTACCAAGTAACCAAAGGAACACAAGTTGAATTATGCAGGGACAAGGTTAAGTAGAGACAAGGTTTAAGCAAACAAGCTTAGAACTCCAGCAAACAAGAGCACAAATTAGGATTGTGATCACAACCAATTTTAAGGTAAGGCAAAGTATGAGATAGGAATGATATAATAGCAAATTATGGGCAAGGATAGGTAGAGATTAGGGAAGAACAAGGTTATGCAGAGGCAACCAAAATCGATTGCTCTGATACCATGCCAAAGATAGTGTAATTGAGAGAGTAGAGAATGTGAAATAAGAGAGGTTTTGCAGAGAATACAAATCTGATTTTTTCTCATTTCACATATTGAATATTTATCTACAAGTATAGGCATAGCTAGATAGCCATCTGTTGGTTACAACCCCAATTCACAATTTACAATAAATTACAATCTCCAAAGCATGAATTATGTCTCCATGTTTCCAGCTTGTTGTGTTCCCCTTGTGTTCCCCTAAAACATGGAAATGAGTTTCTAGGTGGTAGACAAGCTTTTCCATGTTTCCAGCTTTGTCTCAAGTCATTGTCAACAATACATAGTCCCTGCTCATATCGAAAACGACCAACTCTAGAGAACTCATACCCCATCTGTGAGAGAGTATACAGAAATCGATATTGAGAAGTGCTGTGTGTGTCAAGTTGCTGCTTCGATCATTCCAATGGCTACAGAACAAGGTAGTGTTCTCTTATATGCAATCTATTTAGTTTACATTCTTCTGATCAAGTGTTGTCGTATTCATATGGAAAATAAGCTTACAGAAGGTGTTCTCTGAAAGTTTAGAGCTTCTTCTTTTCCATCTTCTTGGTGGAGGAAAGTTAAAAGCTTTCAGCTTTCTTCTTTTTGGTGTATACTTTAAGCTTTCTTTTGCTTTTTTTTTTTTTAAAAAAATTGAAAATTATGTTCGTCAACATAAAATAATTCAGGCAGAAGCTTTCTATTGTTTCAGTGATACCACATCTTCGTCATGTGTTGATGTGTTGATGTGTCTGGTAGGTAGGTCGGTCTCCTTTTATCGTTGAGATGTCTGATATATTCCACCCGTTTTTGCATGTTGTTTATAGTTTTTACTGGTAATCAACATGACACAGGGTGGGAGATGGAAGGAAAAAAGAAAACTTCAGCCACGCAGATGGGGGAAGAAATGAGAATGGAAGAAGAAAAGAAGGAGATGATAAAGTGCGAGAGAAGGGAGGGAGATGGAAGGAAAAAATAAAAATAAAAATAAAAGGAAGGAAAATTCAGCAACACAGATGGGAGAAGAAATGAAAATTATATATATATATTTTTATAATTTTGGATTGATTTGACGATTATATCCCTGAATTTAACAGTTTTTTTGACAGAGGGGACTATTTAAGAGCACCCATATTAACGTTAAGGACCATGAGTGATACAAAAAAACTTTAAGGATGCAATCTGATAGTTTCTCAAACGTCAGGGATGTTTTGTGATAAAAAAGCCTTAGCTTAAATAATAATAAAACTGAAATTAAAGTTGAAACTCTAGTTGAGTCCTACTCATCACCGAGCTGAAATAGTACTACATGTTAGCTCTGTGTTAGAACATATTGGATTCGAATTACCATGAAGATTGTCTCTGGGCATCTCTTGTTGTGGACATAAAAGAAGCTTGGGAGGGAGTTGCAAGCATTCAACCTCTCCCTCAAGCATCTCTATAACTTTGTTCATCGAAGGACGATCGCTTGGCTTCAATTGTATACACCATAAAGCAGTTATAATCATCTTTTTTATTATTTTCTTTTCCTCTTCTGTAGCATCATCCATCTCAAACTCTTTGCCCATGCAAAATTGCTCTGAGACCCAAAGAGGAAAATAAATTTGGCTTGAATGCTCTATGGATGAGTTCAAATTCTTCCTTCTACTTGCCATTTCCATCAACAACATTCCAAAACTATAGATATCAGCTTTGTATGAGACACCTCCTATATTTTTGTAGAACAACTCAGGAGCCATGTATCCCATTGTTCCCCTTGCTGCCGTCAAGGAGACGATGGTATTACCTACCGGATATAGCTTTGCAAGCCCAAAGTCAGAAATCTTTGGGATGAAATTCTCATCAAGAAGAATATTGTGAGGCTTGATGTCAAAATGTAGAATTTGCATGTCACAACCTCGATGTAGATATTCAATCCCTTGAGCCACTCCAATAGAAATCTCATACATTTTCCTGCAACTTAAGGGGTTGATTCCTTCTTTGCAATAAATGTATTTATCAAGAGACCCATTAGGCATGAAGTTATAAATTAGGGCACGCTTTGATCCCTCAACACAATAACCAACAAGTTGAACCATATTAAAATGGTGAATCCTCCCAATAGTAGCTACCTCACTTATGAAATCTTGTCCATTAGCTTTAGGCTTCTCCAACATTTTAACTCCTACAAATCGACCACTGCGTAACTTTCCTTTAAACACAGAGCCATAACCTCCTTCACCCAACTTCTCGTTGAATCTACTGGTCATCTTTTTAATATCTGAGTAAGAGTACCTTATCGGAATGAGGTTGTTATCACTTTGCAGGAAATCTTCTATGCTGCTATACATTGACAAATGCATTCTTCGCCGTTTGTAGATTAGAAGAGCAGCCAGAAATGGAACCCCAAATATAGATCTTATTGGGAAGTATGCTCCTGCAAAGCAACATCACCAAAAGAATCACAAATGACATGCTTTATTGCATATAATATATGTGCGTCATAACCTTCCTCTTTGCTTCGATTTGTTTTTTCTACTAACTGATAGGAAATACAATTCTGCACTAAAGGAATATGCAAACTCTTACCGAGTGTCAGCCAATCGTAAATACCTGCAAGAGATACAAGAAAAAGTGACCAAAATCAAAGGCTTGACATAAGTTTGAAATTTCGAAGCACAGATATATATATATACTCTACCGTGCTTAATGGTTGACTAAGACTAATTAGCCAAACGAAATACAAGTAATAAAACTATTTAAAATTGTTAGAATTTTTATTTTCAAATAATATTTGACGTATTTTCTCCATATGTCTTTTTCATTTTCAGCCATGTATCGCCTTATTTCAAGTAAAACTAAACAAAACAAATTATTGAAAATGAGAAATAAAGCGTAACAAAAAGTCATAGATGATAGATTTAAACAAGTGACATTTGGAGAAATTCAGAAAGTTTGAGTAAGAAATCGTAGACTTGGAATATAGCAAGTAATTCACAAACCTACCCCCGTAGCTGATCCTGCGAAAGCGGAATTGAAGCTCAAAGCCATACCCCAGTGCGCGGTGTATGTCATGAGAAGAAAAGTTTTTGTCCTTTTCGTACAAGAACGACTTACTCATCAAAGTCGTCCACTCTATTCTGCACCCGTCCTCCATATCTGATGCCGTTATATTCCCTTGCTTGACATAGTTATACGTTCTCATCACAGACGAGTTCACTGCTTTTGCACACTTGAAGAAAGTTATAGGTGTTGTACTTGATGCTAATTGAAGACGAGAAGTTAAGTTGTAAATGGAAAGCAAATAACGGGGGATGGAGGAGAAATCATTGTTGCGAATGCCAGGATCTACAACTCGGATTGTTAAGTTGTCGTAGTTGATTGCCTGCACAGAGTAGTTTCCCCAATGTACTCTCAATACTGTGAGGTTGTTGTCACAATAGAGGTTGTAGTGGTAGTAATCCGAGTTCGTGCAGGGGCTTGGATTTGGATCTTCGGCTAGTTGAAAAGGGCTGGTTATGTTGTGGATGTTACCGCAGGTAGACGGAATGCACTGACCATAGCTATCCATCATTAATGTACTGTCGATTAAATCAGCTAACACATGACAGGCAAACAAGGCACCAAGACCAAGCAATAATACACTTACTACAACGAGAACACAAAATCTGCAAGTGCTTGCCATGGAGAGAGAAATTTTTAGACACACTTCTTCAATCCGCTAGCTAGCTTTGGTCAAGCAGCTGCTGCATTTCTATTGTTACGACTTAGAGGTCAAAGCCGCGTCTGACGGGAGCTTAATAGATACATGCCAATGAGTTTCTTCCAAGTGATCATTGACGCGAAGGCCAATTGCATGCTCTGAATTGAAAGTGGGGGCAATGGCCTATTGATTATTGTTTGCTAGCTTTCTACTTTTTGGCAATTTCGGGGACTTTGCGGGAAAATGATGGCACAGGAGGAGAAATGGTGGCCTTTTCTGGTCCAATGACTACCAAACACTATGTACATTTGTGCCTACGGAACACCTAGTGGGTATTAATTAATTAGACACAGTATCCGTGGCCAATTGAAATTATGTGTTCTTGGAGTGTTGAGGTTGTCTCATTACGTTTTTGTCTCACTCTGATCCGCATGGGGTTATTTTTCTTTACAATTTCTCTGGTACTTGGCGGTCAACGGTCAAAGCCGCGTTTGACATGCCCACGTCATAGTCTCATAAAATATGATACGATATGATCAGATAGATATTTGGTTGCTAGAAGAAATCCATGGGCAATGCATCAAGTCAAAAATAATGCTCATTTAAAATCTTCGTTTTGCATGCTGCTAATGACATTTATATGTATTAAATAAAGAATTTTTAGCTTTTTTTTTTTAACATCAAACTGGTGTAGTGGCTGTGAGCCCCTGAGTAATTCTAGAATATTGTTATGCTCACTATATTAATTGCACGGTCCTAATTGAGGTAAGTGGAATTTTTTTTTCACAATTACATACCACTATTATATTTGTGAATAAATTATTTTCGACAAGCTTGTGGTATTTTTCGGAAGTCATAAGTATTTTTGGTGAATTTTTGAAGTTGGAAAATAAGAAAATCAAAATACTAATGCCACATGGCAGCTTGTGATTGGACCACATGGCAACATGCGATTGGCTAGTCCATCAATGATTGAGTTCATATATTTTTTTGAGATACAACTAAGTTCTATTGTGTTATTCTTTGTGCATATTTTGATGATAATAAATTATTACTTATTTATCAAATGGGAGTACTTCCTTATTTACATTGTAAACTTAAGTAAATTGAGTAATATAAAAATAAATGAAAGTAAAAGGACAACGACTATATTCCTAACAACTATTATTTTCCAACAGCTATATTTCTCTGCTTATAAATATATCTTCAAATTTTTGGAAAAAAAAAGAAGATAACTCAATATATTCATCCAAGCTTACAAGAATTCGTCATGCTCTGAATATCATTTTCTCTTGAGCCAATCCTGTTCAAATTCATACAAGAGTTCTAGTGTTCAAATTACTTCTGTATCACCTACTAAGAAAGGAGAGTTATCATTGTGTGAGCTTCAGTTGTATATCTTTCTCAAACAGGAGAGATTTTTTGTTCTGAGAGTTGTTTCATTCAAACTTGTAAAAGGGGTTGGTTTGACCCTATGAAGTGAGAAAGAGATTATAATTAAGAGATTCTTTAATCTTGAATGAGTCGAACTTAAAAACCCCATTGCTTAGGTAGTGTTGGTAAAATTATGTTGGGAGAATCACATTTTCCCTCAACAGTTATTAAGAAAAAAATTCTTATCAATTATTGTATTGTAATTTCGCCTCAATAAAAGTTCAATTATGAATCCCACACTATCTACATTCACATTAAATTCTTCACATCTTACAGAGATCTGGAGGTACCTTTTGTCTTAGATATTTGGAGTTAAAAGCTTACACAAATGCTGACTGAGGGGTGATCCTAAGAGCATCTCCAAGGAAAGAGGCAAATGAAATAGGCAAAGTTGTAACAACATAGGTGGCATGTTGCCTACCCATTTGCCTCATGAAAAAAAGTTGGTCACTCCAGGGGACTAGGCAATGCAAGTCTACAACAAACCATTATTATATTATTTATTTTTATCTTTTATATTTACTATTATATTTTTATAGAAAGTATGTGAAATAGTGTAGATGATATTTTAATAAAAAAAACAAGTAGGGCCCAATATACCTATTCACTTTGAAGTAAATAGTATTGTCTTGTTGGGGAGAGTATGTATATTTTGTCTACGCATTTGCCTCTTCTCTTGGAGCATAAAAATGATGATGTGACAAGACAAATGAGGTTTGCCTACTATTTTGCCTCTTCCCTTGGAGATGCTCTAATGATACAAGATTCACCACGGTTTTGTAACCTTTCCGTGTACTAGTCTCATTTCATGGAGCTCTAAGAAGCATAACATATCCTTGAATTAAAAAAAAAAGAAAAAAAAAGAAAAAAAGAAGAAAAAAAGAAGAAGAAGTATAACATAGTGGGCATAAGGAGGTTCAGCTGCTGTACATTCCTCGCCAAAAAATTCCTTAGAGAGGCCCCCTGCATGTGGTGGATGGCTGGAGAAGTCATGCCAACCATCTGTTCGATGTAATGCTACAAATAAAGGCTTATCGGCAACTTGCATGCATGTCTGTTCTTCTTTTATTATTTATTTATTCTTTAAAGTTATCAACCTTTCTCCCCAGGCGTAAGAAAAACCAAAAAAAGAGGATGCCAATAACCCCCCAAAGTCAAACATATTTCCCTCAAAGCAATTCAATTCCCCAACGCAAACCCTACCCACCCAAATAATTTTGCTGGCTTTATGATGTATTTAAAAGTTATTATAGCAAGACATAATAATCTTAACTAGCAATACAAACAATTGCTAACATAAATTGATTATGAGTCTATTTTAAAGCATATTTTTTATATGCTAAGGTCCTTAATAAGATTACTTGCAAAGTAGTGTTGATTTTATATGTCTTTTTACAGGTTAGTTTTGTCTAAAAAAAATTTGTGATACTTTATGTAGTAAAAATCCTGATCCGCCTACCTCACATTCCTAAACCTTGGATGCCTAAAGCTCCCATTCCTTTCACTCCTCATCTTAGATGTACTTCCTAAACGTATTCCTCAAATTCCCCATTTTCCTAATCCTAGATTTCCTAGCCATCACAACTCCTCTACAAGTGGCATTAACAATAACCAATGATGATTGGTAGTTGTTGATAACCCAAAGTGGCTATTATTTATTATAAATAATATTAGTATTGTTTAAATT
This sequence comes from Prunus kanzakura, assembly GCA_020521455.1. Taxonomy (NCBI): domain Eukaryota; kingdom Viridiplantae; phylum Streptophyta; class Magnoliopsida; order Rosales; family Rosaceae; genus Prunus; species Prunus kanzakura. The sequence goes on along the minus strand of BPUM01000229.1, from coordinate 115,485 downwards.
CTAAGGGTCTTGTTTGGGCCTAAAATGGAAAAAAACTCCTTAATGGGTTTTTTTAAAGTACAAATGGGCTTTGGACCGCTTAAATTCATAAATAGAAAGACTTAACAATCGAAGCTCAAGTCAAACTAGAAACAAGCCCAGAGGTTTGACTTTCTAAAATAAGAAAACCTTGCCAATAATTCAAAAGGGGCTCATTGTAATAACCCAATCCTAATTAAATTTTTAATTATTAATTTATTCTGGGAAAAGACTATTTTGCCCTTGGAATATTATATTAGTATAAAAGTTGACTTTTCTTTAGGAAGGAATTTGGAAATTCCAATTAGATCGTTGCGTAGAGCACGTCGAGACGAGTTCGTAGACATGTAGTGGGCTTGAATTGGAGTTGTAATGAAAAAGTTACGATTGAAAAACCCTTAGTGGCATAACTGTAATATTTTTGAAAATGTTTTATTTGAAAAAAAAATAAAACCAGAAACTTCTTTTTCTCTCTCTCTCCCTCACTCTATCCCCTGTCACGCTGAAACCCTCCCCCCCTTCGAAAATTTGCACAGCCGCCGCCCTTTTCCTCCATAGCCACCGTCATGCTCCACCCCCTTCCCTTCCCGTCTGGTCTCCACCCTTGGAACCTCTGGAATCCGCCGAAAAATCGAAGAAATCCGGCTGGTTTTGTGCGAAACTTCCCACCGTTCGATCTCTCTCCTCTAGATCCCGACGAGTGAGATGTGGATTTTCGTCTACTCTTTGAGCTCCAGCTGATGACTGGGTAGAATTAGAATGATTTCTAGCTTGGGTAGATCAAATCACGAACTAAAGTTTGGCCAGTTTTCAATTCGAAATTCCTGCCACTTCCAGTCATCTTTCGGGGTAGGTTCAAGAGCAAAAGTGGCTCCAATCGATGTCTTGAACCAATGGTAGGAATCTTGGCCCTCGATTTTGAAGTTTTTTGGTTGCCAGTATCGCTTAGGACACCCACGCGCTGCCTCTGCGTGGGCACTGTAGCTGAGGTGCATTGTGTCCCATTGTGATCTCCTGGTTGTCATGGGCGCGTAGGTGTGCTCGAATCCCAATATCGCATATTAGATGTTATCCGGGTTCGATATGTTTGGATTGTTGGATCGACTCTAATTTAATATATGTTGATCTAGGCATTTCTAGGATCGTATAGGAATTCGCGGATCGTGAATCGGAGCCCCGGATGTTTCGATTCAATAACTTAAAGTTTGAGTTTTACGATAACTGTCCGATCGTACGATCGTGAGCAATTCGACCGTTCGATTTGGACCAAACTTGTAGGGCATAGTTATTAAAATATGTGGAACCTATAGGAACTCTCGGATGGGTAATTAGAGGTTGTGGATCCCACGGGGTCCCGGGTTGACTATTTCGAGAAATTTATCGCTTATCGAGTCTCGGGTATTTTTAGACTGTTCTAACCGTCCGAAATGTTTAAGTGGGCATATGAATGGTCTTAAACTATGTACACGCAATTTTAGAAGCCGGGATCAGGGTTTTGGATTAAATAATTATGTTAAGCAATTTTGTTAATTTAATATTTTTAAAGGCCTAAATAGGTACTCGGGCACCATCAGACCCGCAGGAGGGACCCTCAAAGGGTCAAGCTAGCTTAGATGCCTAATGAGTGGATTTTTGTTTTATAAATAATTTTATGCAATTAAAATTACATTATTTGATCTTGAACAAGTATTAACGCCTATTGTTTTCCAAGTATAAGTATTTAAATTCAAATATTTATGGTTATATTATGTTATATTTTAAATGAGAATGGCTTGGAAAGTAGGAAGGATAACGGCAACATGATTTAAGAATGGATGAGAAATAGTTTATAATTTTCCAGAAAATGTTTTTAAACTGCCATAGGTACCCATGTTGCCTTTGGTTATAATGTTGCCTTCGGATTATGATGCCTTCGGTTATGTTAGCGTGTTTGATAGTTGCCCCACTAGTCTTAGGGCTATCCGGACCTTGCGAAGCGAGGAATGTGGATCAGGTAGACTAAATGTCCCCTGAGTCATGTGAGAATGTGTCACACTATGTCACACAAGGAATTGACGGTAATAAGGGAAATAAGTATAAGACTATGGAATTGACGGTTATATATATATATATATATTGGATGCACTTAGGTGGAAAAGATTTATTTCTTTACAATGTTTCTGAAAGTCTCGATGTTTTGACTGAATGCTTGATTAATAATATGTATATAAATATGCATGCTTAAATTTTTGTACGAATATGGAATATAGAGATAATTGAATTTTCAAAATGATTTTAATAGTGGGGTTAGTATGTTCATATTCTATTTTTCTAAAACTTTATTTCTGTCCACTCACACTGTTAAATGTTTTGCACCCCCAGACAGTAAGCATGAACCAGAGCACCACCACCGAGCATTCGTCATCACTCTTCCTTCTCTTCCCACTATGTAGGATTTATTTTCGTTTCCACACTTATTTGTAATTAAGTATATTAGTATTGCTCTGAAATTGGCCTAAGATTCTGTAAGGCCAGAGGCCATATAATTTTGTTGTTGGATTGCTTGATTATAAACTTAAAGCATGCTGAATGTTATGTTGGTAAATTGCGTTTCTTGCAGGTGAATTTTTTTGGGAAAACAAGCATTTACAAAGGAGACTCTGCCGAATTTTCGACAGAAGTCAAACTCTCAAGTAACTTAGTTTTCGTTAGAAGGGCAATTTGGTCATTTGTGCCTTGCACCCACCAGGTGTCGGACACGCACAGGGTTCGGCTCAGATTCCAAAGTAAAATTTGGGTCGGGTCCTGTCACTCTACATACGTAAATTGAAACCCAAGTTGACTTCGACAATTGGGAAGGAGTCAAGCAACAAAGAAAGGTTGAGCAACTGCATTTGAACTCTCAGACTCTACTTAGCCAACTTGTTGAAGAAAGCCATGCTAGGGATAACAAAATAACGCAATGACACATATGATAACTTTTTCATGGGTTATTGTCCTACGGATTAGGTGTAAGATCCTACATCGACCAACAAAGAGGGGGTGATGTGCCTTATATGTACATGCCCACCTCCATCTAGCACGAGGCTTTTTGGGAGTTCACTAGTTTCGGAGTCATGGGAACTCCGAAGTTAAGCGAGTTGGGGCTAGAGCAATCCCAAGATGGGTGACCCACTAGGAAGTTGCTCGTGAGCTTCCAGAAACAAAACCGTGAGGGTAGAGAGGGGGGCCCAAATCGGATAATATTGTGCTATAGCATAGCGATCCTGGGTGTGACATTAGGGATAGCAAAATATTGCTATCCCCGTTACATGTAAATTTTGCTAAAGGTGGTTTCCTTAGCATTTCCCCTCCCCCCACCACCGAAAAAAAAAAAACAATATATGAGATATGACTCAATGGTGGTGGTAGCGATTGTGACAACGATGGTGATGCTTGTGGTGGCAGAGGAGCAAAATCACATAAGTATTTGTTCAAAATAAGAACGTATTTTTAATGTATGCAACTTGAAACCATATATTTCCCTTATTAGCTTAAATAATAATAAAACTGAAATTAAAGTTGAAACTCTAGTTGAGTCCTACTCATCACCTAGCTGACAGAGTACTACATGTTAGCTCTGTGTTAGAACACATTGTGTGGTGCTTTATTGTCACTACTTATTGGTCTCGAGCATTCGCTAATGACTTTCTTCTATGTGATCATTGGTGCAAAGGCCAATGCTCAGAGAATTGAAGTGGGGGACAATGGATGTGGCTCAAGATTCTTTTTCAATCATAAATGACATTTAAATACAATATTTAAATTTTATTTCTACAAAACAATAAAGGGTCATGCTAGGGAGACATCTTTGAAGATAAATTTTGTACCATCTCTCTAATAGAGGTGGAGCCCACCAATCCCATGGGTCCCACCTCTATTGGAGAGATTGTACACAAATTTCTCTAACGATGGAAGGAAAACTCTCATGTAATGGGATAGCACTTTTTGCTATCCCCAACCAATAATGCAATGAAACGTAGGATAACTTTTCACGTGTCATTATATTATTGGTTAGGGATAGCATTGTTACATGTAAATTCTTTCGCTAAAGGTGGTCTCCTTAACATTTTCCCAACAGAAAAAAAAATCAATATATGAGATATGACTTGGTGGTAGTGGTAGTGATTGTGACAACGAGGGTGATGCTTGTGATAGCAGAGGAGCAATGACCACAAAAGTATTTGTTCAAAATAAAAACGTAGTTTTAATGTATGCAACTTGAACCCATATATTTCCCTTATTAGCTTAAATAATAATAAAACTGAAATTAAAGTTGAAACTCTAGTTGAGTCCTACTCATCACCTAACTGACAGAGTACTACATGTTAGCTCTTTGTTAGAACACATTGGATTCGAATTACCCTGAAGATTGTCTCTGGGCATCTCTTGTTGTGGACATAAAAGAAGCTTGGGAGGGAGTTGCAAGCATTCAACCTCTCCCTCAAGCATCTCTATAACTTTGTTCATCGAAGGGCGATCGCTTGGCTTCAATTGTATACACCATAAAGCAACTATAATCATCTTTTTTATCATTTTCTTTTCCTCTTCTGTAGCATCATCCATCTCAAACTCTTTACCCATGAAAAATTGCTCTGAGACCCAAAGAGGAAAATAAATTTGGCTTGAATGCTCTATGGATGCGTTCAAATTCTTCCTTCTACTTGCCATTTCCATCAACAACATTCCAAAACTATAGACATCAGCTTTGTATGAGACACCTCCAATATTTTTGTAAAACAACTCAGGAGCCATGTATCCCATTGTTCCTCTTGCTGCCGTCAAAGAGACGATGGTATTACCTACCGGATATAGCTTTGCAAGCCCAAAGTCAGAAATCTTTGGGATGAAATTCTCATCCAGAAGAATATTGTGAGGCTTGATGTCAAAATGTAGAATTTGCATGTCACAACCTTGATGTAGATATTCGATCCCTTGAGCCACTCCAAGAGAAATCTCATACATTTTCTGCAACTTAGAGGGTTGCTTCCTTCTTTGCAATAAACGTATTTATCAAGAGATCCATTTGGCATGAAGTTATAAATTAGGGCACGCTTTGATCCCTCAACACAATAACCAACAAGTTGAACCATATTAAAATGGTGAATCCTCCCAATAGTAGCAACCTCACTTATGAAATCTTGTCCATTAGCTTTAGGCTTCTCCAACATTTTAACTGCTACAAATCGACCACTGCGTAACTTTCCTTTAAATACAGAGCCATAACCTCCTTCACCCAACTTCTCATTGAATCTACTGGTCATCTTTTTAATATCTGAGTAAGAGTACCTTATCGGAATGAGGTTGTTATCACTTTGCAGGAAATCTTCTATGCTGCTATGCATTGACAAATGCATTCTTCGCCGTTTGTAGATTAGAAGAGCAGCCAGAAATGGAACCCCAATTATAGATCTTATAGGGAAATATACTCCTACAAAGCAACATCACAAAAAGAATCACAAATGACATGCTTTATTGGATATAATATATATATGTGTCAGGAACTTCCTCTTTGCTTCCATTTGTTTTTTCTACTGACTGATAGGAAATACAATTCTGCACTAAAGGAATATTCAAACTCTTACCCAATATAAGCCAAGCGTAAATACCTGCAAGAGATACAAGAAAAAGTGACCAATTAGCGTGAAGAAGAGAGAAGGGAATTTAAATTGGCCAGACAAAATACAAGTAATAAAACTATTTAAAAAATTTCGAATTTTTATTTTCAAAGAATATTTGACGTATTTTCTCCATATGTCTTTCTCATTTCCAGCCCTGTATCGCCTTATTTCAAGTAAAACTTATAAACAAAACAAATGATTGAAAATGAGAAATAAAGCTAACAAAGAGTCATAGATGATAAATTTAAACAAGTGACATTTGTTTGAGTAAGAAGTTGTAGACTTGGAATATAGCAAGTAATTCACAAACCTACCCTAGTAGCTGATCCTGCGAAATCTGAATTGAAGCTCAAAGCCATACCCCAGTGCGCGGTGTATGTCATGATAAGAAAAGTTTTTGTCCTTTTCGTACAAGAACGACTTACTCATCAAAGTCGTCCACTCTATTCTGCACCTGTCCTCCATATCTGATGCCGTTATATTCCCTTGCGTGACATAATTATGCGTTCTCATCACAGACGAGTTCACGGCTTTTGCACACTTGAAGAAAGTTATTGATGTTGTACTTGATGCTAATCGAAGCTGAAGGTGATGAGAAGTTAAGTTGTAAATGGAAAGCGAATAATGGGGGATGGAGGAGAAATCATTGTTGCGAATGCCAGGATCTGCAACTCGGATTGTGAAGTTGTCGTAGTTGATTGCCTGCTCATAGTAGTTTCCCCAATTTACTGTCAATACTGTGAGGTTGTTGTCACAATAGAGGTTGTAGTGGTAGAAACCCGAGTTCGTGCAGGGGCTTGGATTTGGATCTTTGGCTAGTTGAAAGGGGCTGGTTATGTTGTGGATGTTACCGCAGGTAGACGGAATGCACTGACCGTAGCTGTCCTTCTTTATTAATGTACCCTTGGCTAAATCAGCTAACACATGACAGGCAAACAAGGCACCAAGACCAAGCAATAATACACTTACTACAACGAGAACACATAAGCTGCAAGTGCTTGCCATGGAGAGAGAAATTTTTAGACACACTTCTTCAATCCGCTAGCTAGCTTTGGTCAAGCAGCTGCTGCATATTTCTATTGCTTGTGAGTCAATTCAAAGTTGTTGCCATTTACATTTTGTGTGGTGCATATTGTCACGACTTGGAGGTCAAAGCCGCGTTTGACAGGAGCTTGATAGATATATATATTGGAGACAACAATCGGTGCAGCTGATCCGACGACAACAATTGGCTTTGACGAAAATAGTCCTTGAAACCCCCTAAAGTGCTGACGTACATTAATGTAGGCCGCGTGAAGTTTTGGAATCTGGAAAAGAAAAGGAGAATATGGGGATCTGAGAAAATGTTGGGATCCTGCCATATTTCCATCTATAGATATTGCCTCTGCAATGCCTGATTGGAGTAGTACTGTGTTTCAACTAAACATCCTTCCATTTTCTGAAAATTCTGCTTTTCTAACACTTTCCTCGAAACCTTTTAAAATGGCTTCCTCTTCTTCTCACCCAAATCATTTCGATTTAAATGTTTCTCCCAAAACAACCTATGATGCCAAAGTTTGGCATCCATTCTTTGTATCTCAAAATCATCATCTCACGGTTAATGATTCTGTGATGATGAATGATACAACTGCTGCCCTAGTAGCTAGGAATTTCCTTACTCTGATGGATGAAATACTGTTAACAGGAAGGTCTGACGAATAGGCTATTGATGACTGAATGGCTTTTAGCATTCAGAGTGCTGCTTCTGTTTCTAACATGGCTGATCGTTTGCCTACCAAAGTAAACGAGATTCAGGAGCTAAACACTGAAAATTTGTCTCTTTGGAGAATGCTTCATGAGTCTCAGCAAGAGGTTGAAAAACTTAAAGAGGAAAATAAGGCCTTGTTGAAACTGGTGAGTTCATACTCCATTGATGCGCAGATAAGGCTTGACATGCTGCAGATTTTCAAAGAAAAGATTCTGGGAGACCACGAGAGGCTCATGACTAAGCTTAAGAGGCATCGTTTTCTTCCTTGAGAGGCTTCCAGAACATAATGAAATCATATAGATTTTACAGTGCCTGCTCCTTCCTTACAAGTGAAAAGAATCTATCTATTGTATGCTCATTTCCTGTTATAATAATTGGGTAAATTCTTAAACTTGCACCTGTGGTTTTCACGTCTTTTCAAAATGACGGTTTGGAACCTTGTGCCTCATAGGTTCAAATAACCACATCAAATCTCTCAAATTACATATTTCAATGCATGTGAGTCCAGAGCCTCTGGCCCAAACTAAACACGACTTCAAAATTTATTTGCCTTTTTCAAATGGGCATGAAATATAAATTGAGTAAATGCCATGATAATATTGCAATATAGTAGTGAAGAGCATTAACTACTATATACCCAAAACCAAGTTCGGAATCTCTCATATATTTGGATCCATGGGCTTCCGACCCAGATCATATAATATAACAAAATATGTAGGAAGACTCAATTCATCCTTTAAGGTTTATCCAGATATTATCCATTTCACGATGTGTTCTTAACAACCGGAATTCACAAGATATATTTTTTCCTTGAGGTGTCGATTGTAACATAAAAACTTTATTAAATTCATCATTTTCTTATGCCAAAGAAATATGTGGTATACCAAAATTTGCAATAATACCTCAAAGGTTGTCCATTTAACTGTTGAAACTTTAGGTTATCAATATTGTTAGATTTTGAATTTTAGGCCAAAATCACATATTCTCATGGTATAGACATTTTTATAATTTCCTGTACATATTTCGGGACTTATGCCCTTACATAATTGTCCATGTTTTGAGGAACTTCTGGCATCTCATTTAATTGCGTATCCATGAGTTTAAGGAACTGCAGGCTCTCTTTTGTATATAGTGACAGTTTACCCAAAATGGTTAATATTTATGCATACGTTACTATTGATGTATACGGTACTATTCATCAAGTCATGAATACGTGTCTATTCATGCATACAGTATATTTGCCAGTACAATTACTATTCATGTGTACTATACTAGTAACCAATATGGTACTGTTACATAATTAAGGAACACCAGATCCTTATTTACATGTCAAGGATAAGGGATCTTCAGGTCCGATATCTTGTTTACAAATATAGTACCAGAGAGATTGCCAGCTCTCATATCATTATTATCATCAAGGATCTTCAGGTCCTGATGTAGTTGTATGATGAGGATCAAGGAACTTCTGGTCTTGATCTCTATATGCTGTTAAACTTATCATATCACACAATTAATTCGTAAAATAAATTGTTATAAATTGCTTGTAAATAAATTGTTTGTATGGACGATAAACCCGCACCATATTTTAAATCAAAGTAAATGTGCGGTAAAATAAATTCATAAATTAAATTACTTGTTTTATGGACGTTAATTCCGCACCATACTTTAAATAATAAAATAAATGTTCGATAAAATAAATATGCTTGTATGGGCATTAGTTCTACTTCATACTTTTAAATAAAAAGTAAATGTAGTTGTGTGGATGATAAACCCGCGTCACACTTTTAAATAAGTAGTGTTGTATGGGTAATAAACCTACACCATACAATAAATAAAGTAAATGCGGGGATAAAACCACCGCTACAAATATAAGAGGTGAAACCGTCTATTAAAGTTATAATAATAGAATTACTATATATATATATATATATATATATGGATAAAGTAAAGGCAGTTGTTTGTGGGTTCTTATCAATACCATGATGAAATAATATAATATTATATTATTATTGTTTGTGGAAGACATCATGCTTGTCTCCCCAAATCAAATGCTTTCCACCTGTAATTAGCACACCTGCACTAATATTGATATTAAATAGTATAGATTAATATATATATATATATATATATATATATATATATATTGTAAGATTCCACATCGACCAACAGAGAGAGAGAGTTGATGTACCTTATATGTACATGCCCGCATCCATCTAGCATGAGGCCTTTTGGGAGCTCACTGGCTTCGGAGTTATGAGAACTCCGAAGTTAAGCGAGTTGGGGGCCAGAGCAATCCCAGGATGGGTGACCTACTGGGAAGTTAGTCGTGAGCTCCCAAAAACAAAACCGTGAGAGCCAGAAGGGGGGCCCAAAGCGGACAATATCGTGCTACGGCGGAGCCGATCCGGGATGTGACAATTTGGTATCAGAGCCACTTTGCCGTGTGGTGCGAGTGTGCCGACGAGGACGTCGGGCCCTTAAGGGGGGTGGATTGTAAGATCCCACATCGACCAACGGAGAGAGGGTTGATGTATCTTATATGTACATGCCCGCATCCATCTAGCACAAGGCATTTTGGGAGTTCACTGGCTTCGGAGTCATGAGAACTCCGAAGTTAAGCTAGTTGGGGGCCAGAGCAATCCCAGGATAGGTGACCCACTGGGAAGTTGGTTGTGAGCTCCCAGAAACAAAACCGTGAGGGCTAGAGAGGGGGGCCCAAAGCAGACAATATCGTACTACGGCGGAGCCTATCCGGGATGTGACATATATATATATATATATATATATATATATATATAAAGCAAATGGCAGAGAATGATGAAACATTCAAAATACCAGAAAATACTTTTGGTTAATGCAAACATTAAGAATTAAAATTATTAATTAAATGAGGATAATATGGTAAATTCACACCTTTTCATATTAAAAAAAAAAGAAAAAGATAATGGATCCTATTTATATAGAACACAAATACCCATAATCTTTTGGGTTAACCGTTTTATTAGTCCATAAATTTAGACCCGATTTGCATTTGACTACCTCAATTTCCAACATGGTACTTGTGGTCCTTCAACTTCATTTGTGTTAGGACTAACGGTCCTGCGGTCAATTTTGTTAACTTTTTCTGTTAAATGCATGGGTAAAATGGTGTTTTTATATTAAAACCTAAAAAAAGAATAAAAAATTATATCTTTAAATAAAAAACCAACACAAAAAAAAATTTAAAAAAATAATCATCGTCCCAAAAAAATCTCATCGTCCCCGACCCCATTCCAAATCAAAATTTGTCATTGTATCAAAGACCAATTTTTCATAATCTTGAGTTCTTATCTATGTGCATAATTCATCTTGCATTTAAATCAAATCAAAACTTATACTAAAAGAACTCCAATACTGGATAACAATTTCAATTACAATTATGATGTTTTAAGAATTGAAAGAACAGAACCCATAATCTTTCTCTGGGCTAAATCTGCAGCCACCGCCCAAAAGAATCCAGTGCCAATGCAGATGATGAAGACGAATTGGAGGGGAAAACTTGCAGACCCATGTCCGCCACCTCCTCCTCCCTCCCTTCACCATGAATACCCAAAAAGCAAAAACAAAAAACTCAGAAAAAACACTGCACGAGGAGTGCGGCCGTTGGGGGAGCCAACTCTAGAAATCCCATATCCCATTTTGCATAAAAAAACGAAAAATTCAAGTTGAATTCTCATCTAGGTCACCTTCATTTCCCCTTTTAGTCCAACCTTTTTTTTTTTATCAAGAGTACATATTTAATGATCCATAACTTTTTATCAAATTCTCATCTGGTTTTGAAATCGATTTGAGTTTGAGTGGGTTATGGTCCAAATCAAAACACAAGCAGAACTAGGTACTGATTGAATCCACGAACGAAACAACGAGAAGAATCCAAATCGAATTCAAAGCAGTTTCATAGCAAACACTTGATCCACGATGTCGTCTGAGTCCTCATCAAGATTTTTTCTTGAATTAGAGAAAAAGTGAGAAAATCCAAATTGAGCACCACAGGCTTCAAAAAATTTTGGGGCAGAATGGCAAAGCAAGCGTGGTCTTGGTTGAAGGAGAGGTGGAAAAGCAATGGAGGCGAAGATGGAGAGGGGCTGGGAAAGGATGGGTGAGGTCATGGTCGGGTTGGCTGGGAAGGGAAGAGAGAAGGTGAGAGATTTTTTTTTTTTTTTTTTGGTGAATTGGGGGGGAAATCCCCAAGCAAAAGAACTACAACAAATCAACACAAACAAGACGGGGACGAGACACCCCAATCAAGTCGTCAATAACTAAAGAACCTATCCAACTTGGAGCAAAATCAAAATAACATACGCCAAGACCCATGTTATAGCTCCAATTAGCTAATCCGTCTGTGACACAATTCTTTTCTCTGTAGATATGTATAACTGCACAACTATCAAACTGGTTCATGAGCTTACCATAACTAGCCACAATACCAGCAAGCGGATGGAGTGTAGCTAAAACAGGCTGCTGAATAAGATGGACAGCAATAGCAGAATCCATTTCCACAATTATCTTTGAAAGGCCTTTACCAACAGCAACTTTGAGACCAAAAAACAACCCCCACAACTCTGCTTCCAAAACCTGCCCAATCCCTAAATTGACAGAAAAGCCACCAATCCTAGCACCAAAGGAATCACGGATCACGCCCCCCGCACCAATAGCCCCAGAGCCATTCTTCAAGATCCATCAACATTCAATTTAAAAACCCCTGTCTCAGGAGGTTCCCAGGCAAGCGACACCTGAATCTTAGTAGTTTTGGCCTTAGACACATATGCATTAAAGAACCAATCCTTAGCAGCAGTCAGGATACTAGTTTGCGAGTAGAAAGGCAAATCATCCCCATTGAAGACATACTGATTTCTCCACTTCCAGACATACCAACAAGTAAAAATAAACAACAAGTTCCAAGGCAAACCATAAATCCCTTTTCTGTTAGACAAAAGATTAATATGCAGCCAATGCTGCAGATTAGTAGCAAAAAAAGACGAACCTGGCATAGGAATCACCTCTAGCCAAACTCTCCTAGCTCGAGGGCAGTCCCTTAAAATATGAAGCACAGTTTCAGAGCTCCAGCCACAAAGAGTACAAGTTGGATCCACAGCTAAATGCCTTATAACCCTCTGCTCATTGGAAAAAAATTTCCCTTGATACACCAACCAACATAAGAATTTAAGCTTAGGAGGGAACTTGAGCTTCCACAACATGTCCCAAAAAGGATCATGTCGACCTTGATCCTTGAAGAGTAACGAATATGCAGTTTTAACAGTAAAAACTCTATGGGCAGCTTGTTTCCAAATTTGCACATCCCTCAAATCACTATAGAAACCAACCGGAAAGCTAACAACCCTTTGTACCAAGTCCTCATTGAGAACAGACCGCAACTTGCCAATATCCCACCAACCATCAGCCATAAACTTAGAGACAGTACAATAAGGTTGAACCATATTTAAAACACCATCATGTTGGTTGAGGGGAACATCAGAAACCCATCTATCCTTCCAAAATTGAACACCATCCCCTTTCCCAATTCTCCACATCAAACCCTTCCTGAGTAAGCCAACACCATGTAGAACACCTCTCCAAGTAGAGGAGCAAACCTTTCTATCCTGCAAAGATTCCACCAATATAGAATTCCCTTTCAAATACTTGTCTTCAAAAATCTGAAACCAAAGCCCCTTATCTTTGCTATGAATTCTCCACCCGATTTTAGCCAATAAAGCCTGATTCATATGTGAGGTTTTCTTAAACCCCAAGCCCCCGTAACTCTTAGGACGACAAGCTAAGTTCCACTGACACAAATGAAGCTTATGTTTCTTTTCACGTCCTCCCCCAAAAGAAATTACGGTTAAGACGATCTAGATCATCACAAATGCTCATAGGAAGCTTGACTGTTTGCATAGCATAAACAGGTATAGCTGCTGTGATAGCATGAATCAAAGTAGCCCGGCCAGCGAGAGATAACAACTTGCTTTTCCAGCCAGCCAATCGCTTGTGGACTTTGTCAACCAACCCATAATAAGTATCCCTGTTGATTCTGGAGTGTAAAAGAGGCATGCCCAAGTATCTTCCCAAGTTTGTTGTGAGGGGTGAACCACAAATAGAGCTAATTTCTCTAGCCACCTCCTTACTAGTGTTGGGAGAGCAATAGATCACAGACTTATCAAAATTCACTGCCTGCCCTGAAACTTGGCAAAACATATCCAAACAATGCTTCATAACCTTGGCCTGCGTATGACTGGCTTTCACAAATAAAATTAGATCATCTGCAAAGAACAAGTGAGAGACCGCATGACCAGCTTGAGAAGATTTCACAGGCCTCCATTTATTATTAGACACTGCATCCATCACCATGTGAGACAACTTCTCAATACAAAGCACAAATAAGTAAGGAGAAAGGGGATCACCCTGTCTAATCCCACTTCCAGGATAAAAAGCCTCAGTAAGCTCTCCATTAATACAAACTTTGTACTTCATTGTAGAGACACCAGCCATGATCAACTTGATAAACTTAGGAGGTAGAGCTAATTCATACAACACTTGCTCAACAAATTGCCAATTCAATCTGTCATATGCCTTTGACAAATCAATTTTCCAAGCAAAAAAACCTTTCCGCCCCTTAGAAGCTTGAAATTTATGCATAAGCTCTTGCACAATCACAATATTATCAATGATTTGCCTACCTGGGACGAAACTGACTTGATGAGTACTTATCCAACGACCCATAAAAGGCCTTAAACGAGCAACAATAATCTTGAAAATGACTTTATAGAGAGTACAACACAAACTAATAGGCCGGAATTGAGCCATAGTTTGAGGACTATCTAATTTGGGAACAAGTGTAATCAAAGTCTCATTTAACCTTTCAGGCAAAATCCCTTCTTGAAACACTTTGCAAACAAGATCACCAATATCCTTAGCACATAAACTCCACGATTCTGATAAAAACTAGATGGGAACCCATCAATTCCAGGAGCTTTGAGATGACCAATATTAAACAAGCTAGTTTTAATTTCAGACATCTCAATAGGTCTTAGTAAATTAGAAACAATCACAGGGTCCATACAAGGAAAAAGATTAGGAATGATCACAGAGTTAGAGTCCACTTGACCTTGAGAAAATAACTTGGTGAAGAAATTGACAGCAAGAGCTTTCAAGCTATCAGCCGTCTCCACCCAAACCCCATTGTCATCCTTAAGCCGTTCAACCTTATTCCTTCGACGCCTTATTAAAGTTGTCATATGGAAAATTTTTGTGTTCCTATCTCCCTCTTGTAGCCATTTAAGTCTAGATTTTTGCTTCCAAAAAAGAGCTTCCTGATCAAGCAAAGAATTAAAATCTTGCACCAAGAAACACTCCAACTGACTCAGAAATCGATTAGGTCCCTGACACAAAGCTATTTGAATACCAGCCAATCTTGTGAGAATGCGAGCTTTCCTCTGTTTTAAATGACCAAAAACACTACGATTCCACAACTTCAAAGACTCAATTAAACCGTAGGACTTGTCCATAGCAGAACCAGAAATTTGCCCCCACCTTTGCCCAATAAAATCCTTAAAGCTCTCATGTTGCATCCACATTGCTTCAAACCTAAAAGGTCTATCATTAGGAGTAGAAGAAAGTCTCGACTGCAGACATATTTTGATGGGACAATGATCAGATTTTGTCCTAGGAAGATGAACGACATGTGCCTCAGCAAACATTTGCCTCAATTTCAAATTACAAACAGCTCTCTCAAGTCTTTCGAAGACCCTATTATTAGTCCAAGTGAATCGAGGACCTGAGTACCCCAAATAGATCATTTCATTCTCAGTAAACCACCTTTTAAAACCTTTCAAACGAGAAGGATTAGCACCCCCCCAATTTATCTTCCAGATGCAACATCTCATTAAAGTCCTCAGCAAGCATCCATGGTAATTGATGACAACTGGCCACAAACTAGAGATAATCCCATAATTTCTCCCGCTTAATTCCACACGGTTTAGCATATAGACTGTAGACAATAACCAAGGAGCTTAACCATGCCAGGACACACAAGCTGTAATTACTTGATCAGTAGTGCCTAAAATCTGGATACTAACTTTAGTATCATTCCACAATAACCATAACCCTCCTGAGAAACCCACAGGATCAACAATTTCATAAGAAGAGAACCCGAGAGATTTAATCATATCAAGGGCTTTCTTCCCGCTAATCCTAGGTTCACAAATAAACAATAAATCCAGATGATTACCACGGATCAACTCTGACATTCCAATAGACTAAATCCATAAAAATAATTAGAAAGAAGCAAGAACCCTTAGGGCTAAACCCTAATTAAGAGCCAATGGTCATACCTTCAACATTGTTAAAGGCATGACTAGTAGTCTTCTCCTGCGAGAAAATCTATTGTCCTTTAGACATAACCATATGCTCTTGTGGCAACCCACCATCATGTGCAGAGGAAACCAAAGAAGTATTATCAATATCAGTATCTGTATCACACTCCTCTTCATGCTCATTACCGCTTGCTTCAATACTAGGTGGTTGGTGTCCAAAAATATACACACCTTTAGCATTATATTCATTATTACCACGCACCCAAGTATTTAACTGCTCTTGCACAGAAATCTGGTTTACCACTCTTTTACCACCAGCAATCATTGTACCCTTACTTGACAAAGTCCCACCACTCCCATGAGTAGAATCACCAAGATGTTGGCCAGTCATATTCAGAGGAACATTTTCCTTCAAAGAAGAATTAGAGATATTACTCAAAGCTGCCCTAAAGCCCGCTTTATTAGTCTTGGATTTAGTCCAAATTTTTTGTCCCATGTCAGCACCCCTCATAGATGAAGCAACCTTTCCTGTCCCAGTTTGGGCACCAATTCCACTAACCAAACCCTCATCCAAACCAAAATTCTCTCCCACTTTACGTAGAGCATCAAACCTAGACCCTTGGTTCCTATTTCCAGAACCCTTCGAACCTTTGTCAGTAGCCACAACCTTGGGTTTTCTTTGAGCCGGCACATTCATCCAGGGTCCCCTCAGACCTCCCATTAAATCATCAACACCATCTTTTTCCATAGCAGCGTCCGAGCTTGTACCAACTCCTTCATTAGGAGCGTGCCCCTCCCCAACAGAGTCAGCATGACCAGAGGCCTTCATTTCACAACTATCCCTCTTATGCCCATACCCAATAAATTTCCAATACGCTTCAAAGCCCAAATATCAAAACATTCTAGCTGAAGCGCAGAAACATGAATCCAGGCCGCCATTCGCGTAATCTGAGCGGTTGCAGGACAAAATCCTGGTCTCCATTTTTGCATAATTAGGTATTGCCCTGTAATGATCCAGGGACCTCCAGTTAACACAAAATTGAGATCCTCCTCTAATTCAAACTTAACCACATAGTAATCATTCACTAGATCAACCAATTTCCAACCTCCCTTCAATCCCCATTTCTGTTGAAGTCTAGCGTGGAGGTAATTGTATGTGTGAGATCGACCAAGAAGTTTGATAATCAAGGCATTCAGCCATGGCTTGCCTAGACGAGACATAGCATGGTCAGAAAATTGAATACAAGGACCACGATCACCTCTGGAAATAATCACATCTTCCTCATCATTCAGATCATCATATGCATCATCCAAACAATCTATGTTGATACCCACATTCTTAACCAAGTCTACCTTCTTCATAAGTTTATCCCGAAAACTTACAGGACCATCAGACAGAAAGGAGACCTGATTCGACTCAGATTCAATCATCGGGCTCACATGCGAATCAACAAGAAGCTCAGACACATCCTCACGTTCCTCAGGAGCCGAGAGATTTTTTTGTTTTCAATTTTCAATTTAAATTTATTTGTTTGATATAATTTAACTTTTGTTTTATTAATATTTGAAAAAAAAAAGAAATTTTTATTAACAAAATTGAAGACTAGGACCATTTGTCTTAACGAAATGAAGTTGAAGGATCACGAGAATCATTTTTGGAAAATGAGGTATTCAAATGCAAATCGAATCTAAATTCAAGGACTAATAAAATGATTAACCCTAATTTTTTTAAATTCTAAAATAAATTCAATTTTTTAAAAAAAAAAAACCTCTCGCATACAAAGAGGTTCGTAATAAAATAATAGAAAAGATAAGGGGAGCTTATCCATTCGGTGTTGTCTCTTCCGATCAATTTTTCAGATCGCAAGCAAAGCCCAAGTAAAGCCACCAGCTATGATTCACATCCCCTTTTTCATTCTCTGTCTCTGATTGGTTGAACCAGAGAAGTAAGCTTTCACAGCATGGGTAGCCACCTGAATCTCTGGGTACGTGAACCCATCCCCAATAGCAACCCCACCTAAATTCACACCAGTTATGTAAAGAGGCCGTGATTTAAACACAGGGTCAAGCTCAATAAACTTGGTAATTGCAACAAAGAGGTCTCTGGTGGCAACTGAAATCTGGTCGCTTGGGATCTCTTCTGGCTTCGCAGCTATACTGAATCGAGTTCCAATTGGATTGTCAAGAAACACCAGGCCAAAGATTCGGTTCCAGGAACCAGAATTGGGAGGACACGCCATGGGCCGAGCTCGAAGAAGTTGCCGATCATGGAGGAGTAACCAGCGCCGCCTTGGAGCCAAATAGTAGTGGGGTTTGAGAGAGATCGGGTGAGATTATGAGGTTCTGAGCTTCATGAAAAGTGTAGAAAATTGTAGAGCCTGTGGTGGGATTGACTGGGAGGTAGCCTGATTTGGTGGGATGAGCTTGTTTGGGGAACAGAGGTTGTGATGATGATGATGAGGAAAAATAAAAAGAATTAAGAGATCTGGGTTTCATCCGAGAATTCAGCTGGTATTTTTAATGCGAATTGGTGAGCTACACTTAATAGCTTTACAACATACCTCAATTTTATCTCTTGCAATCCTGCCAAAACAAAGCTTACTGTAACGGCACTGCACACAACCAGATCAACTAGCTTGTTTCCACATATCCCTTATCTGCATATTCACATTGAGTGCCGCAATATATAACTGGCGGCTAACAAGTTTCAATTTCACTCATAAACATAAACACAAAAACATCTAGCAGTCTTCAATATTATATGAGCAATATGTCCCAAAGCTTAAGCTCATCTTCACCCTTTTCTTCCTTCAAGCCCTCCTCACATCCCCCACATCAATCCAAGCAGCCCCAGCAAACTCAGATCTTCAGAGAATACATAGGAGCTAAATTCAAGAATGTCAAGTTTTCTGATGTCCCCATTAACCCAAATGTTGAATTCCACTTCATTCTCTCATTTGCCATAGACTATGACACTTCCTCCTCTCCCACCAACGGAAAATTCAATGTCTTCTGGGACTCTGATAATCTTAGCCCTTCCCAAGTTTCCTCCATAAAAAATCAGCATTCAAATGTCAGAGTGGCCTTGAGCCTAGGAGGAGACACTGTGAATAGTGTCTATGCTTACTTCAAGCCTTCCTCAATGGACTCATGGGTTTCCAATGCTGTTTCTTCTCTCACAAGCATCATCCAGCAGTACAATTTGGATGGAATTGACATTGATTACGAGCACTTCAGCGCAGATCCTGATACCTTTTCAGAGTGCATTGGAAGGCTTATAACAACCCTCAAGAACAATGGAGTGATATCATTTGCTTCCATTGCTCCCTTTGATGATGACCAAGTTCAGAGCCACTACTTGGCCTTGTGGAAGAGCTATGGTGACTTGATAGACTATGTGAATTTCCAGTTTTACGGATACGATCAGGGCACCACAGTGTCTCAGTTCATCAATTACTTCAAGACACAAATCTCCAATTACAATGGTGGGAAGGTCTTGGCAAGCTTTATCAGTGATGGGAGTCGTGGACTGTCTCCTGAGAATGGTTTTTTCACTGCCTGTGACAGGCTCAAGAGTGAGCAACAACTTCATGGTATCTTTGTTTGGTCTGCAGATGATTCCAAGGAAATCGGTTTCCGCTATGAAGAGCAATCACAAAATCTCTTAGCAACCCCCCACTAGTACTATATTATCTTATATATTTAGCTTCTATATGAATATGATTAAGAAGTAGGCTCTGGAATTGGATTCCTGGATATTGTAATGCTTGTTGTACTTCTATTTATCTGGAGTTATATAGATATTTCGGATTGTGTTGTTTGAGTATGTAAGATCGCTATATTATATAAAATCTGCTGATTTTCACCAATGGTTTTCTTGTTTTACATGCTAGCTACTCTAGCACTGGCCTCTACATAATTCAACTTTCTTCTTTCATATATACTTACACCAAGAACAGAGTTCTGAATGCTCACTTTCCTTCTACCTCCTTTTTTTACTTATTCAACAACTTGTTGGAATTTTGCTTGCCAAAGTGATGCCAAGAAGGTGGAATTCGGATGTTGCTTGGACTGAGACTGAAGACTGAAGAATGCACGACCCGACCCAGTTTTGGCCCAAGATAGCAGAAAAAACTTCTCTTTTGAGACTTCGAATTAGAATTTGCAGAGAGTTGAAGGAGACTTTGATTCCATATCTTGGCTTTAACATATTCATCTGATGTGCATCTTTTTAGTGTTTTTTGCTTTGATTTCTCACTGATTATTTTTGGGAAGTTGAAATTTGTGACCCTTGATTTCTTGATGGGTTATACATCAAAGTTATTATATCTAGTCTAATATGAATTAACAGAAAAGATTTTTATAACATGAATAGGGCATCAACGTATGTTTACATCTGGCTTGACTCTTATCAATTTCAACATTTTGCTCTTCACAACTCAATGCTCTGTTATGTTTTTTGTGGAGTTAATGAATATGGGCAAAGTGAGACTGAGAATATTTTGTGTGTTTAAATAGAAAATCTCTTTAATTATATGTTCTGCTATTTGTGTAGAAAGGGCTTCTTTATGAATGACTTATGCGTGTCTGATACGTGATATTTTTAATGTAACTGCCCTCATATGTGGGGCAAACAACTTGGAAAGAATGACTATCCTCCAATTTTCTTAGAAAAATCATCAACAGGAAAACAACTTGGAACTTGGACTTTGATTGACATGGAAGTAGCGCTGGTATCACATATCAGCTGCCTTAAAAGTCAAGAATGAAATTTCAGTATAAGAAGATCTTCGCTTGAGGACGAAACTACTTCGGAGTCAATGCAGACTTTAAAAATACACAAGGTCTTCGCTTTGGTTTCATTTGTGGAAATCTCTCTTCGACGTACAGAGGGGTTTGGATAATTTGTGTTGTGCGGTTATGGCAGCTTATAAACCTGTCATTTTGTGCGACAGTGGGGGCCCTAGAGACAGTACTAAGAACGGTGAAACATGATTTCTTTGTGATTGTAACCCAAGAGAGTTCTCCCTTGGCTATGGCTAAACTTATCCAAGACCCGCAGATTGCGCAATCCTGCCAAGACAAAGCTTACTGAAACGGCATGGCACACAACCAGATCAACTAGCTTGTTTCCACATATCCCTTACCTGCATATTCACATTCAGGGCCACACTATATAACAGGCGGTTAACAAGTTTCAATTTCACTCATAAACATAAACACAAAAAAATCTAGCAGTCTTCAATATTATATGAGCAATATGGCACTCCCAAAGCTTAAGCTCATCTTCACCCTTTTCTTCCTTCAAACCCTCCTCACATCCCCTACATCAATCCAAGCAGCCCCAGCAAACTCAAATCTCTTCAGAGAATACATAGGAGCTAAATTCAAGAATGTCAAGTTTTCTGATGTCCCCATTAACCCAAATGTTGAATTCCACTTCATTCTCTCATTTGCCGTAGACTATGACACCTCCTCCTCTCCCACTCCCACTCCTACCAATGGAATATTCAATGTCTTCTGGGACTCCGTTAATCTTAACCTTGAGCAAGTTCGCTCCATCAAAAATCAGCATTCAAATGTCAAAGTGGCCTTTAGCCTAGGAGGAGACACTGTGAATGGTGTCCCTGCTGAATTCAAGCCTTCCTCAATTGACTCATGGGTTTCCAATGCTGTTTCTTCTCTCACAATCATCATCCAGCAGTACAATTTGGATGGAATTGACATTGATTACGAGCACTTCAGCGCAGATCCCGATACCTTTGCAGAGTGCATTGGGAGGCTTATAACAACCCTCAAGAACAATGGAGTGATATCATTTGCTTCCATTGCTCCCTTTGACGAAGTTCAGAGCCACTACTTGGCCTTGTGGAAGAGCTATGGTGACTTGATAGACTATGTGAATTTCCAGTTTTACACATACGATCAGGGCACCACAGTGTCTCAGTTCATCAATTACTTCAAGACACAAAGCTCCAATTACAATGGTGGGAAGGTCTTGGCAAGCTTTATCAGTGATGGGAGTCGTGGACTGTCCCCTGAGAATGGTTTTTTCACTGCCTGTGACAGGCTCAAGAGTGAGCAACAACTTCATGGTATCTTTGTTTGGTCCGCAGATGATTCCAAGGAAATCGGTTTCCGCTATGAAGAGCAATCACAAAATCTCTTAGCAACCCCCCACTAGTACTATATTATCTTATATATTTAGCTTCTATATGAATATGATTAAGAAGTAGGCTCTGGAATTGGATTCCTGGGTATTGTAATGCTTGTTGTACTTCTATTTATCTGGAGTTATATAGATATTTCGGATTGTGTTGTTTGAGTATGTAAGATCGCTATATTATATAAAATCTGCTGATTTTCACAATTCAACTTTCTTCTTTCATATATACTTACACCCAGAACAGAGTTCTGAATGCTCACTTTCCTTCTACCTCCTTTTTTATTTATTCAACAACTTGTTGGAATTTTGCTTGCCAAAGGGATGCCAACATTGCCAAGAAGGTGGAATTCGGACGTTGCTTGGACTGAGACTGAAGACTGAAGACTGCATGACCTTGCAGCATAAGTTGTTCAATTGAATCAACTCAGAGATTGATATATTATTTTGTTGGGTTTAATATATCCATCAATTTACTGAGTGTGTGGCTATTGGTGAAAGGATTTCTAAATTAATTATGTTTTATGCCTTTCATCTTTTGGTCCTGTAGTTAACAGATTCTAGTGACTTGCGAATGAAGAGAGGGAAGATTAGCTACGAAGGTGCTACGAAGGTTCTGCTTCTCCTGCAGTTTAACATGAATAGGACGTCAATGTAATGTTGGATCAGGCTTGACTGTTGAAATTGGTTTGTTTATTTAAAAATATATATAAATTCAATAATTCAATAATTGCCTTAAATTTTTATTTTTTCAACTAATGCATTTGCTGTCTTTAAAGCCCACCAAAGTTTCCTTTGTGATATATCTTGTATATATATATCTGATATAGCTAGGAGAGAAAAAAGACACAGACGATAGCTGCTGCCTTCTTCCTTTTCATATATTTCTCTTATTTTCTAAATTAAGTTTTTTTAGCAACATAGAAAGGTGTGTGTATTCGGGTCCTTCCTCAATGCAAGGAAGAACCTAGACCGAGGAGAATATGGGGCTGTTTTATCCTGGGGACGTAGTGGCCTTTTCTAAACTGCTTTCACAAATTGGACAGAGCCGCAAAACGTCTTAAAGATAGCAACTTAGTACGCGACTCATCCCAAGAATCGTTCACAGCTTCACAACGAATTTTTCCGGGTAATATTGTTCTTTTAAATTTCTCTACTTCAACAATTTTAAGACGATTCATCTGCCATGGAAGCTGTAAACAATTCATTCACCCCCTGACCTAAACCTTCCAAATTTGAGGGTCTTCATTTCAAACGATGGAGGCAAAAGATGTTGTTTTACCTTACAACAAAAAAATTAGCTTCTGTCTGCACATCTATTAAACCATATGCCAATGACAATCCCACTCCTGAACAAACTTGGGCCTTGCAGACATGGATTGAAAATGATTTCTTGAGCAAGAACTATATTTTGAATGGTTTATCTTATGATCTTTATGATTATTATTCTTCTTATAATAGTGCTAAAGAATTGTGGGATACACTTTAGAAAAAATATGATACAGAAGAAGCTGGTGCAAAGAAATTTGCTGTCAGTCGCTATTTGAAGTTTCAAATGGTGCATGAAAACTTAGTAGAAGCACAATCTCATGAACTACAGAAAATTGCACATGAAATTTAGATCCCTCAACACAATAACCAACAAGTTGAACCATATTAAAATGGTGAATCCTTCCAATTGTAGCTACCTCACTTATGAAATCTTGTCCATTAGCTTTAGGCTTCTCCAACATTTTAACTGCTACAAATCGACCACTGCGTAACTTTCCTTTAAATACAAAGCCATAACCTCCTTCACCCAACTTTTCATTGAATCTACTGGTCATCTTTTTAATATCTGAGTAAAATTACCTTATCGGAATGAGGTTGTTATCATTTTGCAGGAAATCTTCTATGCTGCTATAAATTGACAAATGCATTCTTCGCCGTTTGTAAATTAGAAGAACAGCCAGAAATGGAACCCCAAATATAGATCTTACTGGGAAATATGCTCCTGCAAAGCAACATCACAAAAAGAATCACAAATGACATGCTTTATTGGATATAATATATGTGCGTCATAACCTTCCTCTTTGCTTCCATTTGTTTTTTCTACTGACTGATAGGTTCTGCACTAAAGGAATATGTAAACTCTTACCGAGTATCAGCCATTCGTAAATATCTGCAAGAGATACAAGAAAAAGTGACCAAAATCAAAGACTTGACATAAGTTTGAAATTTCGAAGCACAAATATATATACTCAGCCCTGCTTAATGGTTGACTAAGACTAATTAGCAGACTACATCATATGAGGAAGGTGAAGAAGAGAGAAGGGAATTAAACTAGCAAGACAAAATACAAGTAAAAAAACTACTTAAAATTGTTAGAATTTTTATTTTCAAAGAATGTTTGACGTATTTTCTCCATATGTCTTTCTGGTTTCAGCCCTGTATTACCTTATTTCAAGTAAAACTAAACTAAACAAATGATTGAAAATGAGAAATAAAGCGTAACAAAAAGTCATATATGATAGATTTAAACAAGTGACATTTGGAGAAATTCAGAAAGTTTGAGTAAGAAATTGTAGACTTGGAATATAGCAAGTAATTCACAAACCTAATTTGTAGCTGGTGCGGAATTGAAGCTCAAAGCCATACCCCAGTGCGCTGTGTATGTCATGATAAGAAAAGTTTCTGTCCTTTTCGTACAAGAACGACTTACTCATCAAAGTCGTCCACTCTATTTGAAGAAAGTTATAGGTGTTGTACTTGATGCTAATTGAAGATAACTGTAAGAAGTGAAGTTGTAAATGGAAGCGAATAAGGGGGATGGAGGAGAAATCATTGTTGCAAATGCCAGGATCTACAACTCGGATTGTGAAGTTGTCGTAGTTGATTGCCTGCACAGAGTAGTTTCCTGAATCTACTTCCAATACTGTGAGGTTGACAAAAGAGGTAGTAATTCCAGTTTATGCAGTTGCTTTGATTTGGATCGTTGGCTAATCCAAAACGGCTGGTTATGTGGATGTTGCCGCAGGCAGACGGAATGCACTTACCATTCCTCTCCATAAATGATATACGATCTACATTGTGTAATACAACTAAACCAAAAAGGAGGGCAAACAAGGCACCAAGAACAAGCAATAATACACTTGCTATAACGAGAACACATAATCTGCAAGTGCTTGCCATGGAGAGATAAATTTTCAGACACACTTCTTCAATCCGCTAGCTAGCTTGATAGATATATGCCAAATCCCTTGGACCCGCTTTCAATGAGTTTCTTCCAAGTGATCATTGACGCGAAGGCCAATTGCATGCTCTGAATTGAAAGTGGGGGACTATGGCCCGTAGAAGATTCTTTGTTGAATATTGGTCAAAATTAATGTTTAGTTAAGTGTCTGGGAGCCACTTTATTATTGTTTGCTAGGCTTGGGCCGGGCCGAGCTTCAATTAGGAGAGAAAAAAAAATGAGCCTGGTCGGGCTGGGCTTACTGGGCCGGGCCGAAATGTGCTTACTGGTTCAACTTAGCTAACTTCTGTTTTAACCTCTCTTTTCTTCTATTTTTTTTAAATTTTTTTTTATATCTATGTTCATGGTTCTCTGGAAGTGGACACCTATATCAAATCAATGCTTGCGTGTTTTTTTTTTTTTTTTACCAACTCCGATTTCAATAAAAAAATTAAAGTGAGCAATCTGTGAATTTAAAACAATAAAATGTGAAGCCTCTATTCTATACGCCCTTTTTTATTAGCCTCCTCCAAGTTCTTCGTAAATGATTTTGTATCTTTTATTGTAGAAGATGGACAATGATTTCTCTGCCATTGCCAACAGAGCACATGCTTATTGCTGTGAAAATATCTTACTCATTAGTTGCTTCAAGGAATCGCTACAGAGCACATGCTTGAAGATTCAGAGAACCAACATCAAATACAATTAGTGCACGGAATAACAGTAGTGTCCTTTGCAACACTTGCAGAAAGTTATAGGTGTAGTACTTAAAAGGGGAGGGAGAATACAATTCGAAAAACGAAGTGAAGTTGTAATGGGACAATGAATAGCGGGGGACGGAGGAGAAATTATTGCTGCGAATGCCAGGATCTACAACTTGGATGGTGAAGTTGTCATAATTGATTGTCTGCACTTAGTACTTCCCCGGATACAAGTGCAATATGGTGAGGTTGTTCACGCAAGAGAGGTCGTTATACCACGGCCCGTTTGCGCAGTTTCTTTTATTTGAACCATTGGTTAGCCGAAAAGGGTAGATTATGTTGTGGATGCCACCGCAGGAAGACGAGATGCACTTTCCATTGCCGTTGTTGTGCTTAGCTGTAGTGGCTTCATAGATTAATTGAGAAACAAGAAAATTGCTATTACGAGAGATTTTAAGAGACTCCTGCAATTCACTCGCTTTGAAGAAGCAGCTGCAGCATTTGTAAATTGTATTGCTGCCCTTTGCATTTCGTGTGGTGCTTTATTGTCACTACTTATCGGTCTCGAGCATTTGCTGGTCATCTTTTTCATTTTGCATATTGCTAAAGACTTTCTTCCATGTGATCATTGGTGCAAAGGCCAATTCCATGCTCAGAGAATTGAAGTGGCGGACAATAATTGATGTCGCTCAAGATTCTTTTTCAATCATAAATGACATTTAAATACAATATTTAAATTTATTTCTACAAAAAAAATAAAGGGGCATGCTAGGGAGACATCTTTGGAGACAAATTTTGTACCATCTCTTTAATAGAGGTGGAGCCGACCAATACCATGGGTCCCACCCTTATTGGAGGGATTGTACACAAATTTCTCTAAGGATGGAAGGAAAATTCTCATGTAATGGGATAACAATTTTTGATATCCCCAACCAATAATGCAATGACACGTAGGATAACTTTTTCATGTGTCATTATGTTATCGGTTAGGGATAGCAAAACAATGTTATCCCTGTTATATGTAAATGTTTTTGCTCAAGGTGGTCTCCTTAACATTTTCCCAAGAGAAAAAAATCAATAAATGAGATATGACTCGGTGGTGGTGGGAGTGATTGTGACGAGGGTGATGCTTGTGATGGCAGAGGAGCAAAACCACATAAGTATTTGTTCACAATAAAAACTTAGTTTTAATGTATGCAACTTGAACCCATATATTTCCCTTATTAGCTTAAATAATAATAAAACTGAAATTAAAGTTGAAACTCCAGTTGAGTCCTACTCATCACCTAACTGACAGAGTACTACATGTTAGCTGTGTGTTAGAACACATTGGATTCGAATTACCATGAAGATTGTCTCTGGGCATCTCTTCTTGTGGACATAAAAGAAGCTTGGGAGGGAGTTGCAAGTATTCAACCTCTCCCTCAAGCATCTCTATAACTTTGTTCATCGAAGGGCGATCGCTTGGCTTCAATTGTATACACCATAAAGCAGCTATAATCATCTTTTTTATCATTTTCTTTTCCTCTTCTGTAGCATCATCCATCTCAAACTCTTTGCCCATGCAAAATTGGTTTGAGACCCAAAGAGGAAAATAAATTTGGCTTGAATGCTCTATGGTTGCGTTCAAATTTTTCCTTCTACTTGCCATTTCCATCAACAACATTCCAAAACTATAGACATCAGCTTTGTATGAGACACCTCCAATATTTTTGTAAAACAACTCAGGAGCCATGTATCCCATTGTTCCTCTTGCTGCCGTCAAAGAGACGATGGTATTACCTACCGGATATAGCTTTGCAAGCCCAAAGTCAGAAATCTTTGGGATAAAATTCTCATCAAGAAGAATATTGTGAGGCTTGATGTCAAAATGTAGAATTTGCATGTCACAACCTTGATGTAGATATTCGATCCCTTGAGCCACTCCAAGAGAAATCTCATACATTTTCTTGCAACTTAAGGGGTTGCTTCCTTCTTTGCAATAAATGTATTTATCAAGAGATCCATTTGGCATGAAGTTATAAATTAAGGCACGCTTTGATCCCTCAACACAATAACCAACAAGTTGAACCATATTAAAATGGTGAATCCTCCCAATAGTAGCTACCTCACTTATGAAATCTTGTCCATTAGCTTTAGGCTTCTCCAACATTTTAACTGCTACAAATCGACCACTGCGTAACTTTCCTTTAAATACATAGCCATAACCTCCTTCACCCAACTTCTCATTGAATCTATTGGTCATCTTTTTAATATCTGAGTAAGAGTACCTTATCGGAATGAGGTTGTTATCACTTTGCAGGAAATCTTCTATGCTGCTATACATTGACAAATGCATTCTTCGGCGTTTGTAGATTAGAAGAGCAGCCAGAAATGGAACCCCAAATATAGATCTTATTGGGAAATATGCTCCTGCAAAGCAACATCACAAAAAGAATCACAAATGACATGCTTTATTGGATATAATATATGTGCGTCATAACCTTCCTTTTGCTTCCATTTGTTTTTTCTACTGACTGATAGGAAATACAATTCTGCACTAAAGGAATATGCAAACTCTTACCGAGTATCAGCCAAGCGTAAATATCTGCAAGAGATACAAGAAAAAGTGACCAAAATCAAAGACTTGACATAAGTTTGAAATTTCGAAGCACAAATATATATACTCTGCCCTGCTTAATGGTTGACTAAGACTAATTAGCAGACTACATCATATGAGGAAGGTGAAGAAGAGAGAAGGGAATTTAAAGACAATATACAAGTAATAAAACTTTTTAAAATTGTTAGAATTTTTATTTTCAAAGAATATTAGACGTATTTTCTCCATATATCTTTCTCACTTTCAGCCCTGTATCCCCCGTCTGAAGTAAAACAAATATAAACATACCTTGATTGAAAATGAGAAATAAAGCACAATAAAAATTCATAGATCTAAACGGTTGACATTTGGAGAAATTCCGAAAGTTTCAAGTTGCAAATTGTAGACCTGGAATATAGCAAGTAATTCACAAACCTAATCTGATTCTGTATAAGCGGAATTGAAGCTCAAAGCCATACCCCAGTGCGCTGTGTATGTCATGGTAAGAAAAGTTTCTGTCCTTTCCGTACAAGAACGACTTACTCATCAAAGTCGTCCACTCTATTCTGCACCCGTCCTCCATATCTGATGCCTTTATATTCCCTTGCTTGACATAATTATACGTTCTCATCACAGACGAGTTCACTGCTTTTGCACACTTGAAGAAAGTTATAGGTGTTGTACTTGATGCTAATTGAAAATCATAGTAATAAGTAGTGAAATTGTAAATGGAAAGTGAATAACGGGGGATGGAGGAGAAATCATTGTTGCGAATGCCAGGATCTACAACTCGGATTGTGAAGTTGTCATAGTTGATTGCCTGCACAAAGTAGTTTCCCAAATCTACTTCCAATACTGTGAGGGTGTTTTCACAATGGAGGTTGTAGTCGTAGTAATTCCAGTTCGTGCAGTGGCTTTGATTTGTTTCTTTGACTAGTCGAAAAGGGGTGGTTATGTTGCGGATGTTACCGCAGACAGACGGGATGCACTTACTACCATGGCTCTCCGGACTTAATGCAGTAAGTAATGTACCCAAAAAAAGATAGGCAAACTGGGCACCAAGACCAAGCAATAATACACTTGCTATAACGAGAACACATAATCTGCAAGTGCTTGCCATGGAGAGAGAAATTTTTAGACACACTTCTTCAATCCGCTAGCTAGCTTTGGTCAAGCAGCTGCTGCATTTCTATTGTTCGACTTAAAGAGGTCAAAGCCACGTCTGACAGGAGCTTAATAGATATATGCCAATGAGTTTCTTCCAAGTGGTCATTGACGCGAAGGCCATTGCATGCTCTGAATTGAAGGTGGGAGACAATGGCCTGTTGAAGATTCGTTATACATAAATAAATAAATAAAGGTAATTATTGTTTAGTTAAGGGTGTGGGTGCGACTTTATTATTGTTTATTGTTTGCTAGCCTTCTACTCCTTGGCAATTTCGTGGGCTTTGCGGGAAATTAGGGCACCTAGTGGGTATTAATTAATTAGACACAGTATCCGTGGCCAATTAAAATTGTGTCAATGGTTAAAATTATGTGTTCTTGGAGTCTTGAGGTTGTCTCATTACGTTTTTGTCTCACTCTGATCCGCATGGGGTTATTTTTCTTTACAATTTGTCTCTGGTACTTGGCTGTCAAGGTCAACGGTCAAAGCCGCGTTTTACATGCCCGCATCATAGTCTCATAAAATATGATACGACATTTATATGTATTATATAAAGAATTTTTAGTCGTTTTGCCCTCTCAACTATTAGACAATTCGAACTTACCCTTTGAATTATTTCGTCTGCCGATTTAGCCCTTCTACTCGTTTAAAATAGTCAATATGGAACTTGCCGTCAGATTTCTTGAGATTTCATCTATATTTCTATCTAAATAGTGATTACAGGGCCATGTGATTTGTTTGTTGAGGGCATTATAGTCCTTCCATTTGTATTTTCAATTATTGTTTAAAATAAACAATAAAACAAATTCTTCAATCAAAAAAATTCTTCAATAAAACAAATTCCATTTATAGTTTCCATTTTCGCACCCAAACCCCTACTCCTCCGTCGGCGAAAACCCCACAACCAAAAGACCTCAATAAGCTCTGTGTCACCAAAAAAAATGAACAAAGAGAGGAAATAAGGAAACAAAGAGGAAGAATAGGAAAAAAATAAAAATTAAAAAAGGCAAACAGAGGAGCGGGGAGGGTGGGGCTAGAATCAAAACATAAAGATTGGGGGTAGGAGTGGGTATGAAGAAGATGGGTGTGGGTGAGATTGGAAAGTGATAGAAATGACAAAAATGTCCTCAAAATTCAAAGCACATGTCCCTCACATGTCCATTTAACGCAATGTGGATGAAATTCTCAAAAAACTAACAGTGAGTGCAACATTGGCTATTTTTAACGAGTAAGTTAGAAATAGTTGAGGGGGCAAACAAAATAATTCTGGGGGTAAGTTCGAAACGCGTCATAGTTCAAGGGGCAAAACGACACTTTACCCTTATATAGAAGCAAAATTAGATATTAAACATAAGTATCTTTACTAATTAGTATTTGGGACATAAAGTTTTTTTTTTTTTGGGTTTTAATACTTAGGAATGAATTGTTGTTTTGGATTAGGCCAAAGAGGAGGCCCAGATTCGTTGGCCCAGCTTAAAATAATAACTGAAAAGACAATGATACCCTTCTTTTTAAAAAGCCTGGCCCAACTTTAAAACTTACAAAGTAAATGACTTTTTTACCCATGTATGTTTAAAGTAAACGCGATATGAAACTAGAGCTCTGGTTCTCTTTCGTTTTCATTCGCTTTGACAATTTGGAGCTCTGGTTCGTTTAGCTGCGATTGGAGCTCTGATGTTCTCGCATGTTTTTGTTCGATTTTCTATTTTATTCTGATTATGTTTTGTGTTTTTACATTGATTTTTATATTATCTTCGTAATTTTGCTTTTGCATGTAGAATCAGGGTCAGTTTTGGCGTGTGATTTCTGTGCTCCGATTCCATCTTGTTTCTCCTATTTTGAGCTCAGTTTTGTTTCGTTCTTACGTAATTTTGTGGCACGATCTTCTTCGTATTGTGCAGTTTCATCTTCGGACTTGAAATTGTATTTTTCTGTTGAATAATAGGATCCTCAATAGAAGGGGACTGATATATATATATTCGCTTATGCAGACGTCCGGATGTTATTATTGTGCCGATACCATGTATTTTCTACTACCCTTTTATGATTTTCTTCTTGTTTATAATGGCAGTTAGATTGATAATACATGTCACAAGATAACCTAAGTTTTTAATACATAGAGCTCAAAAGCTCAAAAGCCAAGCGTGTAGAATCGTATTCACGACTGTTCGGTTCATTTTTACACATGATTTTTCATGTTATTCACCCACTATTTTGAGTTAGTTCTTGACATTTTATAGCTTTTTACTTCATTTTTGTGTTTTTATAGGTTTTACCTTAGTTGGTATGAAAATGAGCTAAAAGTGCATTATTGGTTATAAATTCTGTTTTTGTTCATTTTCGTAGGTCAACTTCGTGGCCTTAGATCAGCATGTTCCGGTGCTTGGATGAGTTGATGATCTTCATAAGACTTGTTCCAATGGATGTTAACTACAACATATCCAAATTTGAGCTCCATTGGACAAGTATTGCCTATCCAACCAATCCAACATGTTACCACAGCTCTGGAAATCCGGTTTTGGCCAGCTTTTACCTCCTTTGTGTCATCTTAACTTCTTGTTACCATAACTCTTGGTAACAAGGAATTACATTTGTAAAATTGATATTTTCTGAGCTTTTGGCATCTTTGTGAAGTCAAAGCTCCATCATGGCAAGGGGACAATGACAAAAGGCTTTAAGGAAAGTATGAGTTTTATACTAAAAGAGAAAGCTGGAAAGGAGGAGAGAGGGAAGCAAAAAGAGAATTGCAATCTGATTTTGGGAGCCTTTTGATCGTGGGAAATTAGGCCATTCCATCATTCTACACATTGGAGCAGATTTTGGAGAGCTTGGAGCTAGGAGAAAGCCAAGGTGCAGCCAAGCAAAGTGGAGAAGAAAGCTTCCACCATTGATGACCTTGAAGCTTTCACCATTTTCTCAAAATCTGTAAACTCTTTCTAATTTTATTTTGAATTTGTATTTGGAATAAGTATGAGCAACTAAACTCCATAGCTAGGGCTTAGGTTGAAGCCCTAAACATGATTACCTTATTGTTTTGATGCTTGAGTGTATGAATTTCTGAATATTGTTGATGAATTTCAATTCACTAAAATAATCTATCCTTGATGTGTGTTCTTCTTTGATTGATCACCTTTGAAAGCATGCTTCTTGAGGTTGTTGGGATTATGTGTATATTCATGTTTTCCTAAGCAATAGATGGATGGAGTAAGAACCATCCATGTGAATTGGTTTCTTGAATACCTAATGTAAACACCATGCTATTAGGATTCTTGTGATGTTCATATTCTCTTTGAACTTAATGGGTTTTTCTTGTAATTGAATCAAAGTACTAAGCACACCTAGATTCGATTATAGGGAAGGCACAAGTATTGTAGCACTCGTACTACACTCTACGTATATTAGAGAGAATCAATGCGTCTTGAGCCACTCGTACTGGTCTTGATTGCGAACATCTTCATCAACACGTTTAGAGTTCATCACTTGAGTATTCACGAACTTGGGTAGAATTGTTTAGGGTGGATTCCGAAACCCTAGTGTTTGTTACATTTTAATTTCACTCTTTGATAATTCATCTCTGCCATTCTTGTTAAATTTAGAGTTCATTTACATTCATGCAATAGAAATAGGTCACTTGAAACAAATCAAAACCCCCCCCAAAATGTGTGTGTGAGTTGCGTGTTCGACACGTTATGTGTCTTTGTTACTGAATTTTATTTGTTTCCGTAATTGTTTTGGACTTTTGGTCCGCGTGGTGTTCTTGCATTTTCTGTGCTGAATCCAACCGTATAAAGAACGTGAATTTTGGACGTACGGTTGGAAAGTTATAGGCAAAACACTGGACAGAGGTCGAAACTGAAGAACAGAGAAAACGACTCTGTGAAAAACGACCGGTCGCTTTCACCTAACGACCGGTCTCTCATCTCACCAGAATTTGAGTTTCGAATCTGACATTAACGACCGGTCGTCACTGTTCATGCGACCGGTCGTCACTGTTCACGCACTGTTCACAGGTGATAAATAGGTGATAGAATGGTGATAGAAAATGCTGTTTGTGTTTTTGTTTAATTTTCTTGTGTTGTTTCATTTATTTTACACTTCTTTACTCATTTTTAGTTTCCATTTTCGCATTTGTGCATTTGTGGTGTGTTAATTAAGTTTTTTTTTACGTACTCAAACTAGAACTTATAGGAAGCCGACAAGTTCTTCGTGGGATCGACCCCGTACTTACATAATCTATACTTCGATAGATTCGTGCACTTGCGGGTATTTTTAATTGGTTGTTTGCACATTAATTTGTGTCCTTTTAGGAATGCAACAACGACCATGGGGCCGGGAGGAAAAGTCGTGGTTTTGGCGGCGGAGCTTTTTGGTTGGATCTACACCGTGTCATCGTGATGGCTAGGGTCCGTCGTGGATTGTGTTGTCGCGACAACCTTGCTTCTAACCATTTTTGTTTGGAAGGCTTTGATTGAGTGTAACAGATTCCTTTGATTCGAGAGCAAATTGTTGAGTATAACTCGATGCTCGCAATGAAAGCACCAAAATGTTTGTGCAAATATCCACACGGGGGAATATTCTCGTATTGATTCTTCACCTTTCGAACTCCTTTCTTCTTCACCCTTTGAACTCCTTTCTTCTTCACCCTTCGAACTCCTTTCTTCTTCTTCCTTCTCACTTCCTGTAAAACAAATCTAGGTCAATGGATTGTGTTGTCGCGATGACCTTGCTTCTAACCATGGTTGTTTGGAAGGCTTTGATTGAGTGTAACAGATTCCTTTGATTTGAGAGCAAAGTGTTGAGTATAACTCGATGCTCGCAATGAAAGCACCAAAATGTTTGTGCAAATATCCACACGAGAGAATATTCTCGGATTGATTCTTCACCTTTCGAACTCCTTTCTTCTTCACCCTTCGAACTCCTTTCTTCTTCTTCCTTCTCACTTCCTGTAAAACAAATCTAGGTCAATGGACCACACCCCGAGTGTGTTGACTAAAGGCCCTCTGATGCATAAGTTAGTTAATTGGATCTTAGGAAGATATGACAAAGAAATGGAAAGGATGGAGGTCTTCTCTTATTGGGAGAGCCGGGTGACCGGAGCTGTGTGTGTTTTGGCCGAAGCCGTGTGAAGGAGAGAGAGAGAGAGAGAGAAAGTAGCGTGAGGGGAGAGAGAGAGTGAGAGTTCTCTAGGGTTTTCAAAATTGAGTTTACAATTACCTCATGTGTGTTGTGTAGTCATGTATTTATAGAGCTCATGCCTTCTAGGGTTTGAAGAATAATCCTTATTTAATCGGGATTATTCTTACCCAAAAATAGGAGATTGGAATTAATCAAGGATATTTGGTGGAAATCTCTTCCTTAATTTAGGGAGATATTCAGATCTTAAATCAAATATTATCTCCCTAATTAAATAGGATTTAGTTAGGATGATTATTTAACATAGGGAATTTCCTTTTTCCACATGTCATCCACTCATTAGTCCTCAAAATATTTGTTCCCACATGGTCGACATTGCAGGTTGGTGGATTTGATCGGATCTCATATCTCATGTTTGAATTTTATTTTTGAGGAATTTTGTGGTGTTTTTAGTTATAAAAGGGTAGAAACATAAATTAAAATACAAATTAAACAAGCCTTAAAGCCCTTGTGAAGGCCCATTGACCACAAGCTAACAAAAATTCAAAAGAATATTGTAACAACCCGGTCCTAAATTAATAGTTAACTATTAAATTATTCAAGTAAAAGACAATTTTACCCCGGAATATTTTAATGGTTTAAAAGTTGACTTTTTATTCGAGAAGGAATTTGGGGATTTTAGTTGTACCGTTGCGTAGAACCCATCGAGATGAGTCTGTAGACATGTAGTGGGCTCAAATCCTAGTTGTAATGAGAGAGATACGATCAAAATTCAAGTAGGGGCAAAATCGTAATTTTTCAAAACTGATTTTTTAAAAACCAGAATTTCTCTCTCTCTCTCTCTCTCTCTCGCGCAGCCCCTCCCCCTTGCACAGCCGGTTGGCTCTTTGAGCCACAGCCACTGCCACACTCAACCACTGACCCTGAGACTGGTCACGTTAGAACCGCCGTCATCTCCTCTTCCTTTTTCAACCATTCCTAGCCGCAGCCGCCGGAAAACGCAGAAAACTATCTGGTTTTTGTCAAAAATTTCCAACGCTCGTTTGAGCGACTCCGACCACCATTTTCTTCGATCCAGGTATGCTTTTCTAACCTCTCGAAGTGTTCTAGTTGTTGTTGTGCTGATTAGGAGAAATGTCTGCGTTTAGGAGGTTAATTAAGCGATTGAAAATCTGTCGATTTTCGGCCTGCGATTTCGGCCACTTCCGTCGACTTTTTGGGGTAAGTCCAAGAACAAAAGTTACTCCACTCTATGTGGTGATCATGTAGGTATAAGTCTTGACCGACGGTTTGGAGTTTTCGATTGCCAAAATCGCTTTGAACAGGCGCGTAGGCCACTTTTGGGCTAGTCCTTGAGTCCTAAAATCATACTCATGTCGTCCCGAGCATGACGGTATACTCGGATATAAATTTGGATATCGTTTGATCGTTGATCGGACATCGCATATTAGGCGTTATCCGGGTTCGATATGTTCGGGCCGTTGGATCGACTCCAATTTAAAATATGTTGATCTAGGCATTCCTAGGATCATGTAGGATTTCGCGAATCGTGAATCGGAGCCCCGGATGTTCCGATTCAATAAGTTAAAGTTTGCGTTTTACGATAACCGCCCG
Source organism: Prunus kanzakura (assembly GCA_020521455.1). Classification (NCBI taxonomy): domain Eukaryota; kingdom Viridiplantae; phylum Streptophyta; class Magnoliopsida; order Rosales; family Rosaceae; genus Prunus; species Prunus kanzakura. The sequence continues at coordinate 79,168 of BPUM01000229.1, read as the reverse complement.
ATCGTACGATCGTGAGCGATTCAACCATTCGTTCTGGACCAAATTTGCGGGGTAGGTTTAGAAAAGTGTGTTGAACCTATAGGAACTCCCGGATTGGTGATTGGAGGTCGTGGGCCCCGCGGGCCCGTTTGACCAAGTTTGGATAGTTTGACCCCTCTGTTGACTGTGAGTCTTCCGAAGTAGCTTCACCCTTCAAGAAGGATTAGAACGATCTTGTAAACGAGTCCTGACCGAAAGTTGAGTTACTCTAATCACGTTAGGATTAGAGGATTGTGTTTAGTACCTTATAGAAATTCTTGGATATTATGTTCATAATTAAAATTATGGGATTTTCTTCAAAGGTTATTACTTTTATTAATTGATATTATTATGATTATAAATAGAGTATATGGATTGGGTAGTATTGGGCTATGTACGGAAGTATATTGTTTTAATGGTGGGATACAATATTTTATAGAATTTATGTGAAAACCAGGGGTTGATTTCTATTTGAATTATTTACGGATCTCTAGAAGATTTATGCTTATGTGAGCGTTCATTAGTTTGTAATGGCATTATTTTCATTAATTGAATTACTATGCACTCTATTATGGATTTATATGATTATGAAATGGGTATATATATATATATATATATATAGATTGCTAAATTGTGCATATTTCTATTATTTTGTTATCTGAAAGTGTATGATAGTATTTGATGGTTTGCCTAAATATGATTTTTCGATATTTTGAGATTATACATTATTGGAACTGATGGAATCTCTAGGGGTAGTGGTTATATATTTATTTATTTAATTACTTAATTATTTATTTATTTATCTAGTTATTTATTTCTATTAAGATTATTATTATAGTATTCGGAACGGTTTGTTAATCGGAGTTCGACGCGATTAATAAACTAATTAAATATTTGAATGCATGTCTATATTTAATATGTGTACGCAGCAGTTGAAAATGATGAATCCTGGATACTAGTTCTCAATAGTATGTAGTGTAAATTCGAAGGTAGTTGAGAACTGACTTTTGGAAAGTTGAAAAGAGAATCTAAGTGCGGTTTGTGAAATAAGATAAATTTCAGACTATGGTTTTCAAACCCACCTTAGGAGTAACCCCCCCCCCCCCCCCCCCCCCCCCCTAGTTGTCTTTGAAACAGATTTGTCATTTATGACATTGCCCCACGAGTTTCAGGGACGCCTGAACCGTGTGGTGTGAGGATGTGCGTTCTCGGGCATGTCCCCCGAGTTCTGCGAGGAATGCGGCTCAGGTGGACTAAGAGTCCCCCGAGGCTTGCGAGGAATGCGGCTCGGGTGACTTTGTGTTCCCGAGGCCTATGAGGATGTAACAGACAGGATACTTGGAATTGATGGGATAGTGTGGAAATTAAATAGAAAATCATGGAATTGACGGAATCTTATTGGAATTGATGACATATTAGAGGAATTGACGGAATATAAATGGGGGTACACCTAGGTGGAGAATAATTGGGTTTTAAGAGGTTTTAAACTAAAACTGAAGAATTTATCTCGGTATTTTGAGTAGAAGTTTTAACACGTAAACTCTGATTTTGTGAGACAAGAATTTAAGGTTTTCAAGTTTTTAAGGATTTTCTACAAATAAATGCTATTTTATTAAGCTTATCGTTTTACTATTGTTAAGTAATAAATTAACTATATATATATATATATATATATATATATATATATATATATGTATTTATAAACGAGCTTTATGTGAGTTTCGAAGGAAGGGTTAAGAGTGTCTTCAGAGTTTTTTTGTTTTATTTGTTATCTCTTTATATTATTTTTATTTTTATTTTTATTATATATATATATATAATAATCTAACCCAGTAATATATAATTGATTTATGCATTAGAGGGAGTTTAGTGAGTGGCGTACTTATGTTTCGAGTATGAACTGTTTTGAGAATTGGGAAAGTTGGAAAGTTTTACTACGGAGTTTGTGAATGTTGTTGAGCATGTCAATTAACCTGAGAACTTGGATTTATTTGTAATTACAATGAAAAATAACAATCAACAAGTTACACAGGTGCTATATAAAAAGTGAAAGAACTACGTGTGGCTTAATCCCTTGTTAAGGGTACGTAGCAACCTAGAGTTACTAGGTGCAGCCGCAAGACCAAGTGATTGAAAAGCCGTTCAGTTAAGCTATTTTGAAATATGTTGACGTACCTATGTTGTTTTAAAGGTTGGGATCAATTTCAGTTGGCGTAACAATTTATTTGATTTAATGAGGCCTGATGTCATGATAGGGTTGCAAAGTTTGTCTCATGCCAATGAGATTATGAAATTTATATGTTTATTATTTCTAAATTTATATTAGTAACTGAGGCCTTTCTTTTATGCTCGAAATCTTGTTGAGGTTGTTAGTGATTGATTGAGAAGTTCAAAATTGAGGGAAGTTTATGAATTCTTTATTATCATTCTCACTTGTGAGCCTAATATGATATTATTTGCATCAAGTGGCGGTTGTGGTGTTTATACCAGCCCAATTTATTTGTACACCTCCTTTTTTGCTTAGCCTTTCATGAATGTTATCATGTCAGTATTTTTGGACTTTGGTATGTGACATGTTTGATTGCATGAATTCTGTTTTTGTGTATGCTGAACGATTGGGATATATAAATGCTTGTTTGACAGGTGGAAGATTTTGGGAAATGAGCAATTTACAGGGGAGACTCTGCCGAATTTTCGGCAGAAGTCTAACTTGAAGTAAATTTGATTTTTAGTTAGAAGGGCAATTCAGTCATTTGTGCCGGCACCCACCAGGTGTCGGACACGCATAGGGTTCAGCTCAGGTTCCAAAGTGAAATTTGGGTCGAGTCCTATCACATATGACTAAGCCCAAAACAAAACTAATCCATTAACTATATCTAGGGATGGCAAAAATTCCTACGGGGGCGGGTCCCCGTCGGGTTCCCAACCCTAACTGAGGGAGATTTCAAGGCCAAACAGGTATCGGGTATGAGGATCCCCGAACTTGAAAAATCCCAAACGAGTATGGGGAGGGGATGATATTGGCGTCCCCATCCCCGAACCCGGCCCAAAAATATATATGTTTATATTTAAATAAATAAATAAATAAAATATTTATGTTTAACCCTAAGTTAACCTCCCTCTCCTAATTCTTCCTTATTGATGTGATTTTGAATAGTTGAGTTGAACGATAATTTAATATGAAACTTAATGTTAAAATGTATGAAAAATATTTTTTATGCAAAAAAAATTGGGAATTCGGGGCGGGTATGGGGGATAGTCCCTCTATGGGGACGGGGATGGGGATTCCCCGAAACCTATTAAATGGGGATGGGTTTGGGGACGGAGGCGGGGATGGTATTGTCGTACCCGGCCCCTACCCGACCCATTGCCATCTATATCCTTATTATTTTCCATGTTATTTGATTGTAACCAAATTTTCCCAAAGAGAGAGAGAGAGAGTGAGTGAGGCAAGTCAAGTCACAACACTTGATGCGCACTACCACACAGAACAAGTCACAAAAGGAAAAGGCAACACTTCAGTGTTTTCTTGAAACAGAACAAGAGTAGAATACTTAAAAAAGAAAAAGAACCAGGACTACCACAAGCACAACCTTCTGCCCGCTCAAACGGAAAAGAAGAATAATTTCCAAATTGTTTAAACTAATTTAACATACAAAGTGTACGGAGGATATTTAAAAATAATAATTCTTCCTTTTCACTTCTCCACTAGTATTAAAAACTTGGGCGAATATTAGCTGGATACCTTCTGGGGAGAGCTTTATCCGCAAACAGGTCCCGGCTCACAGTGGTTGCACACTTTGCCACCATTTTTATCACCAAAAAAAACTTGAAAATTAAAAATATAAAATAAAATTGGTTCCTCGGCTCGAGCTTTTAAAGCATCTAGATTATCATATATAGAACATCATTGAACACTACAACCTAACTTTAAACTGCAACTCCTAGTAGAAGAACCCATTAAAGCAGCTGAGAAGAAAGAGGTTAGTTAGTTAGCTCAAGATGGCCAAAGTAGAGGAGGAAGTCATTGAAGCTCACGTCAAACGACTCCTTTCACGTATGACTTTGAAAGAGAAGGTCGGCCAGATGACCCAAATCGAGTGCCAGGTCGCCACCTCAGCTGCCATTAAAGACCTCTCCATCGGTACTGTCTCTCTATCTAGTATAGACTTTTTTTTTGTCCCATGTAATTGATGGTAGACTTCATGGAGTGTATATATTATTATGGTAGGGAGCATATTCAGTGCTCCGGGCAGCTTGCCGGTTGAGAAGGCTTCTCCGTCGGACTGGGCGGATATGGTAGATGGGTTTCAGAGGTCAGCGCTGGAGTCTAGGCTTGGCATCCCCCTCATATATGGGACTGATGCGGTTCATGGGAATGGTAATGTGTTTGGTGCCACCATATTCCCTCACAATGTTGGTCTTGGCGCCACTAGGTTAGTGTGTTTCATTTTTCAAGACTGCTTATTCATTAATGATACTTTTCTTGATTGGTTTGAAATTTTTGATGTTTTTGTTTGATCACTAAGAGAATAGTGGAAAAACTATAATTAGATTAAATTTGTAGCACTGACCATTTGGTGTAATGATATAAGGTAATCTCAACTTTGTGTTGGAGGAGTTTCTAAGTTCAAATCTGATGAAACACAGTTGTTTGAACTTGGAATCCTGATTTGTGATGACTCAGACATAACATGTATGTTTATCACTGGAATGTTGCAAACTAAACAATGGATCATGGTTTTACCTTTTTGTGAAACAAAAGTATGTTCTCCTAATGCGCTGGTCTTCAAATGTGCTTCCAGGTTATCAATCTCTTTTGTCTATTTGTTGTTTAATATTTTATTTGTGATGATTTACAGAATGACAGTAAAGAAGAAAAACATAAGAACGAAACAAAAAAGAAAAGTCTTGGTAGTCTTCCATTTCCACAAACTTTTGAACTGTGTGCGCGTTTGTGTGTGACAGAGATGCAGATTTGGCTCGAAGGATTGGTGTGGCAACTGCTCTTGAAGCCAGGGCCTGTGGCATTCACTATACTTTTGCTCCTTGTGTGGCTGTAAGTCATTATGGATTCGGTACTCGTTATTTGTTTTAAGTTCATACTGCAGTTTATCAGATTGCAAAATTTATGGCGTATCTACTAAAACTTCAAACTCAAAAATTTGTTTCTTATGTGGAAACAAAATTATACAACCTTTGGGGTCTTTCTTATTCTTGTTACACTCTTTTAAGCCATGAATTTTGGTAAATTTGTAGCATATAGAACTGTAGGTATAAATGTAAGATAATAAATTGAGGAATGAATTGAATGGATTCTGAGTTTGACAGGTGTGCAAAGATCCCAGATGGGGAAGATGCTGCGAGAGTTACAGTGAAGACACTGAAATTGTAAGCAAGATGACTTCTATTGTTTCAGGCTTGCAGGGGCAGCCACCCCAGGGATACCCAAGGGGCTACCCTTTTGTAGCAGGAAGGTAGAAAGGAGAGTTATTAGTCAATAATTTCCGTGCATACTTTTTTCATGAAACATATTGCATCTTATCTGAATTTGATAACATGTCTTTAATCATCTTTGTTTCAAATAAAATCAAATAATTATTTTCAAAATTGTATACTTATTGAGGAAAAATTGAGTTCTTGGAGGTTCACAACTTATGCTTACCATGTTCTTGTATTCAAATATTTAAGTCCCATTGAAAGTAATCTCAGATATTTGAACTTTTTCTTACTTTTGTATATTTCAGAAACAACATTATTGCATCTGCCAAGCATTTTGTTGGAGAAGGGGGTACAGAGAAAGGTGTCAATGAGGGCAATAATATATCCCCTTACGACGACTTAGAGAGGATTCATATGCGCCCTTATCTAGACTGTATTTCTCAAGGAGTTTCCACTATTATGGTGTCCTATAACAGCTGGAATGGACAGAGACTACATGGACACAGTTTTCTCCTCACAGAAATCTTGAAAGATAAGCTAGGTTTTAGGGTAAGGAACCCACATAGTCTGCACTATTTCCTACTGGAAAAGAGGGATCGAAGATCTACCCCTACCGATTCCTATTAGTTTCTCTCAACTAATTATAATCATTCAGTTCAGCATAATATTGTGATGGACTATATGTTAGAATTTTGATATCCTGATTGCTGAATGCTTCCTAGTCATCAGTTAGATGCAACTTTGCAAACATTTGAATGAACTTCAAGTAACCTTCCATATATTTTCTTGGTTTATTCAAAGTGCAGAGTTTCTGTAACATTATGTCTAGATAAGCATCATTCTGTACTCTGCTGCAGGGATTTGTGATTTCTGACTGGGATGGAATTGACCAACTTTGTGAACCTGAAGGTTCAAACTATCGTTTATGCATTTCGTTAGCCGTTAATGCAGGAATAGACATGGTACATATGAACTCCAAGTTTATAAGCCTAACAATTATTTGCTTTCCTTGATCTATACTTCCTACATTTGTCTAATTGAGAAGGTATGCAGGTCATGGTTCCTTTCAGATATGAACAATTCATTGAGGATTTAATATATCTTGTGGAATCTGGGGAGATACCAATGTCCAGGATAGATGATGCTGTTGAGAGAATACTAAGAGTGAAGTTTGTTGCTGGTCTTTTTGAACATCCCTTCACTGATACATCTTTGCAGGACATAGTTGGTTGCAAGGTAATTTTCAGAGCCGCATGTCTCATTTTCGCGTCATTGAAAACGCTACCTGTTTTGCATGTTATCATTTGAAATGGCCCATTGTTCATATATTCTGTTTTGAGCATCTTGTACTTATGAAACAATTTCTATTTCCATGATTCTCGTGCAGATGCACAGAGATTTAGCACGTGAAGCAGTTCGGAGGTCATTGGTTCTTTTGAAAAATGGAAAGGATCCAATGGAACCTTTTATTCCCTTAGAAAGAAACGCTAAAAGAATACTCGTTGCTGGAACTCACGCCGATGATCTTGGAAATCAGTGTGGAGGGTGGACAGCTACAAAATATGGTAGCAGTGGAAGGATAACAATTGGTATGGAATTATGTTGCTATTTTTCAGCTATTTTTATAACTAAAAGCCTAATTGTTGATTATCATAATCAATGTGACATATGTGTGTGTGTATGTGTGTGTATATATATATCTTAATAAGACTAGAATTTCACTTGCATGCATCATGTTTTCTCAAACAATTTCATTTTTCAAGTTTTAAAACCAGAATTTTGCCAACTTTATTTTTGAAAACCATTAAACAGGTTATAGAATTTTTTTCTTCATGGCTAAATTTTGTTGAAAACAAGAAATTGATAGATGGTAAATTTGCATGCTAGTATCTTTTCAATGACTTAATTGCACATGTGCAACTCACTAATTAGATCATTTACATTTTCAGGGACAACCATCTTGGAAGCCATTAAGAAGGCAGTTGGAGATGATACAGAAATCATTTATGAGAAGTATCCCTCGACAGAGACCTTAGCAAGTCAAGATATCACTTTTGCAATTGTAGCTGTTGGTGAAGCTCCATATGCAGAAGGCAAGGGTGACAATTCAAAGCTTGTGATCCCCTTGAATGGAGCTGATATCATAAGCTCAGTTGCTGACAAAATCCCCTCATTGGTAATTCTGATTTCTGGAAGACCCTTAGTTTTAGAGCCTTGGCTATTGGAAAAGATAGATGCTCTTGTTGCTGCCTGGTTACCTGGTACTGAAGGAGATGGAATTGCAGATGTTATCTTTGGAGATCACAATTTCGAGGGCCAGCTCCCAGTGACATGGTTTAAAAGGGTTGAACAGCTGCCTATGAAAGCTGGAGACAATTCATATGACCCTTTATATCCTCTTGGCTTTGGGTTGGCATACAATAAGGAGAGATGTTAACACTGAATAATTAGGTTGTTCCCAAGTCCATGTTTATTGAACTTGTGTAAGCAGAGCAGAGCAGAGCAGACCAGATATTCATGAATGAATCCCCCTTATGCCAAATATGGAGTTATGGTGGCTAGAATAAGAAAGAAAAAATCTACGTCTGTTGTAGGGTGTAGAGATGGTTCTTTTTTCTTTTTTTTTTATTGGATAGAGGTGGTTCATAAGTGGGCTTATTTCTACATAGAGGGATGTGCTATTATTTGATTTACCTAGGTTGGGCTTGTAGCCTATTCATAACTAGATTGGAGCCCACTCCAGGCCAGATGTAGATCCGCCCTTGATATTGGATCCATGAAATTAAATTCTGTCACCCACTTTAGTAACACGATGAAATAGTGTAATGATCTCAATAAACAATATTTTTATAGAAAAAATGATCAGGTCCACAACTATTGCAGAATTAACTTCAACTACTAAACTTGTACATAGGTTTATCAAGATATTCATGGATTATTTTTCTGTTTTTGGAAATTCTTTCGATAATTGCCTTGAACATTTAACCTTGGTGCTTAAGAGACATGTAGAGATTAATTTGACATTGAGCTAGGAGAAGAGCCACTTCATCGTAAGACAAGGTATTGTTTTGGGACATATTATTTCTAGGTATTGAAGTTGACAAGGAAAAAATTAATTTAATTGAAAAATTGTTGTCCCTACTTCTGTAAAGGGAGTGCGAAGCTTCTTGGGTCATGCAAGATTTTATCGAAGATTTATTAAAGAATTTTTTCAAAATTACTTGCCCCTTGTGCGATTTATTGGCCAAAGATGCTGTTTTTAATGTGGTTTATGCCCGAGTTCAAGCTAAGACACCTCTTGGTTTATTATTGTTCTTCTTAAACTTAATGGGTTCTCGATTAATATTTGGCTATGGGGTTCATTAGTTGGGTTTAATTGAGGATACTTGGTGACACCGTAACTGAACAAATCATCACAATAATAGAAGAACAGCACCTTGGAATTGAATTGTGCCTTTATTCTCAAGATTAACTCGATACAAAGGATAGGATTGTTATAGTGAAGTCGGAGATCTGGTATTCATCCATCGACTTTCAAAACTAATTTTCAAAATTTGTTATTTTATTTTATTGCCTTAAATTCTCAACACTTATTCTGATTCTTGCCTTTTTAGAGTTAGCTAGACCCAAGATTGGTCATGCCTTAAAAGAGAGGCGGATCAATTTCAAAGAATGAGGAATAGCCATGAAAATGTGTAGATTATGATGTAAATGAAGTCTGGGGGTTAACTGCGGATGTGAGTGAAAGGGGAAGGAAGAGGATGTAAATAAATAGGAGGAGGAGGAGAAAGTGGGGGAGGTAGATGTAGAGGGGTAGGTATAATTAAAATAGATAAATCTAATAACACTAAAAACTGTACCATTGAAATATTCTCAAAGAGATCTTTAAAAAGAGACCAATTTTGAATATATTTTAAAAAATATATTAATTGTTGTATTTTTTCTATTGCATTGAACTATGAAACAACCATTGTGGACAATAGAGGGTTCATCACATATCACCCTTAATTGCAATGAACTAAATCACACCATTGCAAGCGAGATTTTATTGTTTTAGTTCAATTTCATGTAATAAAATTGCATTGATCCTAACTGAAACCGGTGTTGGAATTTTTATGATTATTTCAAAATAAAAAATTATTATTAAATTTATATTAGTTATTATTACTATCTTTATTGAATTGAAATTTTAAATGTGTGTTAAATGGTGGTTCTTAATTCTTTTAAAGTTGAGATTTCAAAACCTTTTCCTTTTGGTATAACATGTTCTATTGATATTATTAATATTGCTTTAAGGGTAATGCTAGGGAGACCATCTATTTGTACCATATTTGTGTACCAACTGATGTGGCTATTGAGTTGGCTATACCACATCATTAAATGAGTTTTTAATTTTTTTATTTTTTTTTATAATTTTTTTTCACCTTTCACTTTACAGAAACCTAAGCCCCATACTTGAAGTCTTTGGTTCTTTCTACGGATGGCTGATGTGGTGGTCTCATAACTAGCTGTTTTTGGTTCTTTCTATGGATGGCTTGCCATGCCTCCCTCCATACTTGAAGTCTTTGATTTGTTAGGCCACCCAGCCCCACCAACCACAAATTCACCCACCTCGCCATAACCTCCCACATGAGATGCGGATCTAAGAAATTGAATTTTCTATGTTGAAGTGAAAATAAATTTGTTTAGAATCTGGGATGTGGTTGTGTTTATGGCAAGATTTTTGGGTTGGGTGGAGGAGAGAGAGAGAGAGAGATAGAGAGAAGGGTGGTGGCGTGGTGGTGGTTTTCATGAGGGGCTGGCCTGTGTAGTGGCGTGATAGGAGAGAGATGGTGGGGTTGTGGACTTTTTGGTAAAGTGAAAGTTGAATTAAAAACTCATTTAATGATGTGGCATAGCCAACTCAACAGCCACATCAGTTGGTGCACAAATATGGTACAATAGATGGTCTCCCTAGCATTACCCTTGCTTTAATCTCTATTGGCAGTTTTGTTTTGGATTTTAATGTCTTGAATTTTGAGAAAACGTGTAGGCCAAATGTAACTGGCTATGATTTGAGTGTACATTAATTTGATATATTCATATTTGGTTCTAAACCATGTTAACGTTGACCACTTATTGTTTTAATGGTGGGAGCATTTTATGTAGCTTAATTGCTTGTTTAATAACCAAACCTCCAATTGGAAAGCTCTTATATAAACCATTCGAGCTATACGTTGGACACAGAGAAATCATATTGGCACCTTTCTTCATTATTTTCTCCTCCACATTCTTGAGTTTGTGTTCCAATTTGTTTTCTTTTATCAAGGGAAAGATTCAAGTTGTTCATCCTATCCAAGTATTGCGAGTGTACGCTTATGAGGGTCATAGGTTGTTGTATCCTGGAGGGTAGGGAGCCATACAACCTTTCTACACCGAGTCATTGTCTCCAAGGTGCTAAATCTACTCTTAAGGATAGTGAATGACACACCTCAACCTAAAACTATTATTCTACTCAAGTATTAATGGAGACCAACTTCTACATCCCAAAGATAAGTATTTTACAGTACTTCTATTAATTTTATTTAATCTACTATATTAATGTAAATTACAATTTTCTAATATATATTTTCTGTGATGTTTTACAGGAAAAGTAGCATCCGTAAACCAAATTTCACAACAACGGGTACCCAAAGACATCTTTTTGATGATTTGAAGAATGTGATGGTGCACCGATGCAACCATTTCAACCTCGACGCACTCATAGGAGACCGAGGGCCAAGGACAAACTTTCCCAAGGAAGGCTTGCACAACCACGCTAGGACCAATTCTCTCCCAACCAAACTCACTATTGGCATGGCCAAATTTTCTAGGAGAATAAGGGAAAAGGTATTTTCCAAACGTCTCCAACACTATACGAGCGACTAGAGAAATGAGATCGAGGGAAGACTTTCGCGCATCACAACGACTGTGGTCACACCACTAATGACTGTCAAAACCTTAGATATCGGGTTGAAGTAATGTTGAAAAAAGGGATGCTTTTGCAATATGGGGTAAAACCAGAGGATAAATCGATAGTGGAGAATGCGACTGAGCTGATGATAGGCAACATCGCAACTGAATTTATCCACAACAATCTGTGTGCCTTCCACTTTTCGGGGCCCTCAACAAGGATTTCCACCACGCCCATATCATCATTAGTTTGGACAAACAACGTTTCGAGCTTGTGAATATGTTCTAGACCCCGATCTTTATCAGCATTGGCTCTCTTATTTAGAGTCTTGTCTCTTCTAGAGTTAGGTAGACCTAGGGTTGTCCAAGCTTTGGTAGACCCATAATTATCCCTGCCTTACATAGGAGGCAGGTCAATTTCAAAGAATGAGGAATAGCCATGAAGAGGTGTAGATGATAATGTAAATGAAGTATGGGATTAACTTAGGATGAGAGTGAAAGTGGAAGAAAGATTATGTAAATAAATAAGAGGAGGGGGAGGAAGTGGGGGAGGTAGAGGTTCTAGAACCCCATCTGTATGAGCATTTGCTGTCTTATTCTGATTATTACCTCTTCTAGAGTTAGGTAGACCCAAGGTTGTCCAAGCCATACACAGGATGTAGATCAATTTTAAAGAATGAGGAATAGCCGTGAAGTGGTGAATATGATGATGTAAATGAGGTCTGAGGTTAACTTAGGATGGGAGTGAAAGGGGAATGAAGAGGATGTAAATAAATAAGAGGAAGAGGAAATGAGGGAGGTAAATGGTAGATGGGTGGGTTTAATTTTAGGCTTGGGAGGGGAGTGAAAGGGGTAGGGATTACTCTTGCATGTGCTCTACCTTCATCATGACATTGCTATTCTTAGTTATGGAGGACATCGGAGAGCAGAGGTACTGACCTTGGCCAGGCACAAAAGAGGGCTAGATTTTCTTATGAGTAGAGTGAAATTTCAAATTTATGTTTTGGCTTGGGGCCTTTTATACTAGTAGGTGGGTATGGTTATGCCTTTAAGCCCACCATTTAATCTATGTGAGCGGCCTTGCGTCAGTGATTTTTAGCTTAAAGCGAGCGGCCTTGCGTTGAATACTTGAAATGTAGTTGTGTCTAAGGATTTATCCACGACAATGTGTGTGCCTTTTAACCTTTCGCTACCCTCGATAAGGCTTGCCACCACATCCATGTCATCGTCCGTTTCGACAAACAATGTGTCAAGCATGTGAATTGTTCTAGAGCCCGATCCTTATCAGCATTTGCTCTCTTATTTTGGTTCTTGCCTCTTTTAGAGTTAGGTAGACCTAAGATTGTTGCCATGAAGAGGTGTAGATTATGATGTAAATGAAGTATGGGGGTTAACTACGGATGTGAGTGAAAGGGGAAGGAAGAGGATGTAAATAAATAGGAGGAGGAGAAAGTGGGGGAGGTAGATGTAGAGGGGTAGGTATAATTATAGGCTTGAGAGGGGAGTGATTCGGGAAGGGGTTGCTATTGCATGTGCTCTCCCTTCATCATGACATTGCTTTTCTTGGTGATGGAGGACATTGGAGAGCAGAAGTACTGACCTTGGGTAGTAAATTTTCGCACAAGTATCGTGAAATTTCAAATTTGAAGTTTCGCTTTGGGGCCATTATGCAAGTAGGTGGGAAAAGTAAATTAATCTAAGCCTTTTATCAATGCCCATACCTATGTCTTTTCTTTCATCTCTGCACATGGAAGGGATCTTGTTGTAGCCGTGTGTTGACCTTTTATATAGGCACAAGGTTGTATTGTAGTCGTGTGGTACAACCTTTCATCTATGTACATGGAGAAGTTGTGTTGCAGCCTTTCAATAGTTATTAGGGGAATACTAGCCACTAGGAGATTGTACGTAGAGTAGTCCAAAGAAATTTAAACTCTCCAAAGAAATTTAAAAACCACAAAACTCTTTTTTTTTTCCCGTTTTATCCTCTTACACATATATGGCTTTAATTAATCCACCCACACATCACTCATTTCTCTTCCTTTATTTCTCCCCAGTGCACATTACTATTTGTTACTGAAGCTGCATATGTGGCCAAACACATGAGCAATATCCCAGAAATTTCAAGTGCACATTATTACACATCCGAAAAAAAAAAAACCAAAGATAAAATACTAGAAATTACACACCGAAAATAAAATAGAGAGAATCTAGTTAGAATACTTGAAATTACACACCAAAAATAAAATAAAGAGAATCTTGTCAGAATACTTCAAATTACATAACAAACTGTAATAATTAAAATACTCATCATTGATGTTTCTTCCATCTCCGTTGTTGCTGCCTTTTGAGTCTTACCTCATGTCTTCTTCCACATAATTAGAAGAGCTTTCTGGCTTACTTAATAAATAACATATATATAATTAATTATAATGATACACCTTAATGAAGTCGGAAGAAATTTAAACCCTTCATGTGATTAATGAAGTCGAAAGATACTTGAAAACCACAAAGCTCTTCTCTTTTTTTTCCTGTTTTATCCTCTTACACACATAGAGCATTAATTGATTCACCCACCTATCACTCCGATAAATAAAAAGAAAGCAGGGATGCACAAATATAATTGACATACTGCTTCAAGTTTGGCAAGAGCAACTTCCAACTTCAAAGAAAGCTGATGGTTTTCATTTGCCAACGCCTCAATCTGCAAATAAAAGGAAATAACCCTTGCAGATTAGACATATGAAAAAACATGATAGTACATATGCTTATGAGAATAACCTTTTGGGGATCTGCATACAAGCTTTTGTGCACTGAAGTTGGGCTTTCACAGAAGTCAGAGTTTTATTTCTTGCCTGATTTCACAACCAATAGTAAAAGAACATTAAAAAAAAGGCTTCAAATAAGTAATGCAACTGGATAGAACTAACTAAACACAAAAGCTAATTATCTCCCTGGAGGAATGCATTACCTTTGAGTTCATTGTTTCCAATAGTTGTACAAGATAGTCAAATTTTTCTTCCATGCTTTTCTCCCCTGAGGATGACCTGTGCATTTTATGAGCAGGCTGCTCATCTTCACTTTCACCTTCGCTATCGGTTATATCTTCAATCACATGCTCCATATTCTGATTTTTAGTAGGCACAATACGATCTCGGATACGTAAAGATCGCCTAACAACAACACCAGAGCACTTTGGCCTTTTCCTATATGTTTTGGTACCTTGTTCTTCAATTGGAAGTATCATATTCCCTTTGGCCTTTTCCTATATGTTTTAGTACCATGATCAATAATTAGTAAAATGAACTAAAATATGTAGAATTTCAGCCAAAAATTCTTCCTTCGTTTCTCCTCGAGTGCACATTACTATTTGTTATTGAAGCTGCGTATGTGGCCATGCATATGAGCAACATCCCAAAAATTATGACTACTTTATTACACCGAAAATAAAACAAAGAGGGATATGTTTAAACACTTAAAATTACACACCGAAAATAAAATAGAGAGAATGGTGTCCATATACTTCAGATTACATAACAAACTCTAGTAATTAAATTAGTCGTGTGTCGCAATCTTTCATATAGGCACATGGAGGCGTCGTGTTGTAGTCGTGTGTTGTAGCCATTCATATGCACATGGAGTAGTCGTGTTGCGGCTTTTTCAATAGTTATTAGGGGAATGTTAGCCTCTAGGCTACTACAGGTAGAGAAGTCTAAGGAAATTTAAACCCTCCATGTGGTTAATGAAGTCGAAAGAAATTTAAAAACCACAAAACTCCTTTTTTTTCCCATTTTATTCTCTTACACAAATGTGGCATTAATTGATCAACCCACCTATCACTACTTTTTCTTCCTTCATTTCTCCCCGAGTGCACATTACTATTTATTACCAAAACTGCATATGTGGCAAAGCATATGAGCAACATCCCATAAATTCTGACTACACATTATTATGCCGAAAATAAAAGAAAGATGGATATGTGCTAATACTTCAAATTACACACCGAAAATAAAGTAGTGAGAATGTTGCATGAATACTTCAAATTACATAACAAACTCTAGTAATTAAATTACTCATTGTTTGCGTTTGAAGCCCTTCCCCGTGTTTTATTCCTCATAATCAGAATAGCTTTCATGCTTACTCAATAAATAACAAATACAAAATTAATCATAACGATCCTCCCAAACCAAGGTAAATGGAAATTATATAAACTAAAAAACGAAAGAAATGAAAGAAAGAGAAATGCTATTCCAAGACCCCCAAACCATGGAAATGCTCCAGAGAAATGTTTTCCATCCACGTTGAAATCGATACAAGGCGACTCTTAATCAAAGTCTCTTTGGGTGACTCGGAGTAACATTTCTGGAAAAAAAAAACATTACTTACTTTGTCTTCTCCTAATCCTCTACCTCAATAATATTTATCTTAAGGCGAGCAGCCTTGCATTGAATACTTGAAAATGTGATTGTGTCTAAGGATTTATCTCCACAACAATGTACATGCCTTTCACTTTTCGTTGCCCTCAACCAAACTTGCCACCACATCCATGTCATCATTCCTTTAGACAAACAACGTGTCAAGGGTGTGATTTTGTTCTCGAGCTTGATCTTAATCAGCATTTGCTCTATTATTCTGATTATTGCCTCTTCAGAACCATGACATGCCTTATGCAGGAGGCAAATCAATTTCAAAGGACGAGGAATAGCCATAAAGAGGTGTAGATGATGATGATGTAAATGAAGTAAGGGGATAACTTATGATGAGAGTGAAAGGGGAGGAAAGATTATGTAAATAAATAAGAGGAGGAGGAAGTGGGGGAGGAAGAGGGGTGGGTTTAATTCTTGGCTTTGAGGGAATTGAAAGCGAAATAGTTTGCCCTTGCATGGGCTCTCCCTTCATCATGACATTACTATTCTTGGTGATAGAGAACTCTTGGAGAGTAGAGATACTCACCTAGGCCAAACACAAAAAAATGGCTACATTTTCTTATGAGTATAGTGAAATTTGAAATTTGAAGTTTGGACTTGGTGCCTTTATGCTAATAGGAGGGAAAAACAAATTAATCTCAGCCTTTTTTTTCTATGTGTGCGTCCATGTCTTTTCTTTCATCTATGCACATGGAGGGGTCATTTTGTAGAGCCGTGTGTTGCAATCTTTCATATAGGCACATGGATTAATTAATATGACATTAATTAATCCACTCACCTATCACTACTTTTTCTTCCTTCATTTCTCCCTGAGTGCACATTACTATTTGTTACCGAAACTGCATATGTGGCCAAGCATATGAGCAACATCCCAAAAATTTTGATTACACATTATTATGCCGAAAATAAAACAAAGGCGGATATGTCCTAATACTTCAAATTACACAGCGAAAATAAAGTAGTGAGAATGTTGTCTGAATACTTCAAATTACATAACAAACTCTAGTAATTAAATTACTCATCGTTGATGTTGCTGCTACCTCTGTTGCAGTTGCCTTTGGAGTCCTCCCCCGTGTTTTGTTTCTCAAAATCAGAAGAGCTTTCATGCTTACTTAATAAATAACAAATACAAAATTAATCATAATGATCTTCTATGATCAAGGTAAATGGAAATTATAAATACTCAAAAACAAAAGAAAGGAAAGGAAGAGAAATGCTATTCCAAGTCCCCCAAACCATAGAAGTCCTCCAGAGAAATGTTTTCCATCCACATTGAAGTCGATATTAGGCTACTCTTAATCAAAGTCTTTTTTGATGACTCGGAATAAAATTTCTGAACAAAAATAATTACTTTTTCTCCTCCCAATCTTCTGCCTCAATATTATTTAGCTTAAGGTGAGCAGCCTTCCCTCGAATACTTGAAAATGTGATTGTATCTAAGGATTTATCCACGACAAAGTGTGTGCCTTTTCACTTTTCGCTGCCCTCAACAAGGCTTGCCACCACATCCATGTTATCGTTCCTTTGGACAAACAACGTATCGAAGGAGTGAATTTGTTCTAGAGCTCAATCTTAATCAGTATTTGCTCTATTATTTTGATTCTTGCCTCTTCTAGATTTTGGTAGACCTTGATTGTCCATGCCTTACACATGAGGCAGATCAATTTCAAAGAACGAGGAATACCCATAAAGATGTGTAGATGATGATGTAAATGAAGTATGATGTTAACTTAGGATGAGAGTGAACAGGAAACTAAGAGGATGTAAATAAAAATGAGGAGGAGGAAGTGGGGGAGGTAGAGGTATAGGGGTTGGGTTTAATTCTTGGCCTTTATGGGAGTGAAAGCAGAATGGGTTGCCCTTTCATGGGCTCTCCCTACATCTTTACATTAATATTCTTGGTGATGGAGGACATTGGATAGCAAAGGTACTCACCTAGGCCAGACACAAAAAAAAAATTGCTAAATTTTCTTATGAGTAGACTAAAACTTGAAATTTGAAGTTTGGGCTTGGGCCTTTATGCTAACAGGAGGGAAAAACAAATTAATCTCAGCCTTTGATCTATGCGCATGTTTATTTCTCTTCTTTCATCTAATGAAATAAGGAACCAAAATCCTAACAAAGTAAGGACTCGCCAACACTCCCCCTCAAGTTGGGCAAAGATATTTCGCACGCCCAACTTGACAAGCGAGTCACAGAACACCATACTTGAGAAGCACCAATTGTTGAGAAGGTCTGTTCGTCTCCCCTTCTCATAACCCTAACTAAGCCAAGCGCAGCCATCACCTCCATCTTCTTCTCTACATCCATGGAGCGTGGTGATGTTGAGGGGCTGGAGGACGACCAGAGGCCGGAGAATGACCAGCATCCGGAGAACGACCAGGGGTCGAAGGACGACCAGCAGCCTCCTCTGCCCCAGGAGCCTTATCAGCCGTTGTTTATCAAAAACTTGTTGGAGTTCTTGAAAGTACCGTCGTCATCCGGTGTAAGATGGAGCCCTGAGGGTACCAGTGTTATTTTTGGCCTTAACGCTGGTTCATACTTCAGGGATCACTATCCTAGCCTCAAGTACTGTAATGTTCCCCGTCAGCTTCAACAGTTCGGATTCTCTAAGATTGGTGGTGGTGCCGTTAGCCCTGGTGAGATGGCTTATAAGCATGATTTGTTTCGGCAAGCTTTACCCGAGCTCCGATTTGGGATCCGTCGGAAACAGACTAAGTCTGCCACAACAGCTTTTTCCTCATCGGCAAGTGGCAGCAATGTTGATATGTTGCTGAAAGCAGTTTTTGAAATGGACAAGAGGCTGGATAACCTAATCTCGCTTATTACAGGCAGGAATTTGCTTTCCACTCCACCGGACGAGCCACCATGTGATAAGGAAATTGGCAATTAGGAGCTGGTCCAGTTTCTTTGGCAGGCGATTGGTAAGCTCGACATAGCTATGTCCTTCTCGAGGAAGGAGTGAAGGCATAACCCTAACTTCCAAAGCCTTATTATGACCCTTTAAACTTCTGCGTTTCTTATTTTAGACTTTAGCAGTATAAGTTTGATATAAAGAGAGGAAGGGTGTATAAATTTTGATAGTTTGTGTTTTGTGGAATTGTTTGGAAAATGCCAGGTCTCCTTATTTTAGACTTTAACGGTATTATACAACCTAATCACAGGAAGGGTGGTTCTGGGAGACTAAAAAAGAAAAGAAAAAAGAGGCAAGACATCCAGCATGTGGGTAAGAGAAGAAAAGACAGAGAGAGCTCAAGAGATAGAGCTAATCCCAAAGGGTGTTCGCGGGCAAAGAGAGAACATAGAATATTGAATATAAAAAGTGAAACAAGTGGAAGACAGAGTGCATGTGGGATATGGGCAAGATAAGAAGTCGGGACAATGCCGGCAACACAGAGAGAGTAAGTAGTTGTGCAAAGGGAACAACGGCAGTGTGGATTGGCCGGGATAACTTTTAATGAATTGGTTTTAGGCTGGTATGGTATGGGATTGCAGATGCCAGACGGCCTGGACACTTAATTGGAAGCTTGACTTGGGATGTGATACCAAGTCTGTAACACAGAGGAAGAAATCACGGCAGATATGGCTCGGCGAGTGTTGATAAGGCTCGCGAAGGAAAGCAACGGCTCGGTGCGCGGTGATGAGACTCACGGAGTAAAGCAACGGCTTGGTGAGCGATGACGAGGCTCACGGAGTAAAGAGACTTGTTATGAAGTTTCAAAGATAGAGAAGCTGAGACATCAAGAAAGACCATAAGATGAAGACCCATGATGGGTAGGAATGAGGAGTGCCAACGACTCTCAATTTGGCAGAGGTTATCACAGGGGAACACAGCGGAGCACAGCAAATACACAAATGCGGTAGATGCACGAAGACAGGAATGACACGAACACAGCGACACAACACACAAACCCAGGAGGGCACACAGGGCACCGGTAGGAAAAAAAATATGAGGCTAGAACACGGGTGAGCACAACACACGAGTCACCAGAAAAGTTGGCTCTGATGCCATGTCAAATAAAGTAGGGTAAATATTTAGTTATGCTCAGATACGCTCATATTATTATTCTTCTCCAATATGGAGGTATTTATACAAGTACAAAGATGTGTTAACCCTAAATAAAATAGGAAATATATCTAAATTACAATAGGAAGTAAATCTCTATTACAATAGAACTAAATAATAATTTGTAAGTAACCAAAATTCTAATGAAATAAGGAACCAAAATCCTAACAAAGTAAGGACTCGCCAACAGAGGGGTCATGTTGTAGTCTCTCATATAGGCACGTGGAGGGGTTGTGTTGTAGTCTTGTGTTGTAGCCATTTATACGCACATGGAGGGGTCGTGTTGCAGATTTTCAATAGTTATTAGGGGAATGTTAGCCTCTAGGCAACTCTAAATAGAGAAGTCAAAGGACCCACCACATGATTAATGAAGTCGAAAGAAATTTTAAAACCACAAAACTTGTTTTTTTTCCCGTTTTATCCTCATACACACATATGACATTAATTGATCAACCCACCTTTCACTACTTTTTCTTCCTTCATTTCTCCCTAAGTGCACATTACTATTTGTTACCGAAATTGCATATGTGGCGAAATATATGAGTAACATCCTAGAAATTCCGACTACACATTATTATACGTCGAAAAAAAAAAACAAAGAGGGTTATGTCTGTATATTTTAAATTACACACCGAAAATAAAATAGAGAGAATCTAGTTATAATACTTCAAATTACAAAACAAAATCTAGTAATTAAATTACTTATTGTTGATGAAGTCAAAAGAAATTTAAAAACCACAAAACTTGTTTTTTACCGTTTTATCCTCTTACACACACATAGCATTAATTAATTTACCCACCTATCACCACGTTTTCTTCCTTCTTTTCTACCCGAGTGCACATTACTATTTGTTAGTGAAGCAACATATGTGGCCATGCATATGAGCAACACCCCAGAAATTCCGACTACAAATTATTACATCAAAAAGAAAACAAAGAGGAATATGTCCGAATACTTCAAATTACAAACCGAAAATAAAGTAGAGAGAATGTTGTCTAAATACTTCAAATTACATAACAAACTCTAGTAATTAAATTACTCATCGTTGATGTTGCTGCTACCTCCGTTGCAGTTGCCTTCGGAGTCCTCCTCCGTATTTTGTTCCTCATCAGAAAGCTTTCATGCTTACTCAATAAATAACAAATACAAAATTAATCATAACGATCCTCCCTAACCAAGGTAAACGGAAATTATATATATTCAAAAATGAAAGAAATGAAAGAAAGAGAAATGCTATTCCAAATTCCCCAAACCATGGAAGTGCTCGAGAGAAATGTTTTCCATCCATGTTGAAATTGATACAAGGAGACTCTTAATCAAAGTCTCTTTTGGTGACTCGAAATAACATTTCTGAAGAAAAAATATTACTTACTTTGTCTCCTCCTAATCCTCTACCTCAATAATATTTAACTTAAGGCGAGCGGCCTTGCATTGAATACTTGAAAATGTTATTGTGTTTAAGGATTTATCTCCACAACAATGTGCATGCCTTTTAACTTTTTGCTACCCTCAACCAGGCTTGCCACCACATCCATGTCATCGTTCCTTTGGACAAACAACGTGTCGAGGGTGTGCATTTGTTCTGGATCTCAATCTTAATCAGCATTTGCTCTATTATTCTTGTTCTTGCCTCTTCCATAATTTGGTAGACCCATAATTATACATGACTTACGCAGGAGGCAGGTCAATTTCAAAGAACGAGGAATAGTTATAAAGAGAAGAGAGGAAGAAAGAAAAATAGAAGAGAGAGATGAAAGAAAGCGCAAATACAATGTTAGAAGGAATAATGAGGTTACTGCTGAGGATATGGAGGCTTATAGGATGAAGAAAGTTTATGATGATGATCCAATGAAGGACTTCCTCAACTGATGGAACCCTTCTCTCAAAATACATTCAAGGTTGATATCGTGATGTAATGGCATTGCTCCTATACCGAAGTTTTGCAAGCTGGACTTCTTGAACTCGTAGTTCAGATGTGGCAGAACATGCTGGGCTGGAGCCTCCATCTTTGATTTGCGAACCTCTCAGGTGTGATCACTATAAGCTAAGTACGGAGGAACCTATAGTTATATTGCTATTACAGGAACTACCCTGTGTCATGACTGAAGAAAGTTGAGGTACCATCCCAAAACCAATTGGCAATGGGGGCAGTAGCCCAACTCCTTATAAACCCAGGCCAGGTCCCTTAACTTTTCAATGTGGGACAAGTACTCTCAACACGCCCCCGCACGTGTGGCGAACTTTTAAGCCTAACACGTGGACAACACATATTGGGTGGCGTGGGAGCACGTGTGGGCATTGGGCCCAACACGTGAAGCCCTCCTCTGATTCCATGAACAAAGTTGAGGTTCCACCCCAAAACCAATTGGCTAGGTCCCTTTAACTTTTCAATGTGGGACAAGTACTCTCAACAATAACATTACTTTGAATTAGCTAATTATGTTGCTGTTCTGGACGTTGTGAATCAATTGTTCAAAAGCAAAACTGCAATGATTTTCTTCTCTTATTAGGTCACCTAATGTATTAACATGAAGAAACATTTATTTAATTTAAAGTGTAAACTGTGAACATACTTCCCACTAAATAAGCTGCATAAGAAAGAAAAGAACCCAAAGTTTATACAGAAAGGAAGTGCTAAAATATGATATTTGGTTTTGAATATGTTAGGTTGTTCTTTTTATTCTTCTCCATAAGGAGGTATATATAAGAGTTTACATGAGTGCTTTACAAGGAATTAGATCCAATAAAAGATAAGGAAAGTATCTCCTAATTATACAATGATTTGACAACTATATAAAATAGGAAAGTAAATCCCTTAATTAATCAAGGAAATAAATCTCCTTGATTAATTAGGAGACTCACTTCAACACTCCTCCTCAAGTTGGTGCATATACGTCACAAATGCCCAACTTGGTAAGTGAGTCATGAAATTCTCTGCCACAAACAGCTTTGGTTAAGATATCTGCCAGTTGATCTTATGATTTTATGAATGGTAGGCGAATGATCTTCTTCTCAATTTTTTCTTTGATAAAATGTCTATCCACCTCAACATGTTTGGTTCGATCATGTTGAACTGGATTATGGGCAATATCAATGGCTGACTTGTTATCCCAATGTAACTCCATTGGCTTTTCAGGTTTGAAGCCCAATTCTGTCAAGAGTCTTCTGATTCACAATAATTCACAAACTCTTTGAGTCATTCCTCTATACTCTGCTTCTGCACTAGACCGAGAAACCAAATTTTATTTTTTACTCCTCCAAGTGACTAGGTTACATCCCACGAATGTAAAGTAACCAGAAGTAGAGCATCTATCTGTAATGGCCCCAGCCCAATCAGCATATGTATATTCGAAAACTTCAAGATCTTCATGTTTTGAGAACATTAAAACCTTTCCAAGGGCTGACTTTAAGTATCTTAAGATTCGATCAACAGCATTCATATGAGAAACACTGGGTGAATGCATAAACTGACTAACCACACTCACATCATATGCACTATCTGGTCTTGTGTGGGCTAAATATATCAACCTTCCAACAAGGCGTTGGTACTGTTCCTTATTGGTTGATTCTTGATCCATGTCTTCACATAACTTGTGATTCATCTCGATGGGTGTATCAGCAGGTTTAGTAAATGACTTCCTCAGCAAGTGATTGGTGTGGTACTGGAGCTGAAGCAGGCAAAATCTCATAAGACGGTTCAATTTCCTCTTACTGATTTTGACAGCATGGAGAAAACTGAACGTTTTCCTCTGGTGACCGGTCTCTGGATTTTGGCGACCGATCGGTTTGAAACAGCTTCTCTGACTACTAATTACTTTCCACTGGCGACTGGTAGTTTTGAAGCAGATTCTCCGTGTTCGAAGAACTAAAGGGGGGGGGGGTACTAAAACAGATGAACCAACCCATCAAGTCTGGAGACATGGAGTCGATGAGCCACCCCTTGACTCGAAAGTTCTCTGTACACCATTTGCTGTAAGTGGAGGAGAGCTTAGAGGGTTGCGGAGTGTCGCCGGTGAGGTACCCCAATTTTTCACGGCTAGCAATACGTAACTCCATGACCTGAGACCATAGGGCATAATTGGTCTCTGTCAAGATGATACCGGTAGGAAACGGAGCGTTGTCACTCTGAATAGTAACAATTTGGGGGATGAGGAAGTGGATTCGGTGGTTTTGGAAACGATATCCATGGCAGCGAAAGGATTTAAGAATAAGAGAAAAAAAAATGTGTTTAGGGTTTCGGGATAAAAGTATATGAGGATGTGGGTATGAAGATCTGAATCTGAACAAGGAATTTGATTCAGGATACGAGGATACGATACAAGGATATGAGGAATACGATACGAGGAAATTCGATATGAGATGAGGGATTTGATTCAGGGTTTGTGGTTCAAGAAAATTCAATATGAGGATTTAGATTTGAGGGATTTGGATTTGGGAAAAAATATGAGAAATTTGATATGAGGAATTTAAAGAACACAGAAACCCTGTGAACACGGTTAAGGACACAGAAACCCTGTGAACACGGCGAAGGACACAGAAACCTTATGAACACGCCTTAAGAACATAGAAACTTCTCTTCAATCCTATTCTCCCCCTGAAGAGAAGGATATGTCGGAGTCAAGAAAGAGGCAAAATCTGCATGAGAAAGAGAAACTGTTTGTGCCTAGTAAATCTCGGCCGCAAAAGCCGACCGAGGGAACTTCCTCCCGGCCTTAGAACCTGCTCGGAAAGGACCAACACGACAGGGTGTTGTTCGTTTTCTTTCATACGACCAAATTGGGATGTAAAAGCGAAAAACCCACGGCCTCGGCATTTCAGGCCGAGACTGAATAGAGCAATTATTCAAACTACACGGCCAGAGTGGGAAAGTCGAGTGGCGTCGCCACATGGCATCAAGGTCCCACGCCCCGTTTAATGAAGTAACGCCTCTGACTATTATAGCAAACCCACTGGCCGCAAAAAAAGGGCATTTAATGCACGAGGGGAAGGAGGGAAGTGATTGGAGTCAAGGTTTGGTGAGGGAAATCGGAGTGATTAGGCTCAAACGTCCTTACAACTTCAAGGGTTAGTTCACCAAGCATCAGACCAGAGCATTAAATGCGTCCCCACGGCCAAAGGTGCAGAACCTACGGTAAGGGCGGCGGCCGGGATTTATGGGGTCACACCACCATGCTTCACGATCCCAAATGCCGATTTGACTACCCACTTGCTCTGATCAGGCCCATCATGCAGACTTTCAGCCTCGATTACCCCTCCAGAGCTCCTCCTATAAATACCAAGCTCAAACTACATTCAAAGGGTTCAACACCAAACACAAGCCTCCCACGGAGCAGATTATATTTTCCTATCATTTACTTCTTGTCATTTACCTTCTTGTAATGTACTTTCAATACCTTTACTTGTTTTCTTAGGAGTAGTGATAGTTTGTAAGGAAATCCATTCATCAATATATCATACGACCTTTGGTTTTCAAGGCGCCGGAGCACCATCTCTGTTACTCCCTCATTCACCCCATATATCATACGACCGTCACCATCCAGCGACGCGCCGGAGCACCGCCAAAAATCCACCAGAAACGCTACCACTAAAACGGCCTTGTAGCTCAGGCCGTGAACCTAACAGCCGAGATCAGTTCCTCTCTCGGCCACAATCGTTTGATTAGAAGTCAAACGCAAACTGGCGCACCACTTAACCATTTACCCAAACACATCGCAATCACACGCACGGTAGACCATGCTGGCACGCCCGCGCACAACCGTACCGCACCAAAAGAAGGACGCCGCGTGTCGACGCAGGTACCCTCGGCCAATACTGACAGGTTGTGAGATTTGCGGCCCCAACAGAAACAAATCCTTTTTCACTCCCCCTCCCCCCCTTGAAGAGGAGGGGAGGAGAAATTTTGATATGAGAATTTAGAGACAACCGAGGATCGATTGCTCTAATACCATGCTAAAATATGAATATGAGTTTGAATATGTTAGGTTGTTCTTTTTATTCTTCTCCATAAGGAGGTATATATAAGAGTTTACATGAGTGCTTTACAAGGAATTAGATCCAGTAAAGGATTAGGAAAGCATCTCCTAATTGTACAATGATTTGCAACTATATAAAATAGGAAAGTAAATCCCTGAATTAATCAAGGAAATAAATCTCCTTGATTAATTAGGAGACTCACTTCAACAGGAAGTGCTGAAACAAGCAGACTACTAATAATGGCCAATTCTTTTGAGTGTTTGAACATGGCAGCATTGTGGAAATTGCCAATTGTTTTTGTTGTGGAGAACAATTTGTGGGCTATTGGATGTCACATTTGAGGGCTACTTCCGATACGGAAATTTGGAAGTAGGGTTCTGCATTTTGTATGCCTGGTGTTCATGTGGATGGGATGGATGTTTTGAAGGTAAGGGAGGTTGTAAAGGAGGTGATTGGAAGGGCCAGGAGAAGAGAAGGACCAACATTGGTGGAATGTGAAACATACAGGTTCAGAGGACATTCATTGGCCGATCCCGATGAGCTTCGTGACCCTGGTGAGTATTTGAATTATGTCTTTCCTCTTTTAGATGTATCATTGTTTTAGACTTTTTACTCAATTCTTGGAGAGATGTTAATGCTTCTGCTCCTACGCTTTTTCGAGTTAAAATATGTCTATGCTTCTGTATACAACTCCTTTTTGTTTTTGTTTCTGCCAACAGTTTCTTCTGTGATTTACCTATTGAGTTTTAATATCATGATTTACATAAGAAGATCGATGAGTTGGTTGAGGATGCCGCTGAGTTCGCAGATGAGAGGCCGCTTCCACCTTGCAGCCGGCTGCTCGAGAATGTGTTTGCTGATCCAAAAGGTTTTGGAATCAGGCCTGATGGCAGCTACAGATGTGCAGATCCTAAGTTCACTCAGGGCACTGCTCATGTCTAATAGATGTTGGATCTCTAGCAATCAACGTGTGCTAGCTCTCTGTTCCTAGATATATGCATGGTGTTAAATTTTTAGTTACTGCTAGCATTTACTTTGTCACTTAACAAGATGGTATAAGCTTTATCTACTGTAAGCAGGAATATGTTAGTTGTTTCAGTTTTGGTCATTTTACCGCTCATTTTAAAAAACAATTCTTGTTTATGTCAAAAATTAAATATAAATTAAAAAGAGTTTGTGTCAAAATTAAACGTGATAACAAAACTGACATTCGGCTTAATCTGGCGATATAGTCCTATATTATGATATATATCAATTCTAAGTATGAGAGTAACTTCACAAATTTTGAACTTAGAAAATTAACGAGGTTGGCAATGGAAGCATGAATAGTACTCTTCTACACTGTTGAGTTCCAAAATTATGTACATGTTCAGGGTAAAATAGTACTGAAAAATCTGGTACAAAAATTGTAAGAAATGGTAAAAATAAGAATGAAGATATGATACTTAAGAAGAAGAAACAACAAAAGAATGCGACAGGTAAGTGTCAATTCAGACGGGGATTACAACTTAAGAGCGGAAATTGCTTCAGGTTTAAAATCAACTCTCAGACCCAAAACTCGCCTGACCTCAGCTGGCGTCAGTCTCCAGGTCATAGGTCCTGAGTTCTCACCCCAGAAATCTAAAATCTCCGAGACCTTTTCTAAGTTGAGGATTGTTGCCATTTGAGTGAGACGAGCAAACTTGTCTCGAACAGTCCTTTGAGTCATACTAGAGAAGTGGCTTACCAATGCCCTAGCATCTCTGTCCAGCTGAAGGCCTCCAAGTTGACTGAATCTCTTCTGGATCATAGTTGCTTCAAGCCTCTTCACAATGAAATCAAGTACCAAATGTACAAATGAGTCATAATTGTTGGCAGTCATTAGTGGCTGGAGCCACGCAACATTCGTCTCAACAGCATGAAGCAGCCTTTGGACCCATGGGTCATTAACCTCATTGTCGGCATATTGAGCCTCTGACAGCTCATAGCTGATGGTCCCCACATAATCTAGCACCGGACGGAGGCGGGGTGCCACTGTTGCCACAAGTTGTTCCAAGCCAGCATTCAAAGCTTGCTTGAATGTGTTGCTCATATCCCCTAATTCAGACAGACAGGACTTAACTTTTTCTCTATCAACTGGTGCAGGAAATACCTGATAAACATGATATCATTTTTGTTAATACCTGATATTGGAAACCCTTTTTATAAAGAAGCAAATAATATGTAGGGAAAAAAACATTACAATCCAACAAAAAGGATGATCACACCAGATGATAACATCTAACATGAACCCAAGAGACCAAGATGGATATAAAGAAGCCCAAACATTAATAGCCAACGCATTTGCTAGTGCATACAACATCATATTAAAGCAACTAACAAGGCAGCTGTGACCTACCAAGATGTTTAAACATTTGCTAGAGTTTACAGCCAAGAAGGTACCACAAGCATGATATATTGAAACTAAAACTTTTTAGTATGTAGTCGAAGCCATTTTATGAAACGTAGCTCTTAATGACTATTTCCATATCTACTGAATTTAATAACCAATAGGCAACAAGTAACAAATGGGGCTTGGAGAAATGCTAATCTGCCTCACTGAGTTACAATGCTCTCTTGACTCTTCATTTCTATGCACATGAATTTGGGTAAAAAAACAAGAAAAAATAACCAAAAAAAATTGAAAGATAACAAGGATTAAGAAAGTAAAGGCAACAGCTACATCAACAGATCATGCACAATAAATAAAATACAACAGCAGCATGATCCATCAACCCAGTGGACAACAGATGAGAAACCTTAACTATAAAGTTTCACCCTATAAATAAGCCTGCGACGGCAGTAACCAGAATGAAATTTAGCAAAGCAATCTTAAAAAAAAATATTAATTAGAGTACTAAGCAGCACTGTCAGGTGATCATCAATATACAAACCACACACTTTCTTTTCAAAGTTATGTCTGCACCACATCAAGCTCCACATCCTATTAGTATTAGGGACAAATTTTCTGTTCTCACTGTAAAGTGTTATAGTCAGTAGGTTCTAATTATGTTAGCAAAGATTGACAAAGCCATTGGAAAACGAATCTCACACTATAGGAAATCCGATCACTATAGGGGGACAAACTCAAGTTAAATAGAGGATTGTGTTAAACTAATTAATCAAGACAGCTTTGGGGCTTCGACCTAATACAAAGCAAGTTAAAATGTAAGCCAAAGACTTGCCTAAACAGTGTAGCTGTTATTCATGTCACAAATCTTGAAAAGTAAAGCACAGAGTAAACTAAAGCATTTCAATTACCTCTAAGCATTGCTCCTCAATCTCGTGCTTCAATTTGAGGACATACTCACTACTGACATCCATATTATTCAGAACAGTGGCAATCTCCGTCCCAGTCTTTTGCACACCAACACCACCCAAAAACAGCTTTGCACCAAGATTGGGCTCTCTCATCTTCTGTTGCAAAGCCTCGTGGTATTCATTGCTCAACAAGCTACTTGCGACACTCAACACAGCAATCACAGAGCTGATATTCAAAGTGGATATCGCCCTTCTTAAGCAACTCTGCAAGACATAGAAAACATCGTCGACCATCGAAGTCGTGAGACTGTCAGGCACATGCTCATCAATTCGTATAGCCTTCCTCACATTCTCCACCATAAAGAAACCCTCTAATATGACATAAAACCCAGTAATTTCCTGAACCACCTTGCTAAAACTTCCACTCCTAAAAGCCTTAGTGGCTCTTGGTCCTAAATCCGGGTCAACATTCGTCAATCCCTTGATCTTAGACACCATGAACTCAGTATAATCCTCACCCAATTGCATCAAAGACAGTATCTCTTCCAAGAAGAGCTCAACCTCTCTAGGATCAGGCCCCTCAGACCCAACACCACCAACATCAAGCAAATTCTTGTTCTGGGTATTAATCTCCGAGCTCAACTTGGGCAATCTCCTATACTCCATGTACTTCTTCAAAATCAAACTACCCCTCGTATCACACTCCTCCTGAAGCTCACAAATGGCGTAAACAACCCCATCTTCCCCACAAAGGCCTCTCAGAATCTCATCATTTTCTTCAACAGCCAAAACAATGTCCTTGAACAAATTGGTCAAACACCCAACAAAATTGAGCGCCTGCGTCGGATTGTTCTGCTCCATAAGCTCCACCAAGTGCTCGAACTCGAGCCTGGATCTCATCCCAATTACCTTCCTCAAATAACCCACGTAAACCTGCAAGCCCTCCGTCTCCAAACCCAGCGGAGTGTAAAGCCTGATAAATCTCAACACGGTAGGATGCTCCCTCTGGTCCACGGCCTCAGAGAGCTTCCTCCTGACGATCGACTCGAGCTGCCGCTTCGACTCCATGAGCTGCTCTCGCTGCTCGGAGCCGCCCGAATCCTTGTACTCGGAGTCAATCTGAATGAAACGCTGCACGTACTTGGCGGCAGACTCGTAATCCTGGGCGTCGAGGGCTTGCTTGACTCCGTCGATGCAGTTGCCACGCTCGACAATGGCGTCGAGGCGGAGGAGCGTGGACTTGACGCGCGACTGGGCGAGGTCGAGCTCGCGGACCTTGGCGCTGACCTGGTCGGCGAGGTCGCACGTGGAGGTGACGTTGGCGAGCACGTGATCGGAGTCGGCCTTGACGATGTGGAGGACCTGCGAGGAGCTGTGGAGGCTGAGGAGCTGCTTGTCGAGGTCGGTGCGCTGGGAGAGGAGGCTGTCAAGGTCCAGATCTAGGGATCGCTGGTAGGCTATGCACTCGTGGAGGAGGCGCGTCATCGCTCCCACGTCCGTCAGGGCTCGCACGTGCGAGAGCGCCTCCTGGGTCCCAAATTTTATCGACGGTTGATCCGCCGGCTCCATTGCTTCTCTCTCTCTCTCTCTCTCTCTCTCTCAGATGGTTCAGTAGTTTCTTCGGACTGTTGGAGATGGAGAAGAAAAAAATTACTGAACGAAATAACTAAATGCCAAATTATAAACAACGAGGGGACCCACAAACATAAAACCCACCACACTGTGAGGAGAGAGAGGTACATTATACATAGGACCTGCTCCACGGAATAGCTGCTCCATCAGATGTAGTTTTTAACTTCTTAATTATTTAATTATGGTTTTTGATTGTTTCCCATTGAATTTCTTAATTATAAGTAGTTTGTAAGTAGATT
Source organism: Prunus kanzakura (assembly GCA_020521455.1). NCBI lineage: Eukaryota > Viridiplantae > Streptophyta > Magnoliopsida > Rosales > Rosaceae > Prunus > Prunus kanzakura. The sequence goes on along the minus strand of BPUM01000229.1, from coordinate 48,163 downwards.
TGCATTCATCCAGCAGGTATTTTTCTTAATTAATTATCTTGAATGTTTTAGTTTGTTACACCAGGTATTTTTCTTACTCTTAAATATTATTCTGGTAATCTTTGACGTTATATTTCATTATTTGGTTATATTTGAATTGATTATGCCTCTATTTTCTGAATTTTGTATCTCGATCTTCGACGGTACAATTTCGAATCATTTCAAGTTTTAGTTTTGAGACGATCAAACATGGCGACTGCTTCAGGTCCTTTTCTAGTTTTAGCAAAACTTGCGGTTTTTGAGTTTTTTGTTTCTTCTCCGCTACTCCTATATTGATGAGTTTGTAAGTTCAAATCTAATTAACGACAATTGTTGAATAAATAAATAAATAACAAATATGTGGTTTGAAAGTTGGAACCTTATTTGCCACGACTCAAACATGACATGTATAAATGTTTATTACTAGAATGTTGCAAACTAAAATGACAAGAACAATGGACCATGGTTTCACCTTTTTGTGGAACAAAAGTATATGTTCTCCTAATGCTAGTCCACAACTGTGCTATCAGGTTATCAATCTCTCTGTCTATTTGTTGTTTAATCTTTTATTTGTGATGTGTTGATTGATAGAATGAGAGTGAAGAAGAAAAACAGTGAGAAAGAAACAGAAAGAGATAAAGTCTTGGTAGTCTTCCATTTCCATTAACTTTTGAACTCTGTGTGAGTTTGTGTGATAGAGATGCAGATTTCGCTCGATTCTCGAAGGATTGGTGTGGCAACTGCTCTTGAAGCCATGGCCTGTTCCATCCACTATACTTCCCTCAATATATGTATTGAATGATTATGAGTTTGAAAGGTATGCAAAGATCCCAGATGAGGAAGATGTGCGACGAGAATTACAGTGAAGACACTGAAATTGTAAGCAAGATATATGACTTCTACTGTTTCAGGCTTGCAGGGGCAGGGCAGCCACCCCAAGGGCTACCCTTTCGTAGCGGGAAAGTAGAGAGGAGATAGTATATGGCTTTAATCATCTGAAAAAGATGCATGACTTATCAAAGTTGATGCATTGGCCAGAAACGCGACAATAACCATTTAGGAGTTATTTCACATTTCAGGATTGGCCTTCAAGAAGAGAAGGGCATTGTCTTCAAACCTCATCTTGAGCATAACTGCCTCAATAAAGCTCAACTCCACTCTGTCGTAGGCTTTGTTCATATCAAGATTGATTCCAAAATCATATTGCTTTGTGGTATTCCTCAATTTTAAAAGGAGGAAGATTTCATGAGTAATAAGGAGGTTGTCTTGAATTTGCCAGTTGGGAACGAAAGCATTGAGTCTAGGATAAGCTTAGAGGGATCACTCAATTAAAACTCTGTCATAAATATCCATGTGCTTAATTCACAGACTAATGGTATGACATACAAGGAAGTTAAGGATTAAATTCAGCGACCACTGGATTAGGATCTACATTACTTGAGCCTTTAGGCTTATTGAATTAATTGTCGTGACTTAATTTTGTTAAGTAGGTACCCTTCTCGAACTTGACCTCTATTTGTGCTTTTGGAGGTGCTTGTATCCAGAAGGCTGTTAGTACTATTCAACCCAATATGTTTAACACTCAAACCCAAATGACTTTGTTTGGTGGTAAACACGATTATACGCACCAAAGCCTGTCTTCGGACGGATGCAGTAGTAATATGAACCTCTTTGTGCATCGAGAAAGGGATTGATCAAATAATAATCAGGAAAGTTTTTGTATTAATTCACAAATATTTTAAACTTATGGGTCTTTTTTCTTTGTTAAGAAAGATGTTATAGGAAGTTTCCTCTTTCACAAAAATAAACAAAAATATATGTGTAATGTATTTATCAAGTTACAAAATAAATACGGAAATACATATTGAAACTTCCTTCTTTTCTTTTTTTTTCTTCTTTGATTCGAAAGATGACCTGTCATGCATACAAAATCAAGTAAGGATATATGTCTTCGAAATTGAAAATAAGTAAGAAGATATTTGAAGTTGATCTCCTATTCCATATCTCATGCATGCAATCGAGCTAGTCAACCTTTCTAATTTCAAATTACAAAACTAATTAAATATTGAAAGTATTGGGAAACTAGTTTTCTAAAGTCCTATATATATAGGAGCATAGTGCAAACCCTTTACCACAACCGTTCACTTTACGTATAATTAAGCTGTGCTCAACCTCAAATCTTCAAAGATGGTGGACTTTGCATTGCCTGAGGATCTGAAGATGAGAATAGTAGAGTTAGTAGGTTCCAATGTGAAACCGACGCTCGTTCGCGATTTGACGTTTTGTGAGCATGATTTTGGCAATCGTTTGATGCTAGTGCTACCCGAGTCTTTGTCTGGCGTGCCAATCAACCTTAAGAAAAGGCAGTCACTTACCGTACGGATGATTGGACCCTCGCTTAATGTGTTTGATATGACCCTTAGTAGGAGTGTAGATGGTGGGCATGTTTTAAAAGATTGGCGAACAGTGATGCAAACAGAGGATTTCGAGGAAGGTGACACTGTGTATCTATGGTCCTTCAAAGACTCTGACAACATTCTTTGGTTTGTTATGCATGCATAAAAGATCTACAATTAATTAGCAAGGGCTGATTATTATTTATTATTATTAGGGTTTTATTTATTGCTTACCGGAGTTATTATGTGGGCCTTTTTTTTTCTTCTTCCTATTAATATAAAGCAAAAGGCAGAGAATGGTGAAACATTCAAAATACCAGAAAATGCCCTTGGTTAATGCAAATATTAAGAATTGAAATTATTAATTAAATGAGGATAATATGGTAAATTCACACTTTTTCATATTAAAAAAAATTAAAATTAAAAGAAAAATCATATAATTGATCCTATTTTTATGGAACACAACTACCCATTATCTTTTTTAATTCTAAAATAAATTTAAAAAATTCTAAAAAAAGCCTTTCGCAGGCACGGAAGCGCATGCGGAGAGGCTAGTCCTATTAAAGAATCATCTTTTGTTATATTGTTACTCTTGGTACTTCAATATTAAGTGTTAGTACTGTTATCTAATTTTCTAATAAATTTCTATAAACTGTTACCATAAGTTTTAGCTTCCATTCCAGTCACTTTTTTTTTTTCAATGTTGAAAGCCCGTGCATACACCTCGATCACCATTATAAAAAACAAAATTTGATCTCTTTCATGCATGAAGTTTTGTTCAAACATATTAAGGGGTGTTGTCTTATTGTCTTCTTTTCTCTAATAAAGAAGCATCTCACTGTAAAATACGTATGGATGAAATAGCATTCAACCGACCCAAAAAATAAATTAATTAATTAAGAAGAAAATGCGCTATATTAACTAATTTCCATAACAATATTCTGACATGAGAAGAAAACTGATATGAATCCTCCCGATATCATTCTGGTTACACACACATTATTGTTTTTTAAAGATTCCAAGTAGTTCTAAAACGTACTGCAGAAGCTTGCAGCAAACTGGAATTCATTACCAGGGCGCAAAGAGCTTGCAGCAACCACCAAGTCTAAATTAAACTGGTGAATCATTCAACTTTAAATTTACCTGTAGGTTAGAGAGGTTTAATGTCTGTTCACAGGTCACCTAACAATAGTTTGGTGTTCAAATTAATCATTGTATGATCAAAAGAAAACACATGAAACAAGTTACACCAACCTGGAAAGCGGTGTTGTCTCAAGCACAGAAATCTCTTTAAAATCTTATATGTTCTAAAGCAAGGAAGATACACAAATTCATCGTGTTCACTTACTCTTTTCTGTGAATCAAAATAAAGAGGGACTCAAATTTCCTATTAGAGTCGTCTCAATTTTGCAGGAAGCCAAACTGCAAGTAATGAAAGTCAATCTCTCATGTCACCTTGCCCAATTCTGACAATTTTCACGTTAATACGTCTAATCAAATATTCAGTGGCTAATGCTAACAAACCTTTTAATTGGGTTAAAATTCTATAGAAATTTATTTAGCTGAAGAACTGCAAAACTTCTGTATGGCTATATATCTATACCCGTGTAGCGCTGCGCGTATATCCCCTGCATAATGGATTTATTCTTATATTATGAAGTACCAGAAATCGAGTTTCTTAGTACATTCAGGTAAAGAAATCCATACCTCACACATTCATAAAAATGACTTTGTACATATTACACCAGCTTGATCATCAATTTAATTGAAAATAAAAGGGTTTTTAAAAGGATGCACATACATGAAGAATGTAGAGCATGGTGCCATCAATTTTGGGACATTTGCAATTTTGGCAAACCCAGAAGCCACTTCTCTGTAGGTTGTTCCTCATCCTCCTTTAGATTGACGGAATATGACAGTTTTATCTGGACGTCTTCTGAAGAAAAAGAAATTACTTTGTAAATTGTAACATTTCAAAATTTCATTGTATTTAGTTACAAATTTTCATTAACCTTTTAATGCGTTTGTTTATCATATGTTACCTGTGCATGCTTAGTTGGTACATGTACATCCTGATTTAAGCTCTCCTTACTCTAAATTTTGGTGGTTCACTTCAATTCGAATTATAGTATTTTGACCTGTCGTGATATGGTAATTGAATTTTGTATAATATGTGAAAAGTATTCTAATCGTATTCTAGAACGATTTTATTCTATTTTTTAGTTGAAATGAAACAATAATTTTGCTTACTTGTTAAATTATCTGATATTCTTGGAGGATTTATTATTTGTTCTAACAATTCATCTTCTCAGTCATATTATTCAAGTGTTGTTCAAGTTCAAGGTTTGATGGTTGGAGTTTGGGGTTAAAGACACAGCCTCAGTGAAATAAATAAGTCACATTTCACCACTAGGACTTTTTGCAATGAGCTGGGTGTGCCCCAACGTCTTCTGATATAGGGCTTGTCAAAGCACAAAAATATTTAGGAATATGGAAGACATTGGTCAAAGTCTAAAAATATTTTCGAATAAATACTTTCTCAAAAAACCCAATGCTTAGTTGATAAAACAAGAAGTATACTAGTATTAGTGATTAATGTGTGTAGGGCACATTTTAGATTTTCGCCCTGGGCCTTTGAAAACTCAGGACCGGCCCTGTCCACACGACATAAGATATCATCTCCATTATGCACAGCCTCGGTGGAAAAAAGAGTTTTGAAGTGGTCCTAAACAAACAAGCCGAGTCTCATAATCTCCAGAGTACCATTGACCGTTGTTATCTTTGATCCTTACAATTATGTTCTGTCTTCTTCGAGCAATTGTAGAGTGGTAAGAAAAGGCAGTATTGGCATCTCCCTCCTTTAACCACTTGACTCGAGACCGCTGATGCCAGTATTTTTCCTCCCGAGCCCAACTCTCATTGATCTCAGCTGTTATCCTTTTGATATCATCATGATTATTCTCCCAACAGGCCTGTTTTCCTGCAGCATACAATTCTTGGAGTTTCTTCTTATTATTCATAAACTTATCCTTACTCTACCGTTGCAAGAGCTTAGAGCATGTCTCAAGCTTACGTCTTCATTTCTCAATCGACGGACCTTGAACCTGAGAAGCCCAGCCTCTCTCAACAATTTGTCTTACTTCATCATCTTCTGCCCAGTAGGATTCAAATTTGAAAAGTTTCTTCCCACTTTGAAAAGGCTGGTCAGTCTCCAAAATGATAGGGTTGTGATCGGATCCAATGGCGGGGTGGTGCGTGATCATTGAGTTTGGCCAGACTTCTTACCAATTCAAGTTCGCAAGCCCCCTATCAAGTCTCTCTTGGATGAAAAGGTCATTCTGACGTCGTGCCCTCCACATAGCCTTGGTAGCCCAAGTCCAAGAAGCTCAACCTTTTTCATAAAATCCTGGAGAAATCTTAGTCTAGAAGGGGAGGGGTCGATTCCTCCATTTTTCTCAAAAGACCACATGATCCCGTTAAAGTCTCCTCCGCATAACCAAGGGAGGTTCGTTGGAGGGAAGTCAGACTCCATGTTGCCCCAGAAGTCCTCATTCTCTTCTCTGTACAGGGTGTCATAGACCCAGGTAGATATGCTTTGGATGAAAATTTCCCCTTTCGTCATTCTCATATCAATAAAGTTTTTCGAGAAAGCAATTATTTCTTAGTCATAACAGTTGTCCCACCACAGACTGAACCCCCCAGTTGCTCGGATTGGTGGGACATAGAACCCATGTTGAAAACCACAGCTTCTTTGTAATCTCTCCATATTGTTGTTACTCACCTTGGTCTCCATTAGGAGCACAACAGTAGGCCAACAAATAGCAGAAATTAATTAAAATACTTCCAAAATATGTCTTATTTTTATCAATACAAACTATTTTAATAATTTCCCTGACAGTATATATATATGTATATATATACATATATAAAAGTATGTGAATTATTTACTAGACTCCTTTTTGCTGAATTAATAAAAGGAAATCTTTATAAAAATGATTTTTTTTTTATCACAAATAGTCTCTGAACTTTTTAAAAACCATCATTTTAGTCTTTAAAATCTCATGTCATCACGTGACCAACCTTAAAAGGTCATTTTCATTACAATATAGGTCGTTTTAGTCATAAAACTAACATTTTTGCTCCAAAATGTCATCTTTTCTCCATTTAGGTTACATTAATGAGAGCATATAGCTTTGTTGAGCAAAATACGTGAGATTTAATTTTTGTTATGGGTGGATAGGTTGTGTTTTGACGAAAATACTACTTTAAAGTTGATCATCTGATCAATTTTAACGAATATTTTGACAAAATGCGATGAGATGGACCAAATTGATGTGTTGAGCAAAACATTAAGGACCAAATAGATTGATTATAAAGTTGAGGGATTCAAATGAAAACTTTTGAAAAGTTCAAAGACTGTTCTTGATTTTTAAAAAACCTTAAAAAGAAGGTTAAAAATCATTTTTGGTCCCTATAATTGACCTCTTTTTCTCTTTTCGTCCATATAGTTTCAATTTAGTCAATTGTGCCCTCGTAATTTCATAATTATAGCAATTCAAGGACAAGTCACGAATTCTGTCAATTTCTTTCACAGTATCAAGGTTATTTTCATCCATTTATGCCATTTCTAGTTCTATAATAATAATAATTATTACCTAAAAAGAAATATGATTATCCTTGAAATTAATCTCTGTTTTCTTATTCCAATTTCATATCCAAATAGCCTACAATAGACAAATAAACTTGCATTCATCATCACAACCTTGACATTATGAAAATCAATAATGACGGAAATACCCTTGACACTGTGAAAATCAATAGTGACGGAAATACCTTTGACACTGTGAAAGAAATTGACTGAATTCGTTACTAGTTCTTGAATTGCTATAATTATGAAACTATAAGGCACAATTGATCAAATTGAAACTACATGGACGATTGATCAAATTGAAACTACAAGATGAAAAGTGAAGAAAATGTAACTTTTGGCCTAAAAAGAAAGGCTTATTTATGGATATGCCCCCTGTGTTTTTAAAATAGTCTCAAATTACCACCTGTTCTTTGAAATGTCTAAATATACCACCTATACTTTCAATAAGTGTCTCATGTTAGCTATTCCATCATATTTGAGAGAAGTTCCGTTAGCTGATGTGACTTCCACTTCTTTTTAATCTCTTAATAAGGGAGAGGAAGGGTTAGTCAGGTTGATAAAATGGGGAATTTCGGAGAAGGGTTTAGGGTTTAGGGAATTTCATATTTGGGAATCTGGAGGTTCAGATTTGGGAGAAAATGAGGGATAATTCCCTCAACTCTAAACCCTTCTCCCAAATTCCCCATTTTCTCAACCTGACTAACCCTTCCTCTCCCTTGTTAAGAGATTGAAAAGAAGTGGAGGCCACATCATCTAACGAAACTTCTCTCAAATCTGACGGAATAGCTAACGTGAGACACTTAGGGCTCGTTTGGGAGTGCTTCTTTCCGAAGCGCTTATGTCAGTAGCGCTTATGACATAAGCACTTCTACAAAGAAGTAATTTGTCGTTTGGATGTCATATTTAAAAGTGTTTTTATACTACATAAAAGAACTTTTGATATTTTGTTGAGTGTTTGGCTGACATAGTAAAAACACTTTTATTTTATCCGGAACTCTCCTAAATTGCGGGTCTTGTGGATTTAATGGCTCCTTCTCAATCATGTGCTCCATGCTAACACATGTCAATTCAGGACCATACATCCTAAATGCTGCCCCAAACTTACCTTCCTCTCTTTTTTGTGATTCAAACCAGTCCACTCCAGACCAAAAATCCTCCTCCTTTTGACTCAACACGTGGAGGTGCATCGCCCCCTGCCGCGTGTCCCAACCTGCTTGTGGATTCCTCTTCCTCCACATCCACTACAGAAAGCATTGAAAATGCAAGGCATTGCCATAGTGCCACCCAGAACATGACTTCTTTCTAAATTCAGTAATTGAGAGGGAGTGCTTGGTGCCACTATTTGGGGGCTTTAAGCGTGCAATGCTTGTACAAAACACTACAGCCAGTAAATCAAAAGGGTTGGCTTTAGGGAAAATTTTGTGGATTTGTAAGAGGCCTTGCTTGATCATTGCACTGGAGAATTTGAAAGTGGTTGTGCTCATTTTCTTTTCTGGTAAATGGGTCTTTGCTACCATAGACTTGGCTTCATAATAGGCCGCTGCTGATTTTGTTTTTATTATGTCTTGATCAACGGGTCTGCCTTGGGTTGATGACTCCCTGACGAGAAGCGGGTGAGCAATTGCTTGCTTGCGGTGAGTCTCGCCCCACGCCTTGACGAGTAAGGTGACACAAGTTAGGTCTGCATGCATGTGAGTGCAACTTACACCAATGGCTGCACCTCCTCCTTCAGATTCATTTATCTCCAAAACCAGGATTGATTCATATGTTAATGCTTTTTTAATAAAGTTTGGTGCTACATATAATAATGTTTGTTTTCAAAAGCATACAATATTATATAAGCAAGGGGCATACAAGAATTCAGAACTGGTCTCCATTCTCCAGCAAGAAAGAGAGAGAGAAAAAAGAAAGAAATGATATTTTGGCATTTAAAAAAATTAAATATGGGTATTTTTGGTATTTTAAAAGTTTCATTAAAGGGAGCCAAGTGCTTCCCGTGATTTTGTCCTGTAACGCTTTTAAGAAGAAGCACCTCTCAAGTGCTTTTCCAAAATCACTCCAAGTGCTTTTGGATCTCACCCAAAGCGCTTTTGCAATTTTTTCCAAACAGCATTTTTAAAAGATAGAAGCGCTTTCACCCATTTAGAAGCGCTTTTTGCTGCTCCAAAAGCACTCCCAAACGAATTGAAAGTATAGATAGTATATTGAGACATTTTAAAGAACATATGGTAATCTAAAACTATTTTAAAACCACAGGGCATATCATAAATAAGCCAAAAAGAAATAGGCGTCAAGTCCAAACGTCGACTTTACTGTTTCCATTGTCTGTACGGAGACACTCACAGAGCAATTGCTCGCCTGTTGATGCAGAGATCATAACGTTAGTGTTGGATCCTTCAAACTGAATGAGCGAATCTTGACCGTCCGATCTCGTTCACATTGCCCTTCAGATCCAACTCTCTGGCCGCCCATCTCGACCCTGATCTCCTCTCAACGATTGTATTCACCAACAATTTCAGGTGCATAAACCTCTCCCCTCATTTTTTCCATATCAAATCTGAACTCATTTCATGGATGAATTTTTCATTTAGTCACTGGTTTAATTGTCTGCTTGTTGATTTATGGATGAATGTTGACAGTTTTGTTTGGTTTCTGAGATTTTTTATGTAGAAATTTGGAAGTTTAAGCTTTATTTCACGTGAATTATGATGGGTTGGTTTTAGTTTTGGAAGATTGAAAAGTGAAATGAGTTTTTGTTTCTGTTCATACTTGATTTTCTTCTTTAATTGTTTTTCTGTGCTGGAAAATAGTGAATTTTACTTAAACATTGTATAATTTGCAAGTTGCTGAACATATATGTGTAGAATTCTGATAATAAATACACAACAAAACATATATGTAGACGCGTATCAATTGATGTCTGTCAGTCAAACAAGGTTTGCAAAGATTTTATTTTATTTTTTAGAATTTTAATTTTGTTTGCAGAATATATGTATGTTCGATGAATTATGCCAAAGTGGATGAAATGTATGTTGTGAGATAGGGAGTTATGTAATTACATGGCAAAGAGTATAGCATGTTGAATTGGTATTTGGATAAATCATCCTCATTAATGAGAACCGTTTTGGGTCATTTTAATTAATATGAAATAACATAAATTCTTTAGTTTCTATGGCATGCTTGATGGTTACTGAATTGAATCTAATTTATGGTAGATTCATAATTTCATATAAACAGAACTTGATCGCTGTTCCTGTTAGTCCCTTCGAAAACCATTATCATTAGGCTACTTGTGCAATTGAACTAAACTGAGAAAACAAAAAGGAAAGGAAGAAGATTTTTCCCAACTTAGCATTTTTCTGATAAGAGTACTATCAATCATCTCAGATCGTGAATCTTTTTGCCTTGGTGGTCCCAGTTTTTTTCACATACCTTTTCTTTCTTGGGAGTCTTCAATTTTAAAGGCATCATCCTCCGTATTGGTTGCAGTAACAGTCTTTTTGTTTTTGTTTTAATTTTTATAATGAGAAACAAAATTTGATTAATATTAGCAATCAGATATTGCAGAGGACGAGGTGGTCACTGAAGCCAAATATAAATGCAGGTAATAGTACAAAGTTTCATTATGATGACAAAAAAATGCCTCCTGCAAAGTAGAAGCCCTCTAATCTGCAAAGATAGCCAAAAAAAAAAAAGAAGTAAAATAAATAACAGTAACGTGCAAACAGTAACAGGCGTTTGTTGCTCATGATCAAACCACTATAATTTCCTTTCTGTCACTTTGTTCGCATGTTATACTCTGTCTTACACGAGAATGTTTAATGCATCTAGTACTAGTATTTCACTTTTCAAATTGCTCTGCTATGTCAATAGCTACATTTTGGGTGATTCCTTCCTATAGGCTTCAAGTTCAAGTGGGCCTGTATCATAGTGCTTCTGAAATGAAACATAGTGGTGATGCTTTTTGTTCTTATCCTCTCAAATAGGAATATGTTTCTTTTGAAAATAAATTTTTTGATGGATGTTCCATCTGTGAACTTATTTTAGTAGTCCTGCACTCTCTTCTATATATAGTATCTTAAGCAAGCCAAAACAATTGGTTCACCTGCAGACGGTTTCTATGGGAACAGAAGAGATTAAGAAAGATGTCAATGCCAGCAATTGGCAAACAGATTTGGCCTATGACCAGTGGAAAGCACTCCCTGTTTCTGGTCCACGACCACCGGCTCGCTACAAGGTACACCTATGTTACAACTTTAAAGAAACTCTAAGATTAAATCAAAGGGAAATATCTTCTGAAGTCCACTTTCTTTCTCCCCTTTGATTCGTAAGATTAAAAGCTTTTGTTTTGATGGTAAGTGCACAATCAAACTTTTGTTGTGTCTTTAATGAAATATACTCTCATTGTCTATCACAAAGATATTTTTTATTCTTTTTTTTTTTTAAAAAAAGAAGGAGAAATCGTTGACTAAATACTTACCATGCTGTTTTTCTTTCCACTGTAGCATGCTGCTGTAGTAGTCGACGAAAAATTATACATTATTGGTGGGAGTCGTAATGGTAGGCACCTATCCGATGTTCAGGTATTGTACATGCTCAACTACTTTTTGACTTTGAGGTCCTTCTTTTGCTGTAATGTAGTATTGGACTCTTCTTGCAGGTCTTTGACTTTAGAAATTTGTTATGGTCTAATATAAAACTGAAACCCAATTCCGATAAATTTGAAGACAGTGACTTGCAGGAAGTTCTTCCAGCCATCTCTGCTCATAATGTGGTAAAAATTCATGTGCACAATTATCTTTTGCGTTGTGTGTATTTATTTGTTTATATTTGCCCTATACTCCTTTTGTTTGGTTTTCAGTAGGCAGTTGAACAATTTTGTTTCTGTCTTAATAGGTTAAGTGGGGAAACAAAATTCTTCTTCTTGGTGGAAATTCAAAGAAATTGTCTGACAAAATAATAGGTTTGTTACTTCAACAGCCATATTGTTAGTTCATGGATAGTGTAGATCTCTCCTGAGACATTTGATAGTGCCCTTTAATTTCCATATTGTTAAATCCTTATTCAATGTTAATGGACTTGTAGTGTGGTTCATTGATCTGGAAACGCACCTCTGTGGCATCGTGGAGACCTCAGGAAAAGTTCCGGTATGATGATCGAATCCATGTTTTTCCTTGTGCTTTGTGTTTTCAACTGTTTTATTATTTATTTTTGTTCCAAAGTTGGGTGAATTATACTTTGGCCCCCTGTGCTATCACTTTGCTATATTATTTTTTATCAAGTTGCATAAAATAAACTTTCCCTAGGCAAGTGCATTTCACATGGATGTTATATCCATTTCAACTGTAACACCCGAGTAATTTTGTAATGGCAAAGTGATATTTGCCCACATACTGCAAAGTGAAAATAGACCATATAATGGGATCTCAATATGTGATATTTCCTTCTCTAATTTGTTTGCTCAAATATATTTGATTTTGTTCTGTGGTAAATGAAACTGTTTGGTACGCATGCCAATTATATTTCAGGTAGCTCGTGGGGGGCAGTCCACGACACTGGTTGGTTCTAGACTGATAATGTTTGGTGGAGAAGACAGGAGTAGAAGATTGTGGAATGATGTTAATATTCTGGATCTAGAGACAATGACCTGGGATGTGGTGGAAGCAATGTAAGTATCTTTATACTTTTATTTGAAACTACTTCTATGCCGTGCTTTTCGAAGAGTTATGCATTACTTTCTTGTGTTATGATAGGCAGACACCTCCAGCTCCTAGATTCGATCACACAGCTGCAGTACATGCAGAACGCTACCTTCTAATTTTTGGTGGTTGTTCTCATGATTCTTTCTTCAATGATCTTCATGTACTTGACTTGCAAGCAGTAAGTTGTTTACTGATCACATTAAAACTAGTCTACAAACTGTGCTCTGTACAATACCTGTGAATATTAAAATGTTTTAATTTGTTATTTTTCTGTTGACAAGTGGATTTCTGGGCTAGAAGCATATTGGAGGTCATTGTTCAAATTGAATGTAGAACGTTGTTAGTTGGTAATTATTATGTTGTCTGGCAAGACAAAAACTATTACCTACCAACCCTTCTGAGACCATATTGAAAATTATTTTCACTTTAGATTTATACAAAAATTGATATTTATTGTAACAGCTATTTTTCTATGCACGAATACAAGCTTCTCAAATTTTTTGCTTCTATCCTGCCCTGTAATTAAATGAAAGAAGAATCTTGTTTTTTTTTTTTTTTTTTGACTCTATCTGTGTACTCTCTTGAGATCAGAAGATTCAAACTTCATACGAATCAGTAGTGGGCTGCATGCATCAAATAGAAGTTCTTGTCAGGCTTTTGGACAATAAGAGAATTAGATTATGATGAAGAGCAAAGTATTTAATTGCTGAGTCTGTCCATTTGCCTTCTACCATATCCCCACACATCCTGGGATGTTAGAGTTTTTGTTGAGCTTATTATTTATAGTTTGAGAGGAGCATAGTTTTGAAGGTTTTCTTTCATACCTTGAAAATTTAATTACTTCATCCTATATCAACAATATGATTCTCAATGCTTTTTAAGCTGCACATATTAATTGTTGTATTATCTATCTTTTTTTATTCTTCCCCACAATTTGCCATTATTTTTCAGATGGAGTGGTCCCAACCACAAGTTCAGGGTGATCTAGTCACTCCTAGGGCTGGTCATGCTGGTATAACAATTGATGAAAACTGGTATATAGTTGGCGGTGGAGATAACAAAAATGGTATACATAATCATATGCTTTACTGAAATCTATAATGAAACAACTTATTCACTTACTATGTACTCTTGTGGCTTTTACTGATTTGTTGATACATTTCCTTTGCTAGCTTTTATGATACAAACTATAAAATGTTACAGGTTGCCCAGAAACTCTGGTATTAAATATGTCTAAGCTAGTGTGGTCAGTGCCAACCAGTGTGAAGCACAGGGATGCACTTGCAAGTGAGGTCTGTTCCTTTTTTTGATTATATATATGTTTCTTCTACAAGTTTCAGTTTTGAAAGAAAGTTGGATGACTACATGGGTTGAGATACAGTTCCATAAAAATACTTCAGGAACATGGCAGTGATCATAATATACGGGATGGGAAGGATGCATATGCTACCTGCATAATTGGCTAGATTTTGTACCTTTTAAATTCTTCTCATTCAGCTGCTCATTCTTTCAATCCTCAAAAGGAAAATAAAAAAGCAGTTCGCCCTTTTCACAAACTATGCTACTGATGACAATGTGAATATTCTTAAGCAATGATTCCATTAGAAAATATGGAGTGCTACAAAGAAATTAAATGCGTCCTGAAATATTTCTGAAACTGTAAAATATACATAAAGGTAAAGGAAACAGGAATAAGCATGTGAAGTAAGAGAGATAAAATGTTAAGAAAAATAAAGGAGAAATAGAATGTGATAGAATATTGATGTAATCTTAGTATTTGGGGAAAACAAAGCTCCCCTCTTTCAAAAAAACCCCTTAAGAATATAGAATTTGGTTAAAGGTCCAATTCTTTATTTTATATTTCTTTCTGCTTGTGTTTGTCTGTGCCTATTACTTAGTCATGTACGTCATCTAAAAAAGTCTATATAGTCTGTATCTATTAGGGTGGAGTGTCAATACTCTAATATGAGTAAACATGAAATTCTATTATGTCGGTTTGCACTTAAGAATATGGTTTGGAAACAGGGACTCAGTGTCTGCTCAGTGACTATTGATGGAAAGAAGCATTTGGTTGCCTTTGGTGGCTATAATGGGAACTATAGCAATGAGGTATGTTAATGACAGATTTCATGTTCATTACTCAGAAGTCTATATTGTATGAATACAAGTTATCAAGTGCATTATATTTTTCATATTTAAAGTGCAGTAATGTTAGTTTTGTGACCAGTAACTTCCACTTGACTCATAATTGAAGTTGTCTAATCTTATATGTGGATATGATGTCTACTTGAGATACATGGGCCATGGCGATCAACATCTAGATGAAAGCGAAGTGAAAGGGTTCATGTACTCATGTGATACACTGATACTCATCTTGAGGTAGCAATGGGAAAGGGTACATGATGATTTGTAGTACCACCCTAAAACAAGTCAGGATAAAAATAATTTGAGTCAGGCTTAAAGTTTTCGTGGAGCTTGTTTATGTAAAAGTTGTAACTCCATCTAAGTTTGTTTGAGAATAGCACCTTTTAGAGAAAAATCTCCAGTAGTATAGTGCAACATGGTCAAATTTGTGCATTCGACTGGTTAAATAAATTGTCTTTATGTGCATTTATTTGCTAGTTGTCTGTGCTATCTCAAAAGGCTCTACTATTATTGTACCAGTTCTCTAAGGTATGTAGCTAGAGAAGAGAATAGGACAAAGATACACTTCGTGAAACAAAAGATCTCCCAGAGTTGTGCAGTTACTGTGCATATGGTGATGCATAATGGTTACAGAAAATAACATAAGAAAAACTAAGAAAGAGAAAAATGATAGTTTATGATCACCAATCCTAGAACCAACTTTATGGTGGGGTTTCTATGAAAGATGAATACCTCCCTCTGAAAGGGTAAGGAATGAGTGGAACCTCCCCTCCAAAAAGAAGCTGCTATCTTCATGGGCATGCACTTGCCCTCTGTAGTGCCAAAAGGGTATTTATGACACTAAAGATTGAGCCCCAATCCTATTATCTGATCTTTGTCCTGTATTCTTTTGTAATTAGAAGGTTGAAAAATAGTTCTTTCTGGTGTCTTAGCAATGAAATGGAACATGGGTGCATTTGACATAAATAAGAAAATTAGAACTGAGCGCACAATATTTTACATATATCATTTATAAAGAGGTAATAAGAGATGCTAGACAAGGAAATTAGAACTTAGTGCATAATGTTTTATACGCTCTTTATGCTGGACAATTACCATTTAGAGTGATAGCTTGGTTATTTGTTAACTTCCTGCGTAGTACTCTAATACTAGATGCCGAATCTTACAGCCTAATCGATGCCTAATGTTCTCTTCTGAGTTTGCAGACAGCTGTTTTTCATGAATTTTCATTGTAGTTTGTCAATGTAATTTGTTCTCTTATTTGGTTTCTTTCCTCTTCTTTTCTTACAGGTTTTTGTAATGATGCCCAAGCCGAGGGACTCGTTACAACCAAAGATATTCCGGTCACCAGCAGCAGCAGCAGCAGCGGCTTCTGTCACTGCTGCATATGCCTTAACTAAAATAGACAAATTAGATTTCAAGACAGCAGAATTGAACTCCAAGGGGGCTGAAAACCATCATTATGAACAAGATTTAACAATTGACCTAGAAACCCTTACAGAGGAGAAAAGCGTGCTGGAATTGTCGCTTTCAGAAGTCAAGACAGAAAATTCTAGGCTCGGGCAGGATATTGAAGAAGTCAACAATACTCATGCTGAGTTGTCCAAGGTATGCGCCTTAGATACACTAGTTAGCAAGGTGATTATTTTGTTTTAGAGTTTTTTATCGTTTCAACTTTCCCTTTCAGGAACTTCATTCAGTCCAAGGACAACTAATAGCTGAGAGATCAAGATGCTTTAAATTGGAGGTTTCTCCTTCCATCATTTGTTTTTTTTTTTTTTTCTTATTTGGCTTGGGTCAATTATTGATGTGCCCTTCAACAGATGGAATGTGTTTGCATGGTGGCTGATTCTTTTTCAATATTCTATTTGTAGGCTCAAATCAGTGAACTACAAAAGAAACTGGAATCGGTGCAGTCCATTGAGGATGAAGTACAGGCACTTCGGGGACAAAAATCTGCATTGGAACAAGATATGGAGCTTGCCTCATCTGCTCAGAGACAAGGTTCTGGCGGGGTTTGGCGGTGGATTGCTGGGGGTGGCGGTGGCGATGCATAAAAGTTGTAAGGGCGGTGCATGAAGTCCTAAAAAAAGGGGGAAAAAATGGAAGTCGGTTCCAAAATATTGAATTGGGGAGGAGCACCTATAACTGTTATCTGTGACAGCTCTCTCAAGAAGATCAGGCAGATCTCAGCAGTGGCCTGGTGGAAGAATATGTGAAACTATTTGCATTTCGTCAGAATGGAAAATCTCGAAGTGATGACCCTACAGTAAAATTTTCGTATTAAGATAGTAAAAGGATGAAAAATACAGTCTAAGATAGGAATATGTTTCTATAAAAGCATTGTTGTTTGGATTCCATAATCAGTCATTTGATCATTTTTTCTATCTTCAGATTTCTATTCTTGTCTGAAGTGATCGTGAGTAAGGATTTGTAAGATACAGTTGTTCAAAGTGTTTTTATTCTCACGGCCTCAGTAAAGGTTTGTGATATTTAATTCTTTTGGCCAATCCAACTCGTCATTACACTAATCTTCAGTCAAGTTTTGTGTGTTACAAATTTACAAATACTGTCGCAAATTGAATTACTTGAAGGATTGAGATTTCAAATCTGAAATCTATTTGATTACAATGAGAATTGACTGGTTAACTTAGTAAATCTAAGTTAACGAATCAAATATGAATTAGAGTAGTTTGTGGTTTTCTTCGAGCATCTTCACAAGCAGTGTTATAACATGATGATCAATTTTACAATGGAAAGGTTGTTCCTATGAAACTCAGCTTTGGTGGCTGAAGTTTGCGCAGCTTTGGTCGATCAATTTTGCATTTGTGCAACTCATCTCTCTGTGGAATGAATCTGGAATCTAAAGAACTCATTAAGAGTTGGGAGAGGATGCATTTGTGCCAAAATCTGCTGTTTGGGCCCGATTTGATGAGGATTTGTAGTAATATTATAACAGGTAATTAGCCCGAACTGTACTCCCAGCAATCCTAGCCGCTAAGGTTGCTGATATATAAACGACTTTAGAAGAGAGAAATGTCCTCACCACAAGTACCTCAGTCAAATTGATTAAACAGATTTCACACAAATTCCTACAAATTTTGGCAATTTTGTCTTCTTTTTTTTTTTTTTTTTGGGTGAACAAGGGGGGTAAGAACCCCCAACGACCAAAGAAAGTAAACAACACAAAGCATACCAGGTTTAGACAACCCTAGCAAGTCATCGACCAACACAGAGCCAAGCCAATCAGGAGCCTCATCAAACAGATACAAACCCAGATCCAGGTTCAATTTTGTCAAATTTGAAAGTAACTAAAAGGTAAAATTGACAAAATTGAAATTACAATAGTTAAAGTGCCAATTACCGTACCATTTGTGACATTTACCATATATCTCTCTCCTGGGGTGGTATTGGAAAGGGCGCTGAAAGGTTTGTTACTCCTCCTCTGGTTCTCAACTCTACGTCGTTGCAATTTCAAACATCAACGCATCAGTTTGCAGAGGTTCTCTTCACTCCGTAAATGCATAAGCCTTGGTTTTCCAAGCTCATATTGACGATCACTGATCAGCCCTCCGATAACCGGTCAGCCTTCTCTCTCTGTCTCTTGCTAGCTCACTCTCTATGAAAAAAAAGGTTGCTTCGTTTTCCTTTTCTCAAATTTTGTTTGATTCAAAGAGTTTGGTTCTTGTGGGCCTTCAGCTGAAGAAAGTTTAAAAATTTTCAAGTTTTGGAGCTCAATCCACCAGAAATCAGACCCCATGAGGCTGTTAGAAAGCTCCAAACTCAGCCTCTTCAAGTTCAAAGCTTGCTCATTAAGCTCACAAGTGACCCCTTTTGGCCCCTTCAATTCATTTGTGCAAAAGAGGTGGAGAAAGCCTATAATTTCCGCCCAAACACGCTTAGAAGATCGAACCAGGGACTCAAACCTAGACAAGCTCACAACCCACCTCAAGAAACTCGATATCATCCTAAAACTCCATGTCCTCATGTCCAGTCGGAAGCGCGGACCCTTTGTGTCCTTACAGCTAATGTCCCGATGGAGGAACCTCGTGGGGCTTAATGTCGGCATTGGCGCCTTTGTTCACAAATACCCACATGTTTTTGAGGTGTTTACACATCCGGTACGGCGCAATTTGTGCTGTAGGATAAGCAAGAAAATGATGGGTTTGATAGAGGAAGAAGCAGATGCTATGAAACAATTGGAGCTGGAAGTTGTCCATCGGGTAAAGAAGTTATTGATGATGTCTGTGAGTGGCACTCTTCATCTCCATGCTTTGAGGTTGGTTAGGAGAGAATTGGGGTTGCCTGTGGATTTCAGGGAATCCATTCTTGGTAAATATTCGAAGGATTTTAAGTTGGTTGATTTAGAGGTTGTAGTATTGATTAGTAGAGATGAAAATTTGGATGCGGCTGAAATTGGGAAATGGAGAGAGAAGGAATTTAGAGAGAAGTGGTTGAGTGAGTTCGAGACAAAGTATGCATTCCCTATCAATTTCCCAACGGGGTTTGAGATCCAGGCTGGGTTTAGAGATAAGTTGAAGAATTGGCAAAGACTTCCTTATGTGAAGCCTTATGACAGGAAAGAGTCTGTCCGCATTCGTACTTGTGGAGGGATTGAGAGGTATGAGAAACGGGTGGTTGGTATTCTTCATGAGTTCTTGAGTTTGACAGTAGAGAAGATGGTTGAGGTTGAAAGGTTAGCTCATTTTCGGAGGGATTTCGCTATGGAAGGCAATGTGCGTGAGCTTATCTTGAAG
The DNA here is from genome assembly GCA_020521455.1 of Prunus kanzakura. NCBI lineage: Eukaryota > Viridiplantae > Streptophyta > Magnoliopsida > Rosales > Rosaceae > Prunus > Prunus kanzakura. The sequence goes on along the minus strand of BPUM01000229.1, from coordinate 28,494 downwards.
CACCCTGGAATTTTTTACATATCAACCAGACGTAATAGTTTAACTGTTTTTCTTAGAGAGGCATATAGTAAAGGGTGCCTCATTCAGTCTAATCCGATATATGATGTTCGGAGGAAAATGTTGGACCTTGTTTTCCTAGGGAGTCGAAATACTAGAGAAATGCCAGCTCAAAAGGAAATCAAGGAGTTCAAAGTAGATGGGGATGGTATAATGGATGGAGACTGGGTTATCCCAATGTTAGAGAACTTGGAGAATGGAAGTTGAAATTGGTAATTCAAGGTTTCAGGAATACAGTCAGATTTAGGGATGGAATTATGGATGGAGACTGGGTTATCCTTGTATGAAACATGTTTCATCTCTTAAATAACTTGAGTTGAGCCCTTCAGTCAAGAATGTGTGCCCTCACAAACCACAATGCGGTAATTTGTAGTTCCCAATTAAGATATTCCTTTTAATATCGTTAAAATGTATGATTTTGTGGTTGGAAAAAGGATCTCTTACTTGATCTGTGAAATTTTACTCTGTAGTTTACGAGGCTGCATCATTGCAGCCTTCTGTTTGTTTTTATACAAAATCATTTAGTATTTGTTTGAAAATAGATCATGCTTGTCTATGTTTATAACCCGTGATTTTACTCATTAACTATTGACCCAAGCATTCACAGGCTTAATTCTGTTCTAATAATAGCTAGCTAGTCAAATGATATAACTTTTGTAGGATTATTTGTGCCATATTAATTACCCATCTCATAATTCATCTAGTGCTGAAACCAGGATTATGTTAGAACATGAAAATCTCTGAGCTAGTCTGAACTCTAAGAAAGTCTTGAAAACTTGCACATGCCATATTACCTTTTATTTGTTTCATGGGGTTTCATATCTCCTAGCTGATTTATGTTGTTGGTCCAAACTAAAGATGGAGAGTGAGAAAAAGAGGCTAGGAGTTCATTTAATGGCGGATTTGAGAGGGTTATCAATTAATTTAGGAACCTTCTGTGGTGGTGCACTATTGCTTCTGCTTAATAGTGTCTTTAGAATACCTGTAGATCAGAACAAGGAAGAAACTTCTTCAATAAGATTTGTAGAAATAATAACATTTCCATGTAGGCACATGCAATCCCATGCTCCAACTATATTTTTTCATAAAGTTGCAGTCACCAATTATGACCTGATTCCTCTTCTGTTCTTTGTTTGTAATTCTAATGGCAGAATTGGGTAGTTTTTAGAAAACTTATTATTCCTGGTTCTGAAAAATAAAATAAGGAAATTAAAGACTTTATGCTGGAGTAATCAACCAGTTCCCTAGTATCTCTCTTATTTAGTGGTTGTCAAAATAAATTGGAATGTAGTGGCATGACTTGGAGGACTCGTTCTCCAGATGAATTTAGTTGTTTTCGTTTCAACATTAAGCAATTAACACTGACCATCTGGCTAAATTAGTTGGAAAGACAAATTCTCAGATATCGTTTTCAAGGGAACTCCTAGTTTGGAAAGAGATAATACAAGAGTTCCAAAATGTTCTGGTTCATGCTTTTTATGTTGGTATTGCAGACTCTCTATTTAATTCATATGTCTTCATGTATAAATTTTATCATTATTCTAAGGGCCTCATATATGCCAAAAATGATTTATTTTCTTGTAATGTATATCCAAAATGGTGTGTAAGGAGTATAGGAGATAACAGCAACTACTTCTTCTTCTTTTCCTTTTTTTTTTGGTCGGAAGATAAAATGATTGGGCAAGGGGTGGTGGGTGGGGTGGGTCTTCTAGGAATACGACTTTGACATTTCCCAGTATTTTGTTGGGGTGTGTTTCTGGTACTTGGTTTTTCCTTCTCTTTGTGACTTGACTTGTCTGAACCGATTACTGACTGATCTGTCATCTGTTGTACAGGCATAACTCTATTTTGCTATGCTCTAAGAACAACATGACAAGGCTAGTTTCTGGAGGACTAGATATGTGTTACACAAGAAATCTGCTTGTCTTAAAATATCTGGGTCTATAACATTTTGGAGCTAAGCTCTATAGCTTTTTCCAATTTGATATTCTTTTTCAACCAAAAGCACCACAGATTCAGTGGCTCATTCTGGTCATTAGTCTTCGGGACCTCTCATTGAATTGCTTCAACTGAGCAATATGTGTTGGCGATATTAATTAAGCGAGAGAAGAATTGGATTGGTTCTTAAAGTGGAGAACGTGGATTGGTTCTTCAAATGTAAAAAACTCAATTGTATGATTCAAATGACAATCACATGCTTTGCAATCTAACTCTTTCCACCTTAATCTGTATTTTTATAACTCCATTATCCTCTATATATTTAAAAAGGGTACTAATTATGTTCGCTCATGCATCCAGATTTCTAGCTTCTCCTGGAATTTTGTAAAAGGAGTTGGGCCTGCAGATGACCTCGGAATGGCAAAGGAAGAAAACATCACAATCTGGAGACTATTTGCTGTTTGCTTTGTAAATTAACCAGTTCCTTCCTTAAGATTTTACTTGCAGGTGACCTCGGAATGGCAGATATAAACCCAACTCTTCTTACTTTTTTGTATGGGGCCACCTGAAATTTCCGAATAGAAACGTTAAAACAGTGTTTCTTAGACTGATGGCTACAGTAAAAAGAGGCAAAATTACAAGGAGTGACCTGGCCAGCAACAAATTGAATGACTTGGTCTTCAGTGAGTCCATCTGGACTAGCTGCTCTCACCACATATGCCATTGGTATTTGTCCTGCTTCTTCATCTTCAACCCTGCAGTTTGTTTTTTGTATTATGGAAAGAAACAGATATAGATAGAAATAGAGAATGACAGGGAGAGAGAGCTAAGTGGCGCACGGTATAACTGCTGCATCAAGAATTTGAGGGTGACTCAAAAGTATTGCCTCCAATTCTGCGGGAGCAACCTGCACAATGATTCAAACAGTTTAATTTGGAGTGCTTAAATCAATTATGATTAGCTTGTGTCTATTTCTTGACATTTGGAAAACTATTCAATTTGTAGAAAAATGCTAGAGAGATCACATTTTGGCCATACTTGATGAGGCAGTGAATTAACATCATACTTGATGAGGCAGTGAATTAACATCAATTGTCACACACGCGGTAGCTAATCCGGTCTAAAAATGTGATCGCTCTAACGTTATTGTTTGGTTAATTATACAAACAACAGTCGTAGTGTGAAATATTGGTTCAAATATTCGTTCAAGTAAAGTATTGGTGATAAGATGAGTTTTACCTGATACCCATTATGCTTGATGAGCTCCTTGATCCGATCAACAATGTAAAGAAGCCCATCCTCATCAAAATAACAAAGATCCCCAGTTTTCAGCCACCCATCTGAATCAATAGTTGCAGCTGTTGCTTCCGCATTCCCCAAATACTCTTTCATAATAGTAGGGCTTTTCATCCACAGCTCCCCTTCCTTATATGGTGGCAAGGCCTCTCCAGTCTCAATATCAACTATCTTAGCACAAAAGCTTGGCAGCAACAAACCACAAGAGGCAGAGTGACCCCTAGCCTGTTCATCCGAAACAAAAAACGTTGCTGCACCACAGCTTTCAGTTAGGCCATAGCCTGGCCTCATCTGGACCCAAGGGAACCTCTCTCTGAACTCATCAACTACTTCTTTGCTCAGTGGTGCAGCTCCTGAACTTACCCTCCTCAACGACGACAAGTCACAAGCAGCTTTGCTTGCATACTTTACTAGTCCAAGAATCACCGGCGGTACGGCAGGTATGTTACTCACCTTGTGAGTTTTTATAGCATCCAACATGGCGTTCAACTCAAACTTTTGCATCAAAACAGTGGTGGTTCCTGAGCAAAACAATCCAAGACCAAAGAAAGCGAGCCCGTAGATGTGGAACATAGGAATGAAGCACAGAAACACATCATCTTGTGCTGATGTCTCGTCCACAGTCCATCTAAGCATTGTCATAACGGCAATGAAATTTGCATGTGTTAGAACTACACCTTTGCTTGTTCCAGTAGTCCCTGAAGAGTACAAAATAGCGGCAGTGTCTGACTGAGTTGGGCGGGCTTGTATTAACTCGGTTGGAATTGGATCACATCCTTCAATCAATTCTTCAATGCACAGAGAGTTGTCTCCACTCAACAATGGCCTCGATGTTAAAATTGTAGGCACCCCAGTTGGGGCCAACTTGTGAAGCTCCTCAGGAGCTGAAATAGCAAGCTTGGCACCCGAGTCACGAACTTGCTTACCGATTTCTGACTTGGTGTTGAGTGGATTGGCAGTGGTTAAAACTGCACCAATGGATAGCACTGCCAGGCATATTGTTGGGTACAGAAGTGAGTTTGGGGACAAGAGAAAAACCACATCACCTTTTCTAACCCCAAGTCCCTGGTACAAGCCTGAGGCAAGACACTGAATTGAGTGATGAAGCTGTGCATAGGTGACACGCTGGTTGGTGGCTGAGTCAATGAGTGCAACTCGTGACTTGGCCTGGTGATGGGGTGGGAACTGTGACAGTACAAACGTGGCAGTGTCAAGGTTAGGCCTGGTGGGGATTTTGCGATGGCGACCGAGGTTGTGCAGGGTATGATATATTCCGGTTTTGGGATCAAAACCATTCGTACTTCCGTCAGTATAGAGCTGAGCATCGCCGGAGAATTCTTCAGTAGACATTGTTGCAAATGTGGTACACTAAAGTTTGGTGTAACATGGAGCAAATAAATAGGACAGTACGTTGGCTTATATTATTGTTGTCTGAGTATGACAAGGTCGAGGTTTAGCTTTGTTAAAAACGTCCATCAAAGGTTATAATTATAGTTAATTGCTTAAAACATATATATATATATATATATATATATATATATATATATATATATATATATATATATATGTTGTTAGCAGCCGGCTGACCAGAACGAATATTCATTTATGTTTTATGATTATGCCTTAAGCGATACGTAATATGGTTGATAATAACTTAATAAGACATGTACTAATGCCAATTAGCTGGACAGAAATTCCTGTCATATACCAGCCATACAGAAGAAACAAGAAGGAAAATGGTATACCAAAATACTTGTCTCCTTCCTCTTGAAGTAGGAACTCTTTCCTGCCAATCATAGCTTTACATGTGTGCATAAAATTTTCTTTTTGTGTTTGGATGAATTGCTTAGTTGTCAAACTGTGATTTACAGGAATTATGAATGTCTCTTTCGAGGGTAGGAGGCTAGCAGTGTCCAATAGTATATAGAATGCATAAACAAGAGAAAAAAAAATCATTTATGGTTGAAATTATATGGGATTTGATGAGCTCATTTGAGTTTTACGTCATGTTTATTTGTTACTATGAATGTTTTCTTAGAGCTTGAATTAGTAAACAACTTCTCAGAAACTCAATGGTCCCCAATTAGGCAGAAACAAAATATATCAATTCATTTTTCAACTGGCATTGTGCACAGAAAGCCTTTTTTATCCATTGACCTTTGCGGTAGAGAGCTCGATTGGGAATCTGGAAAAGCTGATGTAATTTATTCTCAAGTGCAAGTAGTCTCCAAAGTTGTCTGGTGATTTTCAACTTTCTTACATAATAAGGCCTCCCAGAAAGAGAATTTGAACCTAACCACCCTTTTAAATTGAAAATCTTGAGTAGCAGCATCAGTAGTGCGAATCATATTACATCTAGTGCTGTTCTTGTTACTCAAGGCCTTAAAACAAGATTAAAAGTTTGGCATACTAGAGAAAATGGAGGCTAAGTTACAAGGGACTTGTAGCTCAAATAGGTAAGAGCATGTTGGAGCAGGATTTCTTTCAAGAAGAAATACCTCCACAAGTTCTTGACTGAAGTCCGCACGTTTCCTTGGTCGAAAGAGAACTCCGGATTACGTTCCCGGAATCGAACGATGGAAAGGGGGTGAGTACCTGCAAAAGTCACTCCGACGCTCAAGTTAGTGTTTGTGCAACGTACTCTTAGTGTTCGGTTCAATTTCACGTACCTTTGCTGGAGGTCTAGCTAGGTTTTTATAGCACTCTGAGGTCGTGGGTTTAGCCCCACTTCCCTAGCTTTGCGCATCCCGTCCTCCACTTCGTGGTAATGGGATCAGAGGAGCAATTTGAGTCTCCCTTGTTCCGCACTCCTCTAATGGGAGGGAAGTCTGCTCATCCCACGTCCTTTAGTTGTGGCATATGGGTTAGGTTAGATTTGGTCCCCACAGTGCCCCCCTTTTTTCCTCTCTACGCGCTTCGCGGGTGGAGAGGGAAAAATGATCTAAGTAAACACATTCTCTCTCCTGGCCGATCCCATCCCCACTTGGGCTTGGGCTTTTGCCAATCCGTCCGATCCTATATTCTCTCTTACTCTCTCTCCTGGCCGATCCCACATTCTCTCTCTTGGCCGATCCCATCAAGTTTGGGCTTTTGCCAATCCGATCCCATATTCTCTCTCCTGACTGATCCCACATTCTCTCTCTTGGTCGATCCCATCAAGTTTGGGCTTTTGCCAATCCGATCCCATATTCTCTCTCCTGACCGATCCCATATTCTCTCTCCTGACCGATCCCATATTCTCTCTCCTGACCGATCCCACATTCTCTCTCCTGGCCGACCCCATCAAGTCTGGGCTTTTGCCAATCCGATCCCATATTCTCTCTTATTCTCTCTCCTGGCTGATCCCACATTCTCTCTCCTGGCCGATCCCATCAAGTTTGGGCTTTTGCCAATCCGATCCCATATTCTCTCTCCTAGCCAATCCCACATTCTCTCTCCTGGCGGATCCCATCAAGTTTGGGCTTTTGCCAATCCGATCCCATATTCTCTCTCCTGGCCGATCCCACATTCTCTCTCCTGATCCCATCAAGTTTGGGCTTTTGCCAATCTGATCCCATATTCTCTCTTATTCTCTCTCCTTCCGGACCTGTGTGCCGTCAGTCTCTCCGCCGATCCAAGGTGTTCGTAACCTTTTTTTTTTTTTTTTTTTAAATTTTAAATTTTTTTTTTTTGCTTCAGCTATCCATACAGACCCCAAATACCCCTTAGCTGTCCTTCCGGACCCGTGTGCCTTCGGTCTCTCCGCCAATCCAAGGTGTTCACGACTTTTTTTTTTTTGTTTTTTTGTTTGGCGCGGTGCGCTTTAGCTGTCTGTGCTCTAGTCTTTGCGTGAAGGGGTGAACAAGCTTAGCTCCGTAGGTGTACCTTGCACTACTTATTGTCTACATCTGCTGAGTGCATCAGCTTTCTGCATGCGTTGGGTAGAAATAAATTCGAGCTATCATATCATACTAGGCTTTGTTGTCAGAGCCTGAAGCAAATATCTGAACCAGCCACATCCAGCCTTATCCTTGCTTTCGACAAACTTTCCTGTGACTTCTGTGAATTACCTTACCAACCCTTCGCCCCCGCTATAAAAGTTCGGTTGATGGGGGTACATTCGCTCCCAAAACCATTTGCTCTTGTTCCTCATATTCAAGCCTCAGGCACGAAAGGAGAGGAAAGTGTTCTGTGCATTTGAGAACTCCGCCGAAGGGATCTTGTTCTTGCCAACACCCAGTAAGTACTATTTTCATCTTTGCTATTTTTCATGTGGAGCCACGAGATTTGGCCCAAATCCGATGGCGTCCCACCGAACTATGAGATACTTAAGGCTCGCACCAAAGGATGTGTTCCCGACAACGTAGGGGTCGGTCCTCTTCCTTTGGGGTCGAATATGTACACTGGTGCCGGTATCCCTCAGGGTTCCTTAATTCTCTCGCCGGCCCACTTAGAGTATGTTAGGTTCCCGCTCCATCCCCTCTTTCATATGCTCTTATTCTACTTGGGCCTTCACCCCATGCAACTAAACCCGAATTCTTACCTTCTCATATCTGGATTTCTAGCCGTCGGTTTGAAATGGGGTGTGTCACTTAGCTTTAAGGATTTCATGTACCTTTACGACTTGGCTTGTGTCAGGGGGGAAAGTCATTATTTCTTCTTTACGTCCGGATCGGGTAAAAAGGTATTTACTTGTAAGCCCACTTCCGCTAAGTACTGGAAAAACCAACCTCTCTTAATCACTGGGGAGTGGGCGGCGCCAGAGATGTCTAACATGCCTATCCCGTCGGCATTTGACCCAAAACCTGGTATATATATTTATGTCTTTGAAACATAGCCTGTTGTGTTTTTGCAGGTTTAACTAACCTCTTATTTCGGCAGATCTTCGTTTGGATAAAAGATATCTGATTCCTGAGGACCGAATTGCTTGGTTGGAGGACAATTTGGCTGGTCAAGGGTGGGATATCACACACTTCGTCGATCCTGCGACTCTCGTTCGTCTCTCCACTGCTCGCCGTACGTTGATTTATTTGCCGTTCACTTTGGCCGATTCGAACCTACGTGAAATAGACTTGTTCAAGGACATTTGTTCCGTCGACATTGAGCTTTGTTGTACCGAGGACTCAGCGTCTCTTGTCCAGGCTAGCTTTCAAGAAAGGGAGGTTGAGTTAGCTCAGCATAGCAGCTCCGAAGACTGCGCATCTCTGACCAGTCAGATATGTCAGCACCACGCTCATTGTCAGTCCCAGGCCATAGGGAAAGGAGATCGGGAAAGGAGCCCGAGTCCTCTGGGTTTGCGAAGAAATCACGCCACGCTTCACAGGTCGTTTTGGGTTTGGGTTCACCCAATGCGTCTGCTTCGAGTACACCATCCTGACCTCAGCAAGGCCCTTGTGCCCCCACTCCTGCTAGCTCATTGGGAGAGAACGACCTCGCATCCATGACTGACGAACAAATGTGGAGTTATCAGTCACTGTGCTTGAACGCGGTACGTTTGAGATTTGTGCTTGTGTCATCCAATTGCCATGTCCTATCATAATTGCCTGTTTAATGCCCCACCTTTTATTTCTTGCAGATGGCTGGAATTCGCAACAAGCAAATGGCGAGGTTTCAAGCTATGAGCCGCGAGATATGCGAAAAAACGGCTGGAATTCGCACCTTTTATCTCATAGCTTGAAACCTCGCCATTTGCTTGTTGCTTGTTGACAACAAAGCCTAGTATGATATGATAGCTCAAATTTATTTCTACCCAACGCATGCAGAAAGCTGCATGCACTCAGCAGATGTAGACAATAAGTAGTGCAAGGTACACCTACGGAGCTAAGCTTGTTCACCCCTTCACGCAAAGACTAGAGCACGGACAGCTAAAGTGCATCGCGCCAAAAAAAAAAAAAAAAAAAAAAAAAAAAAAAAAAAGTCGTGAACACCTTGGATTGGCGGAGAGACCGAAGGCACATGGGTCCGGAAGGACAGCTAAGGGGTATTTGGGGTCTGTATGGATAGCTGAAGCAAAAAAAAAAAAATTAAAATTAAAAAAAAAAAAAAAAGGTTACGAACACCTTGGATCGGCGGAGAGACTGACGGCGCACAGGTCCGGAAGGAGAGAGAATAAGAGAGAATATGGGATCGGATTGGCAAAAGCCCAAACTTGATGGGATCAGGAGAGAGAATGTGGGATCGGCCAGGAGAGAGAATATGGGATCGGATTGGCAAAAGCCCAAACTTGATGGGATCCACCAGGAGAGAGAATGTGGGATTGGCTAGGAGAGAGAATATGGGATCGGATTGGCAAAAGCCCAAACTTGATGGGATCGGCCAGGAGAGAGAATGTGGGATCAGCCAGGAGAGAGAATAAGAGAGAATATGGGATCGGATTGGCAAAAGCCCAGACTTGATGGGGTCGGCCAGGAGAGAGAATGTGGGATCGGTCAGGAGAGAGAATATGGGATCGGATTGGCAAAAGCCCAAACTTGATGGGATCGGCCAAGAGAGAGAATGTGGGATCAGTCAGGAGAGAGAATATGGGATCGGATTGGCAAAAGCCCAAACTTGATGGGATCGGCCAAGAGAGAGAATGTGGGATCGGCCAGGAGAGAGAGTAAGAGAGAATATAGGATCGGACGGATTGGCAAAAGCCCAAGCCCAAGTGGGGATGGGATCGGCCAGGAGAGAGAATGTGTTTACTTAGATCATTTTTCCCTCTCCACCCGCGAAGCGCGTAGAGAGGAAAAAAGGGGGGCACTGTGGGGACCAAATCTAACATAACCCATATGCCACAACTAAAGGACGTGGGATGAGCAGACTTCCCTCCCATTAGAGGAGTGCGGAACAAGGGAGACTCAAATTGCTCGTCTGATCCCATTACCACGAAGTGGAGGACGGGATGCGCAAAGCTAGGGAAGTGGGGCTAAACCCACGACCTCAGAGTGCTATAAAAACCTAGCTAGACCTCCAGCAAAGGTACGTGAAATTGAACCGAACACTAAGAGTACGTTGCACAAACACTGACTTGAGCGTCGGAGTGACTTTTGCAGGTACTCACCCCCTTTCCATCGTTCGATTCCGGGAACGTAATCCGGAGTTCTCTTTCGACCAAGGAAACGTGCGGACTTCAGTCAAGAACCTGTGGAGGTATTTCTTCTTGAAAAAAATCCTGCTCCAACAGAGCATTTACGCATTTACTTGAGATTGTGTATTTGATTCTCCTCTCAACCAATATTGCCTATATCAAAAACAAAAAAATGAAGGCTGAGTTTTCACAAAGGGACAAGTATTACAACTTTAGAAGTGCTTTGGTGGTAGATTAAAGGCAAAAAGGTCATTTTTTGTCAATGTAGTTTTCCGGATTTTTCATTTTTGTCTCTGTGGTTTCAATTCTAATTTGACGCATATAGTTTGATATTCATCGCAATTCAAGGACATGTCCAAATTTCCGTTCAATTTCATGATACCCCTTCATGTGAGAGATACGTGCTTATTCCGTTCAACATATCCTTAAATTATGATGGACATCAAACTACAGGGATCAAGTCAAAATTAAAACTACAAGAACCAAAGGGGAAATCCGGCAAACTAGACGGACCACCATAAGTAAATTTTTACTCAGATTAAATAAGTGGTAAAGTGAGGCCTTGGCCCTTTATTTAATCTCCCACAGTACAAAGAAGCTCAGACGAGAACTCCAGCCAAAAGGAGCCCATCAAATTGGATCCTAGAAAATTTTATCACCCAAATTAGAATGTTATTATTCTGGAGGAGCGAATCTGTTTACATTTTCGCTCCAACAATTCATTATTTTTGTTCTACAAATTCAACACCTCCAATAATTTTTTTGTTGGAACTTGCTTTTTTTCAACGTAAACAGACAAACACATTTGTCCTCTTTTGGCTTGGCTTGTTGATTTGAAACTTTAAACGAATATGCAGTGAAATATAGTCTTGTTTTGGTGTGGGATGTTGGAAACACAAGCACCAGAAAATAGTGGTGGGCACTAAAAGGAGATAGAGACAGAGATATATATATATATATGTAGAAAGATAGGCCCCCTTTAGGTTAAATCTGTGCACTTGGTTATGTTCATGAAATTCTGCCCATAGATTCAAGGACTAGCTAGCTGTTTGACATTTTTTGCAACGAAAACAACTTGTAGGAACCACAGAACTAGACGATGTCAAAGTCTTGGACTTTGGTTGTTGGAATGCTACTGCAGAATCTATATATATTTATATTTTTTTTTTTCAGAGGAATATATTCATAAAATATTTTGAGTCGCTATTATTGAATTCGAATATTGAAACTTTAATATATATGAATCATATCTTTATCTTTTATAATCTTCTTATAATAAAATTTTGAACTACAATGAAGACCACCATATATAGTATATGCCCAAATCTAATTGATGAGGCATTTTCTATTCTCAACCAGATGAAGACCCTCCCTCATTGCCAGCCTGACGTTTTTACATACAGTACCTTAATAAAGGTTTGCATTGATGCTTTGATATTCCAATTAGTTGAGTACATGTATGAGGAAATGGTTGAACGGTTAATAACGCCAAAGTTTTAGATTTGTCAACATTGGGTTTAGACGTAAGAACAGATTTGAAGAAGATATCGTGGCATGTTTTGCCTACATGCACAGGCAGGGATGGACCCAGGATTTTAAAATTAGGTGAGCTAAATTTACCTTATGTACGCACTGAAGAGTGGAACATAAAGGTGCAACTAGTGCAGTGTATCAGTTCATTTTTTTAGTTATATTTATTTGTTTTCACTTAAAGGGATTATGTGTAAAAAGGGTTATCAGTGAGAGGAAAATTAGCAGTAGGCTGTTCATAAAATAAATATAAATATAAATAAATTAAGTTGGCAATAGGCTAAAAAAGTAAGAACAAGACAGAAATACTTTTCATTTTAGAGAGAACTTTACAGAGATGTCCTACACAAGAATGTCTAGAAATAGTCGAAGAGAATTCATCAATTCATTAGTTTGTCTTATCTTCTTTTCCTTATGCATATTGTTGGATGAGTGATGACATGATTGTCATTAGTAGGCATGGGTGGGCTAAATTAAATTTTTGGCTAATAAAATAACAATTCATCTGGGCTATAGCCCAAGTTAGTCCCTTCTAGGGACCGTCCCTGTGCACATGATCATGGCAACAACCATTAGTTTACACTAGTCCCACCTTCGAAAATACTGCCTCCAACTTCACGAGCGCACTTAATGGAGGTATGTTTTTTACATTCATCCAAGATCTTCAAATTTGACACCTCTGAGGTTGAAATTCAGAAACTTGCAAAAATCATTCCATATGGACTTGCCAAATGCAAAATAACCAATAATGGATACATATTTAGTGCGACATAGTGCTTTGTAGCATCGAGTTAGTTTCTATTTTCGCTGGGAAATAGAAATAACTCTTGGATGGAGTCGGGTTTTAAGTGTTCGTTTATTTCTTGCAAGGGTCTGAATGATCGAATATGACAACGCCCAAGTATCTCATTAAAGTTCCATAGAATGTGTACTTAACTTTATATATTGTTGATCTCCAAATGGTGAATCCATGATTTCTTCTTCTTGGTGTGTGAGATGGAGTTCGCACACTACTTTGCCTAGTTGTCGTTGGCTCCTTGCTCGCTTCAACCTCTTTTAGGCATCTTGTCAAACATCTTGCCCTCATGAAAACCATACTCAAGTAGATATCAGAAGTTAGACCAATAGTTAGAAGGTTGTGTTGGAAATATGCCCTAAAAGCCAATCATATAATGTAATCTTTTAAGAATATTTCATGTATTAGACTTATGTTTAATCCTCTTAAAGGGCAAGTTTATTGTTTATTAGTAAATGTCTCATTAACAGTTACACATGCTTAAACAAATGACAAATTTTATCTCTAATCCAAGATAATTGATCAAAGTACTCTAAAACACTTGAAATTTATTTCAAAACATATAGGCTCAATATTAATGTTCCATAGAAAGACTCTCGTGTGAAATCATCCACACCCTTTAAAAAGCATTGTTATTAGAATGAAATTGGTGAGGTGTTATCCGAATTTCTGTAATGCTTAGTCAATAAACAATCCTTTGGATATTCAACTTGTGTTTTTGCTTATAAAAAAAGTATTGTGTATGTTAGAGCTTTTCTTAGTGTCTAATTAATAAGTAGCCTAATATTATTTTTTACAGTTCTTTTCAGATTGTCACTATAAGGTTCTAATATGGAAAAAAATGTGTTTAATATAATGTATAAATATTCAGCACTGTTGTCAGTATTTGATCGATATTTTGTAAAATATTTCACAATACTCAATAGTTTTGTGAGCTTTGTAGATAGGTACTTGATACTAGCTAGTATGAAAATGACCGATTCATCATGAACGCAACGATAAAAGTAGTTAATCACTTTTATTTGACAATTGTAGACTCTCTAAACTTCAAGAATACCTACTCGTTATTATAATTGCCTGGTATGACTAAGTTGGTTGCTCGTGTAGAATTAATTCTATCCGGCCTAACCAACTTAGAACTCATTATAAGATATAGGATAGGCTTACAACCAATTTTTGTTAAATTTTGTAGGAAGACATAACTTTCACTACAAATTCAAACCATCTTGCTGAAGAAGACACCAACCATGGTGCAGCATAATTATTTTGATCACAAATGGAAGTTATTTTCCTTGGTAATCAACCAGGGGCGGACCCAACTAATGCCAAGTGTGGGCAGCTGCCCACACTTACCCAAAAACTTCAGCCATATAATCCCATTTAAATTAATTATTTTTAATTATTTTTAGGTCCTTCTCAAGTAAAGCCCCCACATAGCCCATTCAATACATACACTTTAAGCCCAAAACTTATATTAAAAAAGAAAAACCCTAAACCCTATGTTAAAAAAGAAGAATAGAGATCCCACCAAGTTCACTCATTCTATAATTTTGTGGAGAACTCAGCCGCCAAACTCATTATTTGACAAAAGTCTGCAGCCCAACAAATCAAACTTATATTGATGATATGCATTCCAACACCAATTTTTCAGAATTACAAGGTATTGCTGCTCTTGCAAAAAAACTAGTTGAGACAAAAAAGGATAAGGCATATCCGCTAGTTTATCTTCTCATAAATTTGGCGTTAACACTTCCAGTTGCAACAGCTTCAGTAGAAAGGGCATTCTCTGCTATGAACATCGTGAAGAACAGAATGCGTAATCGAATGGGAGACCAATGGATGAATGATTGCTTGGTAGTATATCTTGAAAAAGACATATTTAATAGTATTGATAATGAGCTTATTATGCAACGTTTTCAGAATATGAAAAGTCGTCGAGGACAATTGTAAATTTACTTATTAGACAATGCTATTAATATTGAAAGTTTGAAATACTTTTTATTTGATTATATATTGGTTGAATTTTTTTAAGCCCCCAGATGAACGAAAGTCTGGGTCCGCCACTGTAATCAACCACATGGTAACAAAGCAAGAACTTTTGTTTGAAGAAGCTTACTATTATTATTCACCAAAAAAATACCTAGAAAAAATGAAAAAGAAAACGTTTTCCTTCTCGTCTCACATGGCAATTTTCATATTCCACCACAGAGCCCAAATCGAAAAGAGAAAAGGAAAAGAGATTTTTATGGATGAGGCAGAGTGGACAAGTGTCATTTGCATGGCCTTATACGAAAATTTCAAATCATCCTTTTTCAACACACTGCCTCCTCCCTTTCTCATCATCTTCCACTCTCTCCCTATCTCCCTATCTCCCTCTCTCCCTCCAAATCAGTCTGTCTCAAAACAGACCATCTCTTCACCTATCTTTGTACACACACACACACTCTCTCTCTCTCTCTCTCTCTCTCTGAAGCTCTCTGTCTCTGTTACCATGGCCGTAGCAGAGCTATCAACATCTTCATACACAAAGACCCACCTTGTTCACTCATCCCAGCTCTCATTCTCCTCGACCCATCTCCGCAGTCACAGGCGTGTCGCTTTTCGACCGCTCCCTCGGACTCAAAATGCCAGAATATCTTGCTCTGTTGCACCCAAGTAAGCTTTTTTACTTTATATATTCCACCGTTCTTTTCTTCTGCTAGTGGTAATTCTCATTCTTGATCTCAGTCAAGTTCAAGCTCCTGCTGCTCCGCCACAAACCGTGGACCCGAAGACCAAGACTGAGTGCTTTGGCGTCTTCTGCCTCACCTATGATCTCAAAGCTGTAAGCTTTCTTCCTGTTATTATCTGGGTTTATGCTGATTCAATGGATTTTTTTTCTAGCTTTTCCTGGAGCTTCAGTTTGTTATATAAGTGCCTGTTTTTCGTCTGTCAATTTGTGTGGTCGAATTGCCATGCATATTCAGACTCTCTTTACCAACTAGTAGAATAAAATTTGCTCTGCTTCCCTTAGTAGTGATTCTATGAGACCTATTTGTTTTATATTTTAATCAATTTTTACTTTTTAATCGTGAATCAGACAAAACAAACTTTTTATCTGCTAATTTTTCTTTCTGCTGAAACAAAAACCATGCAGTTCAAAGATATCTAAATTGGGGTTTTTAATTTAAAATATGCCTTTCTCATGGCTTTGAGGTTGTATTTGAAATTATACGGTTGTGGATGTCCTCTTGAATCTAGTGGTTCTATTATATCTAACCCTTGAAAGTTTTCCACACATAAGCCTTATAATGTGTCACGTATATGAGCTGTTCTCAGCTTTTGGATACCAATTTTAGCAGAATCATGATGCATGCCATTACCAATTCTCTTCAGCAATTGATAAGTTTTGCATATGTTTGGATTGGTGCCTCTACTTAAGAACTTGATCTGATTTAGACTAATTGGTGTTTGGATTTTTTTTTCTTAGTTCATTCTGAATACTTTGCATTGTCAGTCATGCTCCTAGTTTTTGGTAGGTGTGAGAGAGAGAGAGAGAGAGAGAGAGAGAGAGAGGGCATATCTGAATATTAACTTACAGTTTCTTTCCTATGCAAAGATGGGCTCTTGAGATCAATCTTTTATTTATCAATGTTGTCTATCTAATAACTGTGGTACAATGCTCACAGGAAGAAGAAACTAAATCCTGGAAGAAATTAATTAATATTGCAGTATCAGGTGCAGCTGGGATGATATCTAATCATTTACTCTTTAAAGTAAGTATTTCTTGCATCCAAGCCTCTGACTCTTTTTCTTAAATTGTGGAGGTCTTGATGAGTGATTCTTTCTGACACTTATCAGTTAAGCTTGCAATTTGGCCCTACTAATTTAACACAAACATTATATTACTATTTCTGTCATTATGAGTTTTATTGCCATTGAAGCCTGCAACCATCCCTGCATGTTTATCTTAGTTTTAGACTACAATCTTTTCGATAACCTGTTTAGTCTAAGAAGCAGTCTAAACTATATTAGGGTTAAACTGGAAAATAGGGCATATAGCATGTAGTATCTGAACTGACAAGAAATTGGATTTTACTTTTATTTACTACTGAGCATTCAGATGTATCTCCATTCAGTTCCCAACTAGCATGTGGTAATTCAAACCATTGTAGGATGGAGCCTTGACATACTGTAGAGTGAGCATAAAAACATCATGAAATGATACATTTTATTTGTTCCCATCTGTTATTTTGATGGCCCTTTCTGGCCTTTTCTGCTGTAGGACTCCACACTAGAGATTCAAAGGTGATTTCCAAATGATAGTCTTTAGTTTGTAGGAAATGGTTAAGCTCATCCTTTGAACTCCAAGCTTTTGACTAATCTATTTTAGATTGTAAAATGAAAGTTCTGCCTCTTTTATTAAAGAGAAAAAGAATTTCGTCCATCTATTTTCACAGTAAATTATATTCACTATTGAAATATAACTTCTTCTTTTTATTATTAGAATTTAACAGCGTTTAATATTTGCAACATGATTTTCTTCTTAACCAGCTTGCATCCGGTGAGGTTTTTGGGCCAGACCAACCTATTGCATTGAAGCTATTGGGATCTGAAAGGTCGTTACAAGCTCTTGAAGGTACGGTTCTGAAATAGACATTATTTGATTATAGATTCACATAAATGTGCACTGCAAAGTAGCATTTATTTATTGTCTGCAGTGTGATCTAGAACCCTACCTGAAATTACACACATAATAGAATAAGTAAACATAGATATCTGTGCAACCACTTATGATTGGTTTCCACCCTTATAGTTGTGAGGAAGCAAACACATGCAGACAGGATGAGCTATGAGCTTATGTGTGCATATAATTGTAATCAAGTGATTGATACAATTCAAGTAAGCACAATATTGAATTAAAGTATGTCAATCCGTCCTATCTCTGGAATGAGTTCAAGGTGTTTGACTACTGTGTCAGATACCTGGATACCCCTTACTTGAGGGTGTGCCTGTGTTTCGGCAGTGAGAAAATTAAGTAACATGCATTTAGTGATGTTAGAAAGGCAGTCAGCTATAATTACAGTCAAAAATAAAATGATTGATCTATTGGAATGACTTGCACAAGTTTCGAATTCAGTAAGTTAACATGTTCTGATTAGGTATCTTTCTTCAGCATCACTAAAGTTTAACTCTCCTGAATTATGCCTGGTATGTATATGGCTGATTAAGAGGACAGTTTGTGTGTGCAGGAGTTGCAATGGAATTGGAAGATTCCCTTTTTCCGTTGTTGAGGGAGGTCAGCATAGGCATTGATCCATATGAGGTGTTCCAAGATGCAGGATGGGCGCTTTTAATAGGAGCAAAACCTCGAGGTCCTGGAATGGAAAGAGCTGGCTTGTTGGATCTAAATGGGCAGATTTTCGTCGAGCAGGTTCCATTAGATTTTCATATCTCACATGCACCTCTCTTGCGTAGACAGTAACACAAGTGGTTCTGTAGTTTCTGCTTATGTATTTTTTATTTCTAAAAACAGGGAAAAGCTCTTAATGCGGTAGCATCACGTAATGTCAAAGTGATAGTAGTTGGCAACCCTTGTAACACAAAGTAAGTTATTAGTTTCCTTCTCTTTTTAACTTTTTTGGGGCAGAGGGATGCACAGGTAGTGGAGAAATGTAATATGCCTATCACTGCTAATTATGTTTCTTCCTTATGCAGTGCACTCATTTGTTTAAAAAATGCTCCAAACATACCTGCAAAAAATTTTCATGCTTTGACACGGCTGGATGAAAACAGAGCCAAATGTCAGGTAAAAATATACCTCACTGACATTAAGTAAAATAGGTGATACTCAATTTAGGATATCATGACCAGAAGGAATAATAACATATTTGGCTTATGATTCATTCAGCTAGCCCTCAAAGCAGGTGTCTTCTATGATAAAGTGTCAAACATGACCATCTGGGGAAATCACTCAACCACTCAGGTTATTTAAACACACTGTTATTAAAATGTGGATAATTCTCTACCTTCTCTTTTTGAAGAAGAATTGTGTAATTCTTATCAGGTTCCAGACTTCTTAAATGCTAGAATTGATGGCTTGCCTGTCAAAGAGGTCATCAAGGATAAAAAATGGTTGGAGGAGGAGTTTACTGAAAGCATCCAGAAGGTAAGACTGTGGAACATATATTTCCATGATTCAACATTGTCTGTTATTAGACCGTATCTACCTCTCATCCTCATAACCTGAAGACTTGTTCAATTTGCAGAGAGGAGGTGTGCTCATCAAAAAATGGGGAAGATCTTCAGCCGCATCAACTGCCGTGTCAATTGCAGATGCTATAAAGTCTTTGATTACTCCAACCCCTGAGGGTGATTGGTTCTCATCTGGAGTAAGTTCATGCTTGTTTGATATGAATGCACATCATGTAAGCCTATAGATACTGTCTACCTTCTGTAAGAACCGGACCATTCTTGACCAACCATATGATCAGAACCTACTTCAAAAGTGATGGTGGAGAGACAGAGTACTTTGATGCCCCCAACTCTATGAGAAGCAGAAGCAATTAAATTGAAATGTCTTTTCCATTTCCTAACATTTTCGCTCTCTACTTTTTGGTTTCCAAAAAAAGTCTGCTTGTGTATATACTCCAATGAACTTAATTATTTTGGTTTTCTTCAGTGGCACACAAGCTCATGGTTATTTATCTAATTCTTGTCTGCCATTCTCTTGTAGGTTTACACCACCGGAAATCCCTATGGTATAGCAGAGGATATAGTATTCAGTATGCCATGCAGATCTAAAGTAAGTTTATGTAGGAGATTTTCCTTTCCTACTGTTTATGATTATAATGTAGGCACTTCCAATAAGTTATTATAACTCTCCAGGGAGACGGTGATTATGAACTTGTGAAGGACATACAATTTGATGACTATCTTCTCAAGCGAATAAAGAAGGTATGCCCTCTTCTCATCCGTTCAAGGCTTCTATGCACTATTGACTTAATAAAGTACTCTGGAAGCATGGAAATAAGAAATTTATGCTCTATAAATGCAGTTGAGTGAACAAGCAGATATCATAGTAGATTTGATAACAATGACTAGGATAACTGATTTAACTAATTGATTAACATCAATTCTTGGTATCATTAGGGACGCAGTACGTCTTAGTATTCAATCTAGACTAGAAATAATGTGCTGCAGAAATGAAAGTTGTTCATATGAGAGAGAGAGAATCTTCTTCAATTCATCCCCAGCTAGTATTTTCAGAGTTTGGACTAATTGTCTCGTCTGACACTATAATTTTTGCAGACTGAAGCTGAGTTACTAGCTGAGAAAAGATGTGTCGGTCACCTTACTGGGCAGGTATGTTTTTAATTGTTACACTTTTGACACCTTCTGTGTTGTTGATACCACCAGTCATCTTAGTTCCCATGTTTGCTGTTTTCCAGGGTATTCCTGTTTGTGATTTACCCGAGGATACGATGCTTCCTGGAGAGATGTAATCCTAAGCAGATACCTCTACGTCTCGAGAACATTTAATTGAGCAGATGAGGCAAATTATACAAAAATTATTTATGTAGTGTAAGCAGGAGAATAAATAAGAGGGAATAATGTAACTCATTAAATTTTGTGATTGTAATAAGTTTCTGTTGTGGAGCCTGGATCTTGAACATTGATGCCTACTGCTTGTTGAGTTGTAGCCTAGATGTAAGTGGTTGCAAATAACTGATTACCCCAAGTGGCTATTAAGTGCCTACTATGGGCTTCTCTTACAGTAATAAACTGAGAATGTGCGCCTCCGATTGGATGTGGGCACCCACAAGCACACATCAATCGGCAAAATTGATTTGGATTTAGAGAAGCAAATGCTTAGCTTCCTCAATTGTATGTGACCATCAATCGTCAAAATTGATATTGGATTTAGAGGTTTAAGTGAAACTACAGAGGGCTGAAAATCTGTACATCAACAAAAGCTCACAAACGTTTTATTCAGAACGATTGACCGAATCTCAGCCTTTGGATGAATTGAATCCAATGGAGACATTTGCCTACGCACTTGGTACATAGGAGGATTGAAGAAACATCGGACATCAACAAACGCTCACAAACGTTCTCTCAAAACCATTGACGGTGGTGCTACTATGTACCAAAAACCAAAAACATGTTCCAATGCTACGGGATCACGTCCAGCATGTCGAAAGCATGACAAATTTTAAGCTCCTGCAGAGTATGGCATCATGCGATGATGTAGGGAACCATTGATGCGGTATCGAGTAATGCATTTGCTCCCTTCTCTGCAAAGGTAAAACTAGTAAGTGTATCGCACTTTCTTAAGAGTTGGTCTACATCATGGGTTCACAAAAATAAGCAAAATGGTTGTAAAAACACACCCAACATTATAGTTTTTCTAGGCTTCAATTACAATGAAACAGTATATAAAACAAAAAGTTACAATGAAGTATTACATAAAACTAAACTTCAGTCTTGCATTCGTTCAGTATATAACTATTCAAAATAGAACACACAGTCGTGATACCATCTTATGCAAATGGTTTGTATAAATAACTAGGTTCTGCAGTTAGTATACAGTATAAATATTAAACTAAAATATCGAATCTGCAAGAACATGCTTTCCCCGAGTCAGGCTCAGGGGAAATTCACTACCAGATAGTCCCACCTGTTCCATCAAAAACTCGCCCTTACTGAAGAAGCATCACCTGGTATAGACATAGCTACCAATTTTGAAACTCATTGAGAGAAATAGGACCCAGAAGAACATAAACAAAAACCAGCCCCGCATCACCACACATCCTGTCTTTCCAGAGAGTGAGCCATCCATTGGCACCAGATTGCCAGAATTGCCGTCATTCTGCGACAGTTGAACCGAAAAGACAAGGTTGACAACCCCGTCCTTGCCAAAAGACCAGTCCATCCTGTTGTCACTTGAAGTTATGTCTCTAATTCTGATCATGCCAGCAGTAACATGAACTGAACTGGAAGATGCTGCACTGGAATTTAGCCGAACAATTGCATCTTTAGCAGGGAACTCTGAAGCAAATGCAGGTGGAGCAGGTATGTTGCCCAACATCATGTGACTGGCCTTTTTGATGAAGGGATAGTTAACGTCTGGACCACAATAAAGGCACACAAGAATAAGCGAAGAAAGTCAGGGAAAAAAGACCACTGACAGAATATAGAAAGTTGTTAAAATATCATGTACCAAACATAAGCTTTCAATACTCCTCAATATACATATATAAGTTACTAAATGAGCTAATGATGCTAGCCTGCTAGCTCAAATTAAGATGTTATACCTGATTCAAGCTTGAACTCTGGCTTTTGCTTCGATGAAGATGCATCATTGGTATCCTCTGCTTGTGCAAGATGTTCAACTCCCATTGGTAGTTGCTCAGTTTCGCCATTCACAAGCTGCTATAAAACGGTTTGTTAATTGAAAGATGCTACTTGAAATTCAAAATAACAGGAAGAAACTCAAGTAAACTTCTACCTTCTGGTCAACTGGAGATTGGTCAGGAACAGAATTTTCAACCCCCATCATTCCACAGGAATCAAAATCAATATACTGAGAAATGTCATCATCGGCATCAAAGTATGTAAGGTACTCATCAAGCATGTCAAAGCCTGCAGTTGACTCAACTGGATTTGAAAGATCATTAGTTTCAAGGAATAGCCCATCACCAACTGGTGGATTTTCAGTAGTGTTAAAATAAGGTTCATTAAGTGGGTAATTGACATCAGCAGGATTCGTATCATTGCTTGGTTCAATGAAACATTCATCTTTGACTAGTTTTGCATCTGCCTCATAGTGCTCTGGTACGTCAAAGTATTTCAAGTCATCACAATTTTCTGAAGTTAAATATTCATCTTTCACTGGCTTTCCACCCATCTCATAATCCACCGGCAAGTCAAAGAACTTCTGGTCTTCATGGTATTCCGAAGTTTCCCCACTGCCTATCGCAGCCGTTGTACCATCATCAACAAATTCCACAGAATGCTCAACATAGTTGCTCGTCTCCCCATAATAAAAGTTCAATGGAGGACATTCAGATGGAATGCCTGTGTCAAAATTCTGAAAAAAGAAACCATTTATAAATGTACAGCATCTAAACATAAAAACCCACATAACACAGGCAGTACAGAGGTTAATCATGAATACACTAAACAAGAAAACCTGGCAGAAAAGGCAGGCACCTGGAAAATTATATGTATTATGGAACTAATTCATATCTATAGTCATAATTTAAGAGAACCCTCTTCATCAACAAAAGAGGGTAAAATTTCAATTGTGCCCTTTCCAAATTAAATAAGTTGGATAACACGTGTAAAAATTAAGCTTATTTAGTAATTCAATCACATTCTCACTCCAAACAAATGTAAGAATTCAAATAAGATATAAATTAACAGTGCAAGGCATCCAAAAGTGCTGTATATAGTAAAGTAATGCCCAGTTTCAGAACAACTGGGAGCAATTTTCATAAGTTAAATAAAGGATCACCAATAATCTGATTTTAAAAAATAAATAAAAAAACATGATCACCAAAGCTTGAGCATATATAATCACATGAAAAACACACTACAATGACTAATGAGATAGTTGTTCTGAATAAATTGCTCTCCATAACAAAGGAGGAGGAGCAGCAGCAATACGAAGTTAAAATTCTATTTAAGTAACTTAGTGGGCTGTTTTAGTTATTCCTCTGCACAAGTTCATTTGCCGACATTGGTTAACTCATACATGTATGAGCATACTATACTTCAGGAACTTTACACTCTTTTAACATATTTGTATTTTCACTACCTTCAAGTTAGAATACAATGGAGACCTTTCTACATAGTCATGTAAAGCATAGTCGGATTCAAGTTACAATCATTTGACCTAACAACTAGAGCATAGCCCTCCATGATTATTCATGCAGCGCTCTCTATATTTAAACTCCAATAGCTGGACACAATCAAGATATACCCTTTTCACTTACCATAACACATCAAGTGGGTTTCCCACGTGTTCTGTTTATATTTTAGTTCAGTAATTCTAGCAAAATCTATCTGTTCCCATGTGACACAATTCACCTACCAAACATGAAATGTAAAAGCTGAAGTGAATTAACAACCTGATCATTGTCAAACGCTTCAACATATGCTCCATTGCTGACATCATTTGTCTCAACATATGGCCCTCCGCTGACTACCACTACATTATCAGCCGCCAGTTCACCAGGTACACAAGTCACATCATCATCGTCCCATTCCTCCTCAGCAATAGGAGCACCATACTGCTCCCCATTCTTCGGTCCCGTTCCACTCTTCTGGAATATCCTACAAAGCACATACGGATCTTTCTGGATCCAACCACCACCACAAACCCGAAAATCAATCCCAATTCAATAACATCAAAAAATGCAAACAACACATAGACAACAACAACAAAAAATCCAAACCTGTTGAATTCCAGATTTCTCCAGCTCCTCATTTGAAAGGCGATACTCATGCATAACCCAATTGGTTCTGGCACCTTTCGGGGCCCTCCCGCTATGGAAAACAAGGGTTTTCTTCATCCCGACATTCCGGGAATTGTGTAGAACCGAGCGGTCCTTACCAGTAGTCTTCCAGTACCCTTTTTCAGTAGCCCGATTCGTCCTCGACGAATTTCCATACTTCTTATCCAAAAAACTGAAGAAGTACCACTCCAAATCCCCCGTCTTCAGCTTCGACTTGCCTATTAAGACCCAAAAAACAAAAACCCAACAAAAATAAATCAAAAATACAGACGCAGGACACCTATAGATACACATATATGGGAAACATAGAGAAAAAAAAAATCAGATTTTGACCAGGTAGGTCCCAGGGCTCCGTCTTGTAGATATCGATGACGGAGATGGGATCAAATCGGAAGTTTTTCCCAGACACCTTACGCTTCAGATAGTACCAGACCAGTTCTTCATCGGTCGGGTGGAATCGGAACCCGGGAGCGAGGGAGTTACGGCCCATGAATTAATCAAATCCAGTAAAAATGAATAATTGTGTCGAAGAACTCAAGGAAAGTAGGGTTTACGAAAGAGAAAGAAATTGCAATAATTGGGAATTAGGGTTAGATTAGGGTTTGGATTGTATCGAAATCAGAGGGTTGAAAGTTGGGGACGACGGAGGAGAGTTGAAGAGTCCATTGGGTAGGTGCGCAAGAGTGCGACCAAACTCGAGCTTTTGGTAAATATAGTGACTCTTGCTTAATAGAGAAGCTGTCCGCGAAGAATTGCCGGTGATTTTGCTTCGTCACAGGCAGTAATTTTATCCTTCTCTCGCCGACATCAAAATTTGACTGATGTGGTGATGTTTGATTACAATACGGCTGATGTAATTGCATCCGTCAAGTTACCAACAAACAATGACACTAGAAAAATGGATATGTAGGAAATATGAGATAATTATTAGTTTTTAATTACAAGATCAAAAAAATATTCTTTTTCAGTAGGAAATAGTCTTTTTTTAAAATTTTTAAAGGGAGGGAGTTCTACTCACGCACACTAGTGTTTAGGGATTTCGAAACTAAAACCACTTGTCTCGGAGTTTTTGAGTAGATGTAAATCCACAACCATTTTTTCAAAATTGGATGTGTTAAAGAAAAAAAATTTAATTTGCCTGAAAGAAATGGAAATGATAGTTTTACTTGAAACATTTTATGTTCATTTGTTTTTATTTGGTGTTTCTTAGAGCACTTCCAGCGTGTTGGGCTAGATCAAGCAGGAGGGGGTTCAAGTCCAGTTTTGAGGTTCTAGCGAGCTTCATCAGTCCGAGCAACAGGTGGGTCCACCAACCCGAGCAAGCCTAAAGACAGAACGAGCACGAGGGCAGATGAAGTCAGGGCTGACGCCAGGCTGGCGTTAGAGCCCGGGTTTGAAATTCTTTTACCATTGGGGCGTGGAGTGCACCCGCCAACCGTAGAAAAATTTGACACTTCTGTGGCCCTGATTTCCGCCAACGACTAGAAGCCACGTGGCTTCCTGGGATGTCCGATCGTAATTTGTCCTCCAATCCAACAACTGCCATTTTTTTGTTTAAAAATTCAAAAAAAGATTTATAAAAATATACCCAAAAATTCTGAAACTTTTTTCTATAAATATCTACAATATTCTTCACTTTCCACACCAAATTTTCTTCACTTTCCAAATTTCATTTCTTTAAAAATACAAATGGCATCTTCCCATCGAAGCAGTATGGTCCTGGACGACCATAGAAGATGTTTTGTTGTGTGAATGTTGGGTCCAAGTTGGTCATTGCCCGATCATGGGCAATGAGATGAAGTTCTCTCATATGTAGAGAAAAATTCATGTTGAATTTTGTGAAAGATCGGGTTCGGCTCATACGAAAATGGCCTTGGCTAATAGGTGGAAAATTTTGAATAAAGAGTTAGGGAAATGGAGAGATGTGTTGGCAAAAGCGAGGGACAACATTCAAAACGGAAAAAATCTTGGCAACGAGATAAATTATTTATAATTGCCGTTTTATTAAATTTAATATACTATTTTTAAAAAAAATTCTTGCATTTCCATTTTTTTTTATTTTATTATAGATTATGCAAGCACAAATGTGGTTCGGTGCCATTGGCCAAGGCAAAAAATCTTTCAACAATCACCAGTGTTGAGAAGTGGTGAAAAATTGTTCGAGATTCAAAATTATTCCCACAGGTCCGATCGTTGTGTTGAATGAGACGCCATTCCACGATTCAACGGCATCGGATTCACCATTGTATTCCCGATGAATTAAGACTCACCAATCCAAAGGGAGCTGAGGCCTATTAGGAGATAGGTGGCAAAGGCCTAGAGAGAGAGTAATTCCACCAATGATACTGCAAAAAATTTTGAGCAAATTGCTCTGAATGGCACAATAAGAGAGACATGAAAAGAGATGCAGATGAGAAGGCAAGAGATGAAATATTTGCAAGAAAAAAGAAGTATGCACGCAAACAAGACATGGAGAAAAAGGATTGGGAAACCATGGCCATGGATACAAGCCATATGTCCCCTGAAACAAAGTCGTTTTGGAAGCTAGAATGAAGGGATGTTATGAGAAGAAGGCTTTTCCGTGACGATGGACCTAGCAACACCAAGTGATTAAGTGATGAAAACCATTCGATTGTATTGCTTGTCTTTTATTTAATTAGTTGTATTGTCTTTTATTGAATAAAGAAAGCATTCAATAATATAGTTATTTATTTAACACATTGCATACATCAAAACAAAGCATAATTCGATTCAAAACACAAGGAAGACATAATTCATTACAAAACACAACCAAAGCATAATTCAAAACAAAACACAAATAAAGCATAATTCAAACAAAGCATACAACAACACAAAGTATAATTAAAAACTAAGCATTAAACTTGACTTCATTGACCATCGTTGCCTCTCAGCGCCCATAAGTACTCCATCAAGTCAACTTGACGTCGTTCACGAACATAAGAAAATTGTTTTTTCCGTATAACAATCAATCATACAGTAACAACTGTACCTAACAAATGAATTTGGGATAAAGTAATCTTCCAAAAGATTCTTACCCCAAGAATGCCTACGTCTGTTCATGTTTGGGCCACAGTCGACTTGTGAACCACGGTGACGACCTTGGCTTGATAGATGGAGCATACCACTACCATGGAAACTTGATCATCATCTTCTTCCTCCTCCCTTTCTTCTTTAGCTCGTTTGCGCCTTCTTTCTTCAATTTCTCCCTCTTGCCTCTCCAAGCACCTCCTCGTGCAAGACATTGAGAGTGTAATGTGTTTTCTACAATCTAAGAAATGAAAGGATAGGGAGGATATGTTGTGAGAGGTCTGAGTTGAGCCTCTGATTTTACAGATGGATTTAGAAGATAGAGATGACACGTGGCGCAATCTTAGAGAGTGAAAATCTTATCTGAAATCTTATATTTGTATTTTATAATAAATATCGACACGTGACAACCGAGAATCTTATCTGAAATTTGAGATATGAATTTTATAATAATTATGGACACATGGCAACCGAAAATCTTATCCAAATTAATTGTTTAAGTAAAAAACAACATTAAAGTGAATAGTATTTGCCATTTGCCGTGGGAATGGGTGGAAACACAACAAGCCTTTTGTAAGGGCATGCACTATTCACATGAATAGTAACAGCCATTGCCTCCCCTTACCCTCTGCCATGGCAAATGAGTGGAAGTTCTCTTAAAGGGCATAAAAGAAAATTGCACCAGTAGCCCTAGATCTCCACACTCGAACTTCATCAAAAATTCATCATAATTCTAAAAATTTCAGCAACAAAAATGCTACACTTTCTTTGCAATAAACACTTTTATTCTATGACATTAAATTCACAATTTGATCTCAAGAAAAATCTTTTTTTAAGTTCCGCATTAGATAGGTGTTACTTTAAAATTTCATTATAGTTGAACTAAGTCAAAATTGAAACTATGATATGAGAATCAACACCTTGAGCAAGCGAACACATCTGTCACCTCTCAACCACTCTATAATGACTATCAAATTCATACACATGACAATAAGACACACATAAGTGCCCCAATGGCACGGCCCTTGACTCGCCCCAATGAACCTTGTACCCAGGGCCGGTCCTAAATTTTTCAGGCCCCAGGGTAAATGTAAAAAATTAGGCCCTTATATATAATATATATTTTTTTTTTCACTTAAGTGCTAGACTCACTCTCATTTTTCAATCTAGATTTAACTTATTCAAATTAACTAAAAATTTAACATTCAAGACAAATAAATTATATAAATTCAAGCTTCAATATATAGAAATTCTAAAATAAGAGGCTACGCCTGATACAT
>BPUM01000228.1:0-181322 GCA_020521455.1 Prunus kanzakura | reverse complement strand
CAAAATAAAATAGTGTTGAAAGGGGCTTCAGCAATGTTTCTTCATGGTGTGTTGCGAGGAAAAGATGCCTTTGACATTAACTAATGAAGAAGAGGATGATATGTAGAGAAGAAGACAGAGGAAGTAGTTGGAGTTGGAGAATGGCGCCATGACACAAACCAATGTTGTTCTTTATTTTGTGTATATGAAAGGCTGATGATAAGTAGATAAGTTTAATTAATTTTATGTTAGTGTCGTTTAGTATATTGATTTCAACACCGGCTACTAATTTAAAATTTTCCCCGATCACAATTCACCGTCCTTAAATAATATGTTAAACTCAAGCAGGGGAGTATACATAAGAGAAGACGTGGATTTCAAGCATGGGTGGCGCTGGTATGGTGCAAGTGGCATCACTGCACAGGCCCGAAATATTTTTACTTCATATTATATATATTAATATTATAAAAACTATATATATTCTAGTATGCAGCATATAATGAAGCAAAGTGTATTGGTGGAGTTTGTTTCTAACGCATATCCCTTGGTACAAGGCCCAAGTTTGTGTCTCATTGATATCATTCTATTCGTATTTTTATTTTTATATTATTATAACAACAAAATTTAAAATAGTTCAAAAAAACAGAAGCACATGAAAAAAAAACAAAGGGGAGCGATCCAACTAAACTAACAACATTATATATCACACCCAAACAAAAAAAAAAGTACTTTCTTCCACTCAAAACAAAACTATAAAAAAAAAAAAAAAAAAAATCATGCCTTCTTCTTTCTCTTCAACTCTTATTTTTTTACCGAACATACTAATATTTAACTTTATCAAATAAAAACATTATAAAAAATGTTGAATTTGATTTTGATTGTTATTACATGCTATTGATGATGAATTTTAGTTATGAAAAAATTGTTTTATGACATAAGTCATGGTAAATTTTTTTTTTTTAGTATTTTCATATTAGATTATGTAAGGGCTTCAGTTTAAGTTTTGCACAGGGCCTTCAAAATCTCTGAACCGGCCTTGATTTCAAGTCTAGCATACAACTTTTAGTCCCTCGCCTAATTAAATTCAAAAGCACATAAATTTATTCCTATCAAGAGAAGGAAAGAAAAGGAATATCATGAGTTAATTCCTTTTCACATATCCTATTTTCGTTGGTTTGTTCAATACTTGGGAGAGTTCAAATGATAATAGAAATTTGCAGCCTCTGTCCTGTAGGGACTTTGAGGAATAGTTATGTTGTAAATGTATCTGCAGGTTATGAGACCATGAGAGGATTAGTTATATGTTGTAGCATCTACGCTTTCTTTAAGCCCTTATTTGCTCCCACAACCAGTGTGCAACCGGTATATGGAAATAAGTCACTCTATTACAGTGGCTTCGCCCACCACCATGGCCTCTCCCTCTTTTTCATCCTCTTCCACCAGTCTGGGCCCGCCGTTTCAATCTTAAATCCCTCCACGATGACTTTGTTCAAAAGCCTAAACAACTCAATCAAAGTCACAGTGAGAGAGATATCAATAGAAGAGAAAGAGGATCTCAGGAAGGAAGAAGGGGTTGAAGGGAAAGATGGCAGCATTACAATCGAAGTTTATTGAAATAACCACTAGTGCAACGCACGACACCAACAATTTAGCCTTTATTCAAGGTTTCAAATAGCTCAAAGAACAAACAGTCAATATTCTGGAAGTTCTGATGCATCTATTAATCAATACATGATTCTTCAAATTCCCATAATCAAATCAGTGCACTGCAATCTGTCTACATGTAGTTATACAGAGCTATGCAATGCAGCCTCCAACTAAAAAGGAAAAATAACCAAAAAGAAAAAGCAATCTAGATTACAAAATAGGAGGCAGCAGCAAAGGATCTATTAGTGAGTACACTATGGACTAATACAGTTGTGCTGATGTTTCTTATTTAATTTTAAAACACTTCATGACAATCAATCAGTTGTTCACTTGCACTGTTAGTAACTAGCAGTATATCCAAAGGCATTAATGTCCGGGTACTTGATACACCAAGCTCAAGAATCATGGGTGCAATCGATACATCAATGTCTTTGCAGTTCAAAGTGAGTGTAGCATTACCTGAACTCCATGTTGTCGCCAAACTGTAAGATAATGCAAGGGAAAGTGAACATAACCCGGGGAAAGGGTGAACGAGTAGCGTTGTAGAATCATTGACAAAGCAATCTTTGCTTCAGTAGTGCCAAAGTTCAAGCCCACACAAGTTCGAGGTCCCAATCCAAATGGTATAAATGCACCTATGTTGTTGTTAGTTGCTTTAGCAACCCCTTCCAAGAATCTCTCTGGTTTGAAAAGATGCACATCCTGTCCCCAGATTTCAGGATCATGGTGAGTTGCTATAGTTGAGATAACCAAATCAAGAGTCGGAGGAAGAGTGAGCTTTCCCAGTCTAACTTCCCTTTCAACTTTCCTTATAATAGAAACAGGCGGCGGATATAACCGTAGAGACTCATTAATGATCATACTCATCTGCATGAAAATGAAAAAAGAGATAACAAATCAGGATTTCAAATTTAATTGAGAAAATATTTCTGCCACTTACAAAAGCAATTGGTTGTGTTCTTGACTTTCTTACTGTTTTCAGTTTGGCAATCCCATCGGGATGTGGAGTTTGTTTGCCAAATAATTGTATGACCTCCTTTCTTGCTTCCTCTTGCCAATCTGTATGGACTGCCAGAAGTAAGACAGTCCAAGAAAGCAACGTAGTAGTAGTTTCTTGTCCGGACATGTAAAACGTCTTGCAATCATCAACAACTTCGTCCACCGAAATCCTCTGGTTGTCATTGGCATCATGTTGAGCCTCTATAAGTAATCCAAGATAATCACTTCCAAATCTGTCTTCTCCTCCGGTCATTGCCTTCTCTTCTCTTTTCTTAATAATCTCTATTATAGAGTCTTGTATTCCTTTCTCAAGTTTCTCCGACTCTATCTCATCGCTGGTTTTAAAGAACTTACTGCAATTTTCAATGAAAGACTAAACATGAGAACATAATTAATGCTCACTGCTATGGGAAAACAATAAAAGAAGATTAAAGAAGAATGGTTCTCTGCATAACAAGCCTAATGAGCCAACTATACAACGAAAATGAAATAGAGTATGCTTCTCCTCGCTATAATACAAATTTTTACTGAGTATATTTCTCCCGGCTATAATGCAAATTTGTGTTCAATTCAAATTTGGAATTTGCACCAGTATCTCTTCTTTTTTAGGGCAGCATGAGTCAATTTTTTTTTAAGAAGATACAGAGAGAATTGTTTAGGCGTGACTCTGTGTTTGTTAACATAGTAAGGTACAGAATGACCAACCAAAAGATCATTTGGAAGCCATTTATATTGAGGAGTAAGAATGCTATCCAGAGATTGAATGGCTATCCACATTAATCAATCAATCAATCAGATATTCAATAACTAAGAGAACAGAGATTGAATGGCTATCCATGTGGTTTCGCATTTCGAGATTTAGTTGAAATGAAGTTACTTAATGACAGCTGATTGTGAGATAATTTTTGTAGATTATGAAGCCTAACTTGGTCAACATCTCAAAAATGTTCTTTCCTTCAATATAGCTGCTGCCAAATGCTGTTCTGGCAATCACTTCTGAACTCAGCAACCTAAACTCTTGAACCACATCAATCTCTTTTCCTTCATAATTTTTCCACCTTCCTAGCATTGTCTCAGCACTAGCTACCATTTCTGGAATCATACTCTGGTAAAAACAATACCATCCCATCAGATTTTACTTCACTACTATACTATTTGCAAGAAATTACCATTAACTGTTAAAAAAAAGACTTACTTTTAAGCTCTCTCCATGGAAGGCAAGAGTGGCCAGTTTTCTCAATTTTGCCCATTTTTCAGATTCTGTTGTTGAAACCAGGCCATCTCCTAATAGCTTCTTCACAAAGTTTTGGGCCTCTTTTTTTGGATAAGCTCCATCTTTGTTATTCAGTATCTCTTTACACAACTCAGGTTCTGTGATCACCAACTGAGCTTGAGAACCATGCCACTGCAGATAATTCTTCCCTGTTAATAAACAAAGACGACCCAAAATTCAATATTTGGAACTAAAATTAAATTTTTTTTTTTTTTTTTAAGTAGCTAATTGAGATGGTTTCTTACCATAAATCTTGGTCCATGATTGAATGTGAGGTTGGACTAGAGGAAGCGTGTCGTGGGATATAGTTTTGGGCCTGGCCATGGCTTCCTTCATCATGTGGGAGATTTCTTTGGTGTTTCCATGGGTGAGTTTGTAAGGAGGGCCATGGATCCCCTGCAGAGCCATCTGCTTCTGTATGCGAGTTGGAGCCCACCATAGCTTGTGAAGGATCTTGATGAGAACTACGACCAGGAAAAAGCACAGAAAGCCTCCTAAAGAACCCATTTGTCCTCGCTTTCTTTCTTTCTTTCTTTCTCTTTGCTCCTATTTAAACCACTCTGAGTTTTCATCTTTCAGCAGTTTTAAAATTTTCTTGCTCTTTGTTGTTTGTTTGTACAAACTTATGAAGAGAAAAAATGAAAAATGAAAAGACATTGCAGGTGGCCACATGTAGCCAAGTTTTAATGGAAAACACTTGGCTCATTTCCTTACATGACAACAAAATTTGCTTTGTTTTTTCCTTTCTTTTAATTTTGCTATGTATATCGGAAGAATTTCCTTATTGAAAGAATTTCCAAAAACAGAAAAATCATCTATAAATACCTCGATGTCAGAGAAAATTCACATCATGCACCTTTGAACATTAAAGATTATCAGAATAGCATGTCAGAGAAAATACTATAATAAAGGATGAAACATAATATAACGTTGCTCAAAGAATAGTACGACAAAATCATATCAACAGAATAGCATTGCCTGAGAGGATTGAAGGTTTATTCTCAAAAACTTCAATGCACCTGGTTGCGGTATCTCAAGCCAATCACTCACTATCATGTCGGAAAGTTGAAGCACAAAGCTAAAGGAATTTCAGCTTAAATTTTACCGGATTTTAATCCCTACAAGATTTATAAGTTTTCTTCTTTTATAAGATCAATGTTATCTCCTTAATTAGAAAAAAGAAAATTAACACCTACCTAACCAACAGTAATATTGCCAGTCGCATCTTTGTTAGTATTTTGCCATTGCCAGGTACACTTACTGAGGACACGAAGGAACATGCACAGATGAACATCAGTGGAAAATGGAAACTAGTTCCAAGCAATATGCTTCAATTAACAGTTGCTTAATACAAGCGATTTGGCAAAT
The DNA here is from genome assembly GCA_020521455.1 of Prunus kanzakura. Taxonomy (NCBI): domain Eukaryota; kingdom Viridiplantae; phylum Streptophyta; class Magnoliopsida; order Rosales; family Rosaceae; genus Prunus; species Prunus kanzakura. Next base: position 176,056 of record BPUM01000228.1, on the reverse strand, counting down.
CTTACAACTCCAAACCAATGAAGATTTTGGATTCAGATACGGGTGCGATACGCGTCGGATACGGATACGGATACGGGTGTGCGGTACGCGTCGGATATGAATACGGGTACGTTGAATGAATGGAGGCAAATGAAGCCGCCGTTATCTGAGATGGAAATTCTCGGTGACGGCGGTGCGAGGTGGCCCCTGAGTTGCACAAAAAGGACGACGTCGCACCAGGCTTGCCTCCTTTCCTGTCAATAAAATGCAGTGTGACAGAGCTGCTAATGCCCTCCTTTCAGTGAAGTGCACCGTTTCACTCAAGGATGGGTTTTCAATCTGGAATTGGGCTTTTAAAACAAAATGCTGCTCTTAACCCGCTTCGCCTCCAACCCAATAGAACCCAATCCCCAAATCACATTATTTAACCTTCTTTTTTTTTTTTTTTCATATTTCAAAATTTTCACATGTTTTATGAAATTTATTTCTTTTGATGTTTGATTTAACATTCCATAAAGTTACATTTAACAGTTTCGGAAACTTATTTTTAAAAATTAAGTAAGCTAGTCTTTTGGATTAATCAAGCTGGTCCTTTTATATATGTTTGATATGAAGAATAGGGGCCTTCTCCAATGCGAACTCTAAGATGCGGATTGGTTGCGAACTTTTGTTTTTAACCGTTGGATGGCTTGTGTGGCTTTATTTTCTTTCTTTTCGCTCTTCATCCAACGGTTAAAAACAAAAGTTCGCAACCAATTCGCATCTTAGAGTTCGCATTGGAGAAGCTCCCATGAAGAATAAATATGGTATGATGAAATTAGGATATCAAAATTATTATTTTATGTGTTATATAATTTACTTTAATATATACATATGTTATTTTAGTTATTTTTAATTATCGTAATCATGATCACTATACTCGGTAAACATGGGCTTTGCCAAGTTGGCTAGAGCGGATGTGCTCTTCACTCTACACCAGAGTTCGAATCTCCCTCCCCATAGTCTAGACTAGATTAAATTAGATTATTACTTGTATCAAACAATTTTTTTTTTTAAAACATGATCACAGTACTCATATAGCCTAACGATGGGATCTCTAGGACATCCTAATATTGGCTCCTTTATTTTATCTTCTTTTATTTTAAGACAAACAAAAAGTTACAAATGGAATCCCCTAGGGATCCCTAAAGACCTGATATCAAAACAAACTTTACAAGTTACAGAAGGAGAAAGATTATACCTAAATACCTAATAATGGCTCCTTACTGATTTGGCATATCTAGTCAAATTTTGACTTAATACCAAAATAATTAAACTAGACTCGACTTTACCTCGCCTTGCAACATGCAAGTCTTGTGCCTTCGACACCTGATAACTCCATATTTATGTTTATTTTCTATACCTTATTCCTATTTTTTGTACTAATTACTTCTGTGAAATTGGTCGTTTTGATGTGTTTAACGTGAGTTTTATAGAAAATCGTCTCTAAAAGGAGCAAAATCTGGTGAAAATGAGCAAAGAAGGCAGAAAGTTGTAATTAGCAATTTGGAAGTCAAGGAATGGACTGTGCAGATGGGTTGACTTTACGAATAATGTGTTGTATATGCTGGGAAAGCTCTGGAAGTCTAGTTTATGAAAAATTTTACGGTTCGTGATTTTGAGTTTTCTAGAGGAAGTTACATCAGTTTTAGTACCAGTGGTTCAGTGTTAGAATTATGCGCGATTCTTGATGACTTAGCATCGCAAGTTACCATTCTTGGTAAGCAAGCTTTTGGATGGTTCTTGGGCTTCAAGCCTTCAAGCTCGAACGCAAGTGATGGTCATCATTTCCATCATCTATTTAATTCCAACTTGGGCTTGGCTTCTTCAAGTTTCAAAGCAAAGGCTGCTTCATGTTTCTTTTCTTTTCTTTTTTAATTATTTTTACATGGCCCCAAAACACTTCGTTTTGGCCATGATTTAAGAAAAGAAACAAAAGGACACGCAGCGCAGTAGCGCAGCAAAGAAGAGGAAACAAAAGGTCTCTCAAGCATTTATTCAAACTGTTGGTGTACACCTCTAAGGCAGTGCAGAGGGGCAGCCTTCGGTGACTCCAAACTTTTTTCCGGCGAGGGCGTCTTTGTGGGTTCGCAACTACCTACATCTTGTGTTAATTAAATCATAAGTCAACTATAGTTGCTAGGATGGTTGGGATTTAGTTTGGACAAGGTAAGTGCATTGAAGGTCAAATCCTAATCCAGAGCAAACTCCCTATTCCAGATGGATTTAATTCCTATCTTTTCTCCTAACCCTGCCAGCTGGCGTATTTCTCTTTTGGGGGTTGCCTATAGATGCATCTTTTCAACCAACTTTGAGGAGGTGCCTTAGCATATTGTTTGATATCTAAAAGCATCTGACTTACACATATTCACTTTCTTTGCAGTTCATAGTCTTCAAGATCTACCGGAGAAGGAGTTCAACTACAGTGGATTCGTCTAAGGTTTTTTCAATCTTAATTCAAATTTTGTATTTTATGATCATAAGTATATTGTTTGTTTCTAAGATGGCTATGGGTAACTAAATTCTTTGATGGGGATCCAATGTAATCTAACATGACAGTTCTATGTTATTGAGTTAATATTTTATTTTTAACCAATTTAAATTCCTTATTTCATTCATTATTATAATTATTGATACTTGTGATTGACCATTATAGGTATTTTGGATTGTCTAAGATAAGGTTGGGCATAGGTTCATTCCTAATCGTATATGCACTATGAATGAATGAGTTGTTGTTGAAGGTGGAATTCAAGCTAAGACACTTTTTGGTTCTTGATTGTTCTTCTTCAACTTAATGGGTTCTTGGTTAATATTTGGCTCTGGGGTTCATTAGTTGGGTTTAATTGAGGATACTTGGTGACACCAAGGCTGAACAAATCATCATAATAATATAAGAACGAATCCTTGAAATTGAATTGTGAATTTATTCTCAAAATTAACTCGATACATAAAATATGATTGTTATGGTGAAATCAGAGACCTAGTATTCATCCATCGACTTTCAAAACCAGTTTTCAACTTTTTTTTTTTTTATTACCGTAAAATCTCGAAATTTAGATCAATATTGAGTAATACTATTTTCATCTATTTTAGTATTTTAATATTACATTTTTTATTTCCCATTTTCGTTAAGGTATTCTTATTTGGAATTAATTAATAAACTTTATAAATTTTTGTGGGAACGACACTTGTATTTGCTTGCTATACTATCAGATTGATTCGTTCACTTGCGAGATATAACTTTTGTTCATTAGCACTCTCGTGCCCTTTGGCACTTTGTCTTGTGACATGCAAGTCATGTGCCTTTGCCACCTCACCTTGCGACATACAAGTCTTGTCATAAGCTTCAACACCCTCGACCTTCGGCATATTATCATGATCTTTGTCACCCCTGTGCTTTTCGGCACTTTGTCTTGTGACATGCAAGTCTTGTGCCTTTGGCACCCTCGTGCCCTTCAGCACTTTGTCTTGTGATATGAAAGTTTTGCGGCTTCGGCACCTCACCTTGTGACATGCAAGTCTTGTGTTTACGACACCCTCGTGCCCTTCATCACCTTGTCTTGCTAAATGCAAGTTTTGTGCCTTCAGCACCCCCTCTCCATCCGATGTCTCACCTTACAACACACAAGTCTTGTGCCTTCGGCATCACAGCCCTACAGCGTGTGGAGATAGTGCACCACACACCCTAGAAAATGAACTACAAATTTGCTCAGCTAGTGCACTCGAAATTGCAAGTCTCCAACCAAGAAGTACCTTCTTACTTGGGAACTTGGGGGACTAGTGTTGATTATCTCTTTCTTGTTGAGCTCTTTCTTATTCTCCCAACCCATAAGCCACTTCTCGATCGCCAAACCTCTTAACAAGGCTCTTTTTCATTATCGCTTTCTTGATGAGCTCTTTCTTATTCTCTTCTTTCAGTCTCCGTTTCTCCTCTCATTCAACCAACCTTCAAGCTTTCCGGTATGCCTTCCTCTTTAGTTTGTGTGCCGACCCACGTGTTTGGGCGGATATACATGGCACTCCATCCCATTTGCCTATTTTTTTTTCCCATGGTACATTACCATGCTTACAAAGTATTGTAGAAACAGCATGTTGAAGAAGCTATCTTATTATTCTTTTGTTTTAATACAAGTGACTAACATCTTATTTAAACCGACCTAACCAAGCCTTATTAACGAGAAGATAGTAACTAGATCGTGCTGACACGACTTCTAAATTTTTTATATTTCTTCACTTTTTGGTTACACAAATTTTTGATATTTCTTGTAGTTAATTTCCATTTTCCAAATAAGAGAAAAGGCTAATCAAGCTGTTATTAATCTTTAATTTTGGTTTTTTTGTATTGCGGTCCTAAGTAAATTGTGAAATGATGCCTCTTTTGGAAGGATTTAAACTCGAAAGTCTCGACCTCCAATTTCCACGATTTTTTACGCATGACGTCGTCCAACAAATCGATAAAACACTTGTCGATCTTGTACACAACACCCATGCGCAACATGCGAGTCATCGTCCTACTGATAGGCAAAAGCTTGCTAACCTATTTGCAAACTCCAACGCGTAATACGTGTGACCTATCAATTGACAAAAAGCATCCTGATCCAGTTGCATACCCCTTTGCGTGACATGTGAGCTCTATGTATTGGCAAGATACATGTCGATCCTATAGCAAACTCTTATGGACAACATGTACGCCCTACATATTGGAATGAGGCATGCCGATCTACACATTTTGTTATTCACCTATTATTTTGAGTTAGTTCTTGACATTTTATAGCTTTTTACTTCCTTTTTGTGTTTTCTTAGATTTTACCTTGGTTAGAATGAAAATGAGCTAAAAGGGCATTATTGGTTTTAAATTCTGTTTTTGTTCATTTTCGTAGGTCAACTTCTTGGCCTGGGATCAACATGCTCTGGTGCTCGGATGAGGTGAACATCTTCATGAAACTTGTTCCAATGGATGTTAACTACAACATATTCAAATTTGAGCTCCATTGGACGAGTATTGCCTATCCAACCAATCCAGCATGTTACCACAGCTCTGGAAATCCGAAGTAGTCCAGCTTTTACCTCCAATGTGTCACTTGATTCTTCTTGTTACCATAACACTTGGTAACAAGAATTTACCTTAGTAAAAGAGATATTTTCTGAGGCAAAGAGCATATTTTCAAGGACAAAGCTTCATCATGGCAAGGGGACAATGGGTGAAGGCTTTGGAGGAAAGAATGACTTTTATATTCAAAGTGTGAGCTGGAAATTGATGGGCAATGGAAAGTTAATTGCAATCTGAAGTATGAGAGGCTTTTGAACGTGGGTAATTTTTCCATGCTATTATTCTACACATTGGGAGCAGATTTTGGAGAGCTTGGAGCTAGGAGAAAGCCAAGGTGCAGCCAAGCAAAGTGGAGAAGAAAGTTTCCACCATTGAAGACCTTGAAGCTTTCACCATTTTCTCAAAATCTGTAAACTCTTTCTAATTTTATTTTGAGTTTGTATTTGGAATAAGTATGAGCAACTAAACTCCATAGCTAGGGCTTAGGTTGAAGCCCTAAACATGAATACCTTATTGTTTTGATGCTTTGAGTGTATGAATTTCTAGATGTTGTTGATGAACCCCATTCACTAATTGAATCTTATGATATGTGTTTGCTTCCTTTGCTTAATCACCTTAGGTTGTATGCATATAGCTAAAGTTGAGAAGTTGTGTAAGATAATCAAGAACATAATTTCTAATTAGCAACAAATGATTGAACTTGTTTAAGTGAGCATCATGTGAATTGGTTTCTTGACAACAATTGATGAATTTCAATTCACCAAATTAATCTATCCTTGATGTGTGTTTTCCTTGATTGATTACCTTTGAAAGCATGCTTCTTGAGGTTGTTGGGATTATGTGTATCTTCATGTTTTCCTAAGCAATAAATGGATGGAGTAAGAACCATCCATGTGAATTGGTTTCTTGAATACCTAATGTAAACACCATGCTATTAGGATTCTTGTGATGTTCATATTCTCTTTGAACTTAATGGGTTTTCCTTGTAATTGAATCGAAGTACGAACCATACCTAGGTTCGGTTATGAGGAGGGCACAAGTATTGTAGCACGAACCATGCACTTTACGTATATTAGAGAGAATCAATGCGTCTTGAGCCACGACCCATGGTCTTGATTGCGAACATCTTCATTAACACGTTTAGAGTTCATCACTTGAGTATCCATGAATATGGGTAGAATTGTTTAGGGTGGATTCCGAAATCTTAGTGTTTGTTACTTGCTACTTTCACATTTTGATAACTCATCTCTGCCATTCTCATTTAAATTCAAAGCCCATTTACTTTCATGCAATAGAAATAGGTCACTTGAACCAAACCAAACCCCCCCCCCCCCCCCCCCCAAGTGTGTTGTGTGTGTGTGTTTGACACGTTGTGTGTCTTATTTACTGAATTTTGTTTGTTTCCATAATTGTTTTTGACTTTTGGTCCATTTTGTGTTCTTCCATTTTCTGTGCTGAATCCAACCGTATAAAGAACGTGAAATTTGGATAAACAGTTGGAAAGTTATAGGTCAAAAACTGGACAGAGGTCGAAACTGAAAAACAGAGAAAACGATTCTGTGCAAAAACGACCGGTCGCGCGTCACGCAAATTTCAAGTTTCGACTCTGTGCTAAAACGACCGGTCGCATTGTTCAAACGACCGGTCGCCAGACACTGTTCACTACTGTTCACAGGTGATACAGTGGTGATAAAATGGTGATAGAAAATGCTGTTTGTGTTTTTCTTTAGTTTTCTTGTTTTGTTTCTTTTCTTTTACTCTCCTTTATTCATTTTTAGTTCCCATTTTGTACTGTGTTTGTGTGTTGTGTTAAATTAGTGTTCTTTACGTACTCAAATTAGAACTTATAGGAAGTCGACAAGTTCTACGTGGGATCGACCCCGTACTTACATAATCTATACTTCAATAGATTCGTGCACTTGCGGGTATTTTTAATTGGTTGTTTGCACATTAATTTGTGTCCTCTTAGGAATGCAACAAAATTCCCAACCTAGAAGCCACTTCTTGATCGGTAAACCTCTGATGTGCTCGCCAAACCTCTTAGCGAGCTTTTTCTTCATCATCTCTTTCTTTATAAGCTCTTTCTTATTCTTATCTTTCAGTCTCCATTTATCTTCTCATTCTACCAACCTTTAAGCTTTCCGGTATGTCTTCCTCTTTAGTTTATGCAGCATCCAATGTAGGGGGGCTGTTATGCGTGGCGCTCCAACCCTTGTGCTGACCTTCTTTCCTATAGTACCTTACCATGCTAACAAAGTGTTGAAGAAGCTATCTTATTATGCTTTTGCTTTAATACAAGTGACTAAAATCTTATTTAAATCAACCTAACAAGGCCTTATTAACAAGAAGATACTTAGTAACTAGATTGTACTGACATGACTTTCAAATTTTTCATGTTTCTTTACTTTTTAGTTGCGCAAATTTTTGATATTTCTTATAGTGAATTTTCATTTCCAAAAGAAGAGAACAGGCTGATAAAGCATGTATTAGTCTTTGATTTAGATTTTTATGTTGTGTTCCTAAGTAAATTGTGAAATGACACCTCTATTGGAAGGAATTAAACTCGGAAGTCTCGACCTCTAATTTCCACTATTTTTCCCGTTCGTTGTCGTCCTACTTATCGGTAAGACGTTTGCTGATCTTGTAGACAACTCACATGCCTAACATGCAAGTCATCGTCCTACTAATCGGCAAGACGTTTGCCACCCATCAGCAAACTCCAACGTGTGACCTATGTGCCCTAGCGATAGGCAAGACGCTTGCCGATCCGATAGTAAACTCATACACACGACGTGTGTTCCATAACGATCGATAAGACCGCTCCTGATTTGGTAGCAAACTCTTAAGCGTGACATGTGCACCCTACTGATCAGGAAGATGTGTGCCAATCAGGTAGAAAACTCCTATGTGCGACATGTGTGGCTTACTGTTCAGTAAGATGCCTCTTGATACGGTAGCAAACTCTTCAGCTCGCCTTGTGTGCCCTATCAATCCAGAAGACGCTTGCCAATTCTGAAGAAAACTCCTAAGTGCGACATGTGCGTTGTACCAATTGATAAGACGCATCCTGATCTAGTTGTAGATCCCTTCGCGCGACATGTGTGCCCTATGTATCGGCAAGACACCTGCCGATCCGGCAACAGACTTCTTCGTGCTCCACATGCACCTGGTCCCGGCCACTCTAGTGTGAGGTACGACCGAAGAGACTTCTAGCTTGCAAACATGGTGGGAGACGACGAGGAGCTCGCGCTCGTTGTAAACTCACGTATGGGGTTGGGTTCTAGAGTCGTAGATATTTGGGACTTGGATCCAAGGTCCAATATCCAGTGTGTAAAACAATTAAGCCCATCAAACAACATATTGGAACCATGTCCATTTTAATTGAATATATCTAATCCAGTCCAGCCTACTAAACATGACCTAAGGGTGGGATCTCTAGGAGATCCTAATATTGGCTTCTAATTGATTTGGCATATCTAATCAAATCTTTTGACTTAATACCAAAAAAATTAAACTGGAGTCGACTTCACTGTAGAACTCTAATTGCACTTGCACTCTAATGATTAAGATAACTTTTTACAACAGCTCTAAACTTACTTACTCAATAATTGCACTTGCTCTTATTGATACTGTTCCATAAAAGAGGGAAAATTAAATTATGTTTTCCACCCATATTACAACATGTGTACAAGATGTACCACGTGACTATATACTACTGTAGTATTCTATAATTTCTCCTCAAAGAACCGACGCTCCTTCATAAATGCAATAAAATAATGAGTATTCCTATTGCCAAACCAGTTCAGTTACATTATCTTTGAGAACATTGCTCATAATCAATTTGACAATCCAACATAATTGAATGGGCTAGCTAGGCTTCATGACAAAAACACTGAAGGGGGATAACTCCACAAGGAAGGTAAGTACTCGCACCAATTGACTAATCAAAGCCACCAAGCATAAAACATGAGTTTATACTCCTTTCTAAATTCGGAGCTTATTACTCTTATGAGTTTTATGCATCATAATTTGACAACCTTTTAGATGATGCAATCCTCTTGATATATCAATACACTTTTATGCACTCGTGTATCAATCTAGAGCTATACACTCTAGTGTTGAGATTCACCAATCTTTATTGGAGATTAAATTGCCAAGTCTTAATAGAAGTTGTGATATGTTTATAGCAAGAGCATTCGTGACTTGTATCTCACACATATAAGACATACTCTCATAGTAACTAGTCATGTTCATCATCGTTAAAGACATTTCCATGTTTTCTCATTCATAACTTGTGAATAAATCTCAATTCACTAACATATATGTATGAATTCTTATTGTATTCTTGGAGAAATTGCGGAGAGGCTAGAATAAGGAGGTTGAGTGAGGACTTACATGTCTAATAGGAGCCCAATTGGGCTGAAGCCCATTTGAAGAGTTGATGCGTGAAATCCGCACAATCTTTTTGGCACTAGTGCGATGTTCATATTTGGTATCAGCAAAGAGCTCGACCAAACTTCAAGTTTCAAAGTTCAAAACTTCCAATCAATTTCCAAAAGTTAATGGAGGTTTAGTCGATCATAAAATCAATATAAATGGGATTTAAATATGCTACCAACGGTAAGTTGATTTAGACTAAACATTCTCGCCAGAAATTCAATGAATATGATTACTAACTTAAGCATCAAAGAGCTCTTAAGATCTTGAACCCGGTGGCTTTTGAACTTAGGTTTTGTCTTTGTAGATGCCCCAGTCAAATTCTTCATAGTATTTATCGATCTTGGCTTGCCATGTGAGTTGTACGATTTTCACCTAGTAGGATTTATGATTTTGCATATGGTGGAAATTAAAATTTTATTTTCAATGAATGGAAAGTTAACTTTAATACCCTAATATAGTAGGATTTGTTAGAATAAGAATGAAAAGTTAATCCAACTCAAATCCTTATAGAAAAGAAGCTTGACACTTTTTTGGAGCAATAACAGGAGTGCATGTATGTTATAGAATGTATACCCAATAAGATGCGTTCTGAGTTAGCATACATTCATGTTGGGAAATTTATTATAGAATGCATATCCAATAAGATGCATTCTGAGGTAACATATATTCATATTGGGAGATTTAACTTAAACTTTAACTTCAACACTTATCGTTGATGAAAGATTTAATTGTTGTTTATGTATTAAGATTATTCACACAGCGTGTGCTAATTTTACCTTGCATTCAAATTCCTCACACCATCACGTTGTTAGTAGTTATAATTATATAATATCATAAGTAAAAATAATTATGGTAAAAAAAGGCAACGGAAACATATAAGCATCAAAATTTTCTCTTACAAACAACTTCTCATACTTGTTTTTCTACAATATTGCAGTTCAATAAACACAGCTATTCTTCCATATGCATTACGTGTGTGGAGGATATAAATAGTTGAATATAATGTCAAACTAGATATAATTGGGTTCTACTACTAACTCAGCTCGTTCGAGTCCTTCTTCCCAAAAGCACTTTTATCACTTTAGGTTCTACCCACCTCCTCCTTGCTCACTTTCAACGCACTCTCCCTCTCTCCACCCCTCAAATCCCAATCTCTCTCTCTCCCCGTTGTTTTCAACCACTTAAAACTCCCACCACCACTCTCATCAATAAACATTAAACACCTGACCACCGTGACCACCCACCACCACCACCACCACCACAACCCAAAAACCCAAAAAAACACAAAAAACAGAGCAAAAGACGAAAATGGATTTGAACAACAACTTCACCGGAGCTTCAAGGCCCTCACCGACATCCTCGAATGACATGGAGCAGATGTCGGAGACCCCACAGCGCGGGTCCCACCACCGCCGAGCCCACTCCGACACTTCCTTCCGCATCCCCAACTTCGACGACCTCCTCCTCTTCGATCCTTCAGACCTCGACCTCTCCTGCCTCCCCTCCCCAACCCTCCTGCCACGTAGCAGCAACCCAATGACCCTGGACTCCGACGACTCCTCCGGCCCACCCAACCCCTTCTCCAGCTCCAGGCCCGGCGGCCCCACTTCCTCCGGCTCCACCGCCGCCGCCCACCTCCGGAGCCTCTCCGTTGACTCTGACTTCTTCGACGGTCTCGGCCTCGGCGCCGGAGGAGACTCCGGCAGAGAAGCCCTTGGGGGGCAGAGGTCTGGGGCCCACCACAGGCACAGTAACTCCATGGACGGCTCCTTTACGCCGTCGTTTGAGGCGGACTCGCCCTTGATCGTGGTGGACGGTATCAAGAAGTCCATAGCTCCTGAGAGACTTGCTGAGCTCTCTCTTATTGACCCGAAGAGAGCTAAAAGGTTGCCCATTTTTTGTTTTTGTGTCTCTGTTTTGTTTTTCTTGTGGCTTGTCTTCTGGATCATCGTTTTTCTTTTTGCTGTTTTTTTAGGGTTTTTTCTTTCTGCAAATTTCAGTTAAACTCTTTTCAATTAATTGAGGGGATTTGGCCTTTGTTAATGTTCAGAATCTAATTTGATACGTAAAATGGGATTTCTTTTGCGAAATTTTGAAGAAAGAAAACTTGGTTTATGGAAATGTTTTTTTATTTTTTTTATTTTTTGTCTGGTAGATGTTATTTATTTGGTGGAATGAGAAATTGAATTCATAATTTTGCGGTTGATAGGATTTTAGCCAATAGACAATCTGCTGCGCGGTCGAAGGAGAGGAAGGTGAGATATACCAATGAGCTGGAGAGGAAGGTGCAGACGCTTCAGACAGAGGCAACAACCCTATCAGCACAGGTCACTCTGTTACAGGTAATACCTAAGACCTTGACTTTTGTAGCTTTATGGAATAAGAAGTATCAGTTGGGCAAGACTTTAGGTACTACTTGCTAAACCAATGGAACCCACAGCTTGGTTTGTTATGAAATGGACATTACAAAAATGGTATTTTCTGCTTTGCAATGATCATCATGAAATTATTTTCATTGTTCATTTATGCGGGTGGTTTTGTTCGGGTGCACAGTTGTTTACTTTTCCTTCCATTTTCTACCATTTTTCAAATTGTCAATGTTTCCATGCTTGCTTCATTCTCCAGTACGTATAGGCACATAGGGTTACATATGAAATATGGATAAATAGATCTTTCTGTTTCTAGGAAAACTCTATCAGTTTCCTTAATCAATTAACAGTAACAAAGTTACTTTATTACATCAAAGTTCCTCATAATGATTCTTTTCAATCTTACGGACATCATTTTCTTTTTAAAGATCGGGTCCTTCTGTCAGTTCAGTAAATGAAATTAATTCCCCAAATGCGGCAGGTTTTTGTGAGATTCTAGCTTTTATGTTCTAAGATACCTAAGCTTTTATTCTTTAGGAAATGTGTTTTGTTTAAGGGATAGTTTAACATTGATTATGATCTTTGTTTTGGTATGATTTTTGTATTTCCATTAACAATACAAGAAGTAAACATACACATTAATGTCAAGTATGGATCCTCAGCTTATAAATTTCAGTTGCTTATGTCCAAAACTAAGTAGTTTTGTGCATCCATTTAATTATCTTTTCAATATAAACCCTCAGCTCGAAGCACTTAACCTAAAATGTAAAATAACATTGTTCTGGACACAAGTTAGTATCAACAGAAAAGGAAAAAGCCACACATTGTAAATAAGGAAAGATTATGAATGGCAGAATGCAGTTTTTGTAACCTAAATTTTTTGCTGTAACTTTAAATTGGTACTAACTTTTCTGTTGAAGAACATTTAAACGTCCATGTTGCTTTAGTTGCCAGAAATCCCGATCGTTCTGGAACATTAATTAAGTTTAGGAATAAGGTCAGGGCATTGGCCAGTTAGCTGGGATGTGGATTAAAGCAGGTTTATACATAGTTAGAAGATAATATGTTTCCATAACAGTTACAAACTGATGATGTTATGCTATAACTTCATAGTGAAAAAGGTCAAATTTTATAAGCTCCTACCTCCTTGTGTTCTGTGCTCAAGTCTTTTCAACTAGTGAGCTCTATTCCTCCTCTGCTGAGATCTCTTCTCTGTCTTTTTTTTCCTTTTCTCTTTGCTAGATTGAAGACTCTAGAAGTTGATTTGACAAACAGATATGAGAATTTGGGATCCTTCATTTGATTCTACAGTTTCTTTTTTATGTTATCTGCAGGCCTTTGTTTCTCTTTGCTAGATTGAAGAGTCTAGAAATAACTGATTCTTTTAAAACTGTGGACATACCCATGCCATGTCCGACCTAAAAGGAGCTTGGTGCAACCACAGCCCTTATATTAGAAGATTCAGACTTCCTGAGTAGGATTGAATTTTTAATGGTCACCACCTACTAGACGGTAGGTGCCAGTAATGCGAGAAACTTCATTGCCCATGGTGGATGGTCAAAAGTTACAATCAATCTTAGATGGTTTTCCTAATTTGGCAAACTTGTTTCATTTGTTTCCTTTCTTTTGAATTTTAAGCTTTACTGTGTAACAGTATTTTGCTAAGCAATTTTCAGTCATTCTGGTTCAAATCTAGGACAAACTCTTGGATCTTGCTGGACTTTGACACCAGGCTGTCTTTATAAGGACTGACCATATTCTTAATTATACCATATATGTTCTTGTAGCACATGCAAGTTTGTGAAGTGCATAATTCAGGTAGTTTAAGAGTCAGTTTAGGATTTTAGTTTAACAGTGTCTGCATCCTTATCAGTCTATATAATGTATCTGTGATGCAGAGGGACACTACTGTTATAACTGCTGAGAATAAGGAGCTCAAGCTTCGCTTACAGGCTATGGAGCAACAAGCACAACTAAGAGATGGTATGCATGTTATTTCGTATGTTTGTGCTGTTATGGAAAAGGAGTGGTGGAATTGTTTTACTTTCATGTGGCTCGAATACCTTGAGCTTTCAAGTTAGCTAACTTTTCTTTTGAGGTTATATTATAGTTGCTTTGCTTTTTGTTTATTTTACACCTACAGCCTTGAATGAAAAACTTAAGGAGGAAGTTCAGCGGCTTAAGATTGAAACCAACCAAATCCCACCTGGGAATGGAAACCCTTTCTACAGAGGGCTCCCCCCTCAATATGCCACCCCTCAGTCGTCCTCGCATCATCAGCTTGGTAGCGGCCAGACCCAGCAGCACCATCACTTGCTTCACAACCAGGCTGTTTCCAATGGACAGGCTCGCCCAAGCTTTATGGACTTCAACCAGAGGGCCTAGAAACTTTATTTTAGTTATTAACCACAGGAACATATTTATGTTTGAGAATTTAGAGGAGGGTAGTTAAATCTCAGATAGCTTCTTGTACATATTACATTCAGATGTATATGTATGTGGTGCAGGACTTAAGGCTGTGAAGATTGCTGCTCACACAGTACACAGAACCCACAGTACCCTGTATCAGTTAAAAACTACAGATGAATTATGTTATCATTTCTAGGAGATAGGATCATTTAGAGCATGTTTTAGTCCTAATCTTACTGGAACACCTACTGGGTTGTATTAGCGTTTATGCTAATAAGATCTTATATTTCCTATGGAAGATTGATTTACTCTTAGTGTCCTTTGTTTTTTGTTTTGGTTTTGGGGGTGGTCTTTTTTGCTAACCAATATCATTCTGTTTTCTCTCTTATGATTGTTTCTCAAATTGTAGTTTTTTATTTTTTTTATTTCTGCCGAAGTTAGGAAGTAGGAGGGGGTTTTCTCTGTTTTTTTTTTTTTTGGGGGTCAGAAGAGAGGGAGTTTTCTCACACATGATGTGAATGTGCTATGAAAATTCGAACTTGAGACTATTAGTCTACAAATCAAAACTCGTTCTTCACTAACCTAGACCCCATATTGTTGTTTTATTGATGGCTGCTTTATTGTCTGTTTGTCATTTGTTTTTTGGTTCTTCTATTGCTTTTCTACATCCAAGGACGTGTCACTCGTCAAGGGAAGATGCCCTTCCAAATGGCGAGTCTAATCTCATCTCATTTGGTCGCATGTACAGGTATGAGTGGAGAATTAAAGATAATTAATTGTGTCGTTGTCAATGAAGAAAATTAATTATTTATGGTGTTGTCAATAAGGAAAAATTATTTGTGTCGTTGTCATATTGTATTAGGTCCATTATTCATCATCGAGGAGGAGAAATATCACATGCAAGTTAGGTGAGCATGACATGTGCCACCCTTGTACAGGCACCGTTTAATAACATCGTCAACGACCCCTATTATATAGTTTATAAAGAAAATCGAATTATAGATTACTTAGTATGCCTACTAATATATATTAATTAATTTAGAGAGAGAGAGCTTCTCGGAGAGGGACTTACGTATCCCGAGGGGTTTGTTCTTAGGTCATCTTCAATCATAAAATGGTTAAATTTAGAGAATGTTTGATAACCATTTCAATTTTAATTTTTAACTTTTATTTTTTGTGGAGAATGAAATTAAGAATGAGAGCGGTATTGATCCTCCAAGAGGAGCGAAAAAACTTTCTTGTAACAGAGATAGCAATGAATAGAATCAGGATTTTGGCAATGTGAGGCCACTTTCAATTTGGCCTCTAAAACCAATCCCCTCTAACTAGGTGATGACAATAGGTCAAATCGGAAGTGGGTATGTCATTTCGATTTCATTAAGCATTTTTTCCCCATCTCGCCTTTATACCCGGAATGTTAAAATCCGGGATTCCCCATCCCCGTCTTCATTGGGGAATGGGTTCCCCGACCCGCCCCATTACGAAAAAAATAAAAAAATAAAAAACTATTTGTTGAACGAGAAAAAAATACTATGAATAGAAGACATGTATCAATTCAATTTTTATTAACTAAAAATCTAGAATATTTAAAAAAATTAATACATGTCCAAGACATGATCATCAATATAGAGGTAACACAACCATCACACATCTTAATAATATATTTATATGAATATTCTAAATGGGTGGGTTTGGGTTGGGGATTAGAATATCATCTTCGCCTCTCCCCAAACATACCCGAAAAATTCTCTAAACTCATCCCCATACCTCTTTTTTTATCCATCATACCTGAAATTTGCCAAGTCCTTAGGGAAATAGTACACTTCAAGGGTAAGTTTTATGTTCTTTCTTAAATTAGTAGAATTAGTTTAGTGGGTCTTATTCGGTTTAAGTGTTGATTAATGTATTAATCTTGCTTTTCGGATTGGATGGAAGGGACAACGCCATGAAACTTGAAATTCATGGAAGACTTGGTAGGATCTGTCATGATGTTCATGAATGGGTTTACAAATTTTTTTCATAATATAAAATGGTTCTTATGTGGTTCATATCTTGCTTGTGAACTTCTTCCTTTTTTTTGTTCGAGCACTATGTGAACTTCATATGATTATTTTGTTTTAGAAGTCTTTTTTTATATAAAATATATATATATATATATATATATATATATATATATATATATTTTTTAAAATCATAATAATTTAGTTTAACTTTCGCTTTATATTTCTTGGTCCCCCAAACTTGAAATCCTATTAGCCCATCTACCCATGGGCTATCCGTATCCTGTTGTTCTGTTTATTCTTTTGGGCTTCTATGAAACGATCTCCAAAAAATAATATATATATTCAAAACCGTAAATCCTAACTTGTCGTTGGAGTAAAAAACTTTTTGAAGCCCAACATTTCTCAAGTCTCGGTGGAGGTTCGATGATGAAGCTTCTTCGTTCAAATCCATGGCGTGGATATGCCATTTCTAGGATTTTTGGTGCACTATTCTACTCCACTGAGGTGCTGCCCTCCTCCTCATCACCTCCATTTGAGCTTCTGCGCAGTAGGATTTGGCAGATTGGAAACCCTAGGGATTCCATTCTGCCAGTGCTCCATCAATGGCGGGTAGAAGGGGGAGACGTGAAGCAGCCCGAGCTCCAAGGTTTCATCAAGTGGCTCCGAGGGTATCGTCGCTACGGCCATGCTCTGCAGATTTCAGAGTGGATGAGCGATGAAATGAAGCATGATCTGCATCCTGGAGACATTGCGGTGCGGTTAGATTTGATCTCAAAAGTCCATGGGCTTGAAGAAGCCGAGAGGTATTTTGATAGCATCCCAGAGTCATTAAAATTGGTTCCTGTGTATGGTGCTCTGCTGTATTGCTATGCAAAGCATAATTGTTTGGAAAAGGCTGAGAGTGTTTTTGAAAAGATGAAGGAGTTGTGTTTTGTGAGAGTATCATCGTGTTATAATACAATGTTAAACCTTTATTCTCAAATGGGTAAACATGGAAAGGTAGATATTTTAGTTAAAGAGATGGCAGAGAAAGGCATTGATTATAACATGAACACATTGAACATTCGGTTATATTCGTATGCAGCCACTTTGGATGTAGACCGAATGGAGAAGCTTTTGATGAAGATGGAAACTGATCCTCTGGTCACTTTGGACTGGCATGGTTATGCTGCCGCAGCGGATGCGTTCTTGAAAGCTGGACAATTGGAGAAGACAGCGGAATTGCTGAGGAAATCGGAGCAACTCATTAACAGTGAAACAAGGAAAATTGGTTATGAACACCTGATGACTTCATATGCTGCTATTGGTAGTAAACACGAGGTTTATCGAATTTGGGAATTGTATAAGAACATGGTAGGGTTCTACAATAACGGGTATCGGTGTATGTTAAGTTCATTGTTGAAGATGGATGACATTGATGGTGCTGAGAAGATTGTGGAGGAATGGGAATCTGGGAACAAATTCTTTAACATTCAAATACCCTACTTGTTGATCAATGCTTACTGCAGGAAAGGTCTTTTGGAGAAGGCCAAATCTTATGTGAAGAAGCTTTCAGAGGGTGGAAAGGAGTGTTGTCGCACATGGGCTCTTTTGGCTACCACATATCATATGAATGATCGGATGGAAGAGGCAGTGGAAACATTGAAAATGGCAGCAAGTTCGGCATCTCGACCAGGATGGAAGTTTGATAATTCAACTTTGGCTGCTTGCTTTGAGTACTTAAAAGAGAAGGGAGATGTTGAAGAAGCACATGAATTGCTGATATTATTCAGAGAAAGGGGTCATTTTACAACAGATTTGTGTGATAAAATTAGAAATTATATTGATAGTTGTGCACCCCCAGGTTCTGGAGTTAGGTGAAACGGGAAATCATATGGGTAGCACCCAAATATTTAAGTAACATTACAAATCTATGAAGGGTGTTTTTTGCAGCTACGAACCAAAAGGTGAATATCTAGACAATTGCATCCTTTTTTTTTCCCTTCTTAATGCTTCATGTGACTTGTTAAGTGTTAATTACATCTAATTTCTTTGGAGTAAAGTGACTTAAAGCACCGACCAGGAAATGGTTTATGGTGTTAGTAATTAACAATGTATCCAGCTTTCCTATGAACTTTCTCCGATGACAATCTACCGCTGTAATATCTGGAAAAGTAATGTGGAGCTCTCATTTTAAATTGCATAAGCACAAATCCGGATGTTGGCCACAAATAAAGTACAAATATGAACAGAAACAGAAAACTTAGTAGTAGGTATCTCTCTAGGTGCTACAATTGATTAGTACTGTTTCTTGTTGTTTATATGGAGCTGCTGCTGCTGCTGTTGTTTTTTTATTTTTGTGAGCCTCTCTTATAAGTCTGGTTCAATAATTTCCCTCTTTCGGCCTCTTATAATCTGGGGAATGCTGGCATGACTACTAGCACTCCTTTGGTCCTTTGATCTTATGCTGCAGGAATGAAACCATATTTTCCACTGGCCTTAGTGAGCATGCTTTGGTTGTCTCACATGTGGAAGGCTCTTACTGGACTCGACTGCCCTTCATGTCTAAGGAACAACTGGAAAATGGAATTTTACTGCATAAATTGCTCTAACTCTTCTAGGAGTTTTATCATCTGTGGAAACCTGCCTCAGAGGTCCTGCGTGACCGTCATCCTAAAGTTCCTAGGGCTAGGTTCTTTTGATCTGGATATAGTATCCCAAGGACGAGTTTCATTTTGTGGACCAATCAGAAACAAATTGATCACGTTT
Organism: Prunus kanzakura; assembly: GCA_020521455.1. Taxonomy (NCBI): domain Eukaryota; kingdom Viridiplantae; phylum Streptophyta; class Magnoliopsida; order Rosales; family Rosaceae; genus Prunus; species Prunus kanzakura. Next base: position 157,019 of record BPUM01000228.1, on the reverse strand, counting down.
GATAGGCTATCATCTTCCACCTCAAATCTCCTAATTTGTGTTTGCCTTGCCATGGATGTCCTGAATCCATTGATCACTTATTCTTTGAATGCCCTTATTCTGATGCTCAAGTGTGGTGTTGTAGGAACTCCACTATGTCATGGTCTCTCAGCTTTATTTCTTCATCTGCTTCTTCTTGGAAGGACAAGTGCCTTAGTTTCACAATCTTGAAACTCTTATTGGCTTCCCTCTGTTTCTTGTATTTGGAAGGAGATAAACAACAAAGTTTTTAAGATTAGCAATTCATATACAAATATAAATGCTCCCCCCACAACTGTTTGAGCATGAGATTGTTGGGTCTCAATCTTCGTATTTCTTTCTTTAATTTATGTCTTTGTTTTTCGCCCCCACGTAAGGATGTTCTGTTTGCTGGTTATCAGTTTTTTTGGGTAAATGTTGTTCTCATTGATGTATTTTTTCCCTTTTCCTTTTCTTCTTGGTTTTATTCTTTCTTTACTAAATACTATGATGAATTCTATGTAAATGCAAAACATTTTTCTCTTAGTTGTACCATTCTAATGGTTTTTTTTTTTTACCTGTATTTCTAATGTATGATTTTTCGATAAGGCTTGAGCATTGTAGTGTGTGTTACAAATTACTTTTCAAACTAAACATGGGATGATTGATCCCCATGCGATTGCTAATCAAAAGAACTACAAACAACTGAGTCACATTCTCCCTGGAGCATTTACATTTTGGTTTCCTTATTGTAGTCAGAAAATTTGCACTTTCATAAATAAAACCGAGAATCATTTGCAAGTGCGGAAAAAAATTTGCTCTAAGAAGAGAATATTGAAGTATGCACAACAAAAATCTCATCAAAAAAGTACGCACAACAAGTTGTAGACACTAAACAGCTTGCCCAGTTGACCAAAAGGCTGAACTCGATTACTTCAAGAATTTTTAGCCGTTTTACCCCTTGAATTATATAACACATTTCAAACTTTGTCTGCCAATATAAGAGACTAAGTTTGAAATGCATTATAATTCGGGGATAAAATGGAAGTTTTATTTCAAAGGTTATAGACGATCCCAAATTGGTCGCGGGAATGGAAGAGGGAAAGTAGGGGTGCTAGGTTGGATATATAAGGGCATTATGGTCTTTGTGATTCAAATTGTAACTTTATATTCTCATTGTTGAACGATCTAGCCGTTTTTGTTTAAGTTATTCTATTTTCTAGGATAAGATAAGCAGCAGGTTATTGTTGAGGGATTCTTTTGTTATCTCAATTAGGATTTTAGAGCGTTTAAAAAGAATACAAAATCGTATTCTTATTTAAAAAAAAATAAGAATACACCTTATTTTCCTTAGTCACTTTTAAAAAAAATCTTTCAAAATCGTATACAATACTAATTGAATACACCTTATTTTACCACGTTTGGATTTGTTACAATGGGTTGCTTTTTGGTTTATATAATAACCATTGTTTCAATTCAATAATACAGTACAATTCTCTCACTTTCAAAGTTCATCAGTAAAGAGTTGGTCAAAATTTCTCCCCAATTGTCTGTTCAATCAATTAGGGTTTAGGGTTTAGGGTTTGATGATGAAGCTTCTTGCCTCAAATCCATGGTGTGGCCATGCCATTTCTAGGGTTTTAGGCGCACTATTGTACTCAACCGAGGCCCTGGCCTCCTCCACCATCTCCTCCTCACCCCCATTTCAGTCCCTGTACCGTAGGATTTTGTCGGTTGGAAATCGAAATCCTAGGGTTTCCGTTGTGCCGATGCTCGATCAGTGGGTCAAAGAAGGGAGAGAATTGAAGCAACCAGAGATCAAAGATTTCATCAAGCAGTTCCGTAAATCCCGTCGCCATAGCCAAGCACTCGAGGTTTCAGAATGGATGAGTGATGTGATGAAGCACGATCTGTCTCCTGGAGATATTGCTGTTCGGCTAGATTTGATCTCCAAAGTCCGTGGTCTGCAACAAGCTGAGAGGTATTTCGATAGCATCCCATACCCATTTAGAGTTGTTCAAGTGTATGGTTCTCTTTTATACTGCTATACACGTCGTAAATCTGTGGAGAAGGCTGAGATTACTTTCGGAAAGATGAAAGAGTTGGGTTTTGCGAAAGGACTTCGGGATTATAATGCAATGGTATCCCTCTTTTTTGGAACGGGTGAATATGAAAAACTACACGTTCTAGTCGAAGAGATGGAAGAAAAAAACATTGATTATGACATTCACACATTGAAACTTAGGATGTTATCGTATGCAGCCACTGGTGACATAGACCAAATGGAAAAGCTTTTGGTGAAGATGGAAGCTGATCCTCTGGTCACCATGGACTGGCGTGGTTATTTTGTTGCAGCGAAAGCGTGCTCGAAGGCAGGACTGTTGGAGAAGACATCGACATTGCTGAGGAGATCGGAGCAACTGATTGACAATAACACAAGGAAAATTGGTTATGGACACCTGATGACTTCACATGCTGTTAATGGTAATAAAGATGAGGTTTATCGGATTTGGGATTTGCACAAAAACACTTTAGGATTCTACAATAAACGGTATCGATGTATGGTGAGTTCGTTGATGAAGCTAGGTGATATTGACGGTGCTGAGAAGATTGTGCAGGAATGGGAATCTGGGTTAAAATGCTATGACATTAGAATACCCAACTTGCTGGTCACTGCTTACTGCAGGCAAGGTCTGTTTGAGAAGGCCAAATCATATATAGAGAAGCTTATGGAGAGCGGAAAGGGGAATGCAAGCGCATTTCTTGTTTTGGCTACGGAATATCATATGAATGGTCACATGGGAGAGGCAGTGGAAGCAATGAAAAACGCAGCAAAAATGTCAAGTCGACCAGGATGGAAGTTTAACCATTCGACTTTGTATGCATGTCTTAAGTACTTGAAAGAGAAGAGAGATATGAAATCAGCACTTGAGATTTTGAGATTAGTGGGAAAAAAGGGTAAGTTACCAAAAGGTTCGTGGGATAAGTTGGAAAATTATGTTGATGGTGGCCAACCCCAGGTTTGAAGTCCTTGATAAGGTGAAAGGGGAAATCATATGGTAGGGATTAATAAAGTTCAGGATGAAGGGAGGGACACATGTAAAAGTGGAGCTTAACAATGTGGGTAGGCTGGTAGTAGCTCAAAAGCTATGTAAATGTATGAAAGGAATTTTGTTCTATCTGAACGCTTCAGATGACTTGGTAGCTACTAGTTATGCTTCAGTAAATACATGGTTAGAAAAATGGAAACAGAGTGCTTCCAGCTTAATCTTGATTTTGTCAATCAAGCATTTACATGTGATTTGGTTTTGGGGAAAGGTGCTATACATCCCAGACAAAGCCATTCTTTGAAACATTGTGGTGTTGTTAGTAACTATGTATCTGACATGCCTATGAACTCTCTCAGATGGGAGTGTTCCACTACAATATCTGTCTTATTTGCAACAATTAACAAGTGCTTCTTGTTGCCTTGAAGCATCTCAACCCTAATCTCAAAAGACATCAGACCAGAAAACAAAAATTCTCAAAAGACAAAAAAAAGGGGAAAGCACAAAGAATGTAGAACAAGTTAGTAGTGGGAATCTATCGTGGCATATTGTGATCAGCATCCCCAGTTGTGTTTTACTCTGTTTTGTTAATCCACTTGGTTTCAACTAATATTGTCTGTATTTTTGCTTGGCAAAATACAAGCGGCAATATCTAATACTTTTCTTAATAAAATATGGAGATTTTGTAAGACAAGCAAGCCGCCGGCAATGAAATTGTCACTATCTGCCACAATTCAAGACTAATGCTTACATGCAGTTAAGCATCCACTGACAAGTGACTACTATAAGAAATTGGTTTATTAGCACCAAAGCAGATTAAAAAAATCAGCCTAACAATAGAAACACATAAGAAAAACCGAGACCTCCTAGAAATTCCAGCAGAGGAAAAATGTCAAACAAGAACATACATAAGCTTTCACGTATGTAATGACTTAATGATTGATGAAGTGCTAACGTTAATTACAAAGCCGTCGCATCGCATGAGATGATGGTTTTAGTACAAGTAATGGCAGTCATGTTTAGTTACTTCCAGAATTATTTCAAGTGTGCCTTTTAATATATTTTAAAGTCAAAAGACTCAGATGATCGTTTGATAGTTTTTGGTTAGCCTACTTGCAATGGAGCTGTTCATCTTAGTCATCTTGGCACTGGTATTAATTTTTGTTTTTTCAGCTTTCTTTGTGCTGCACTCTTGGACTTCATCACCAAAGAGCTTGGCGGACATCCCAGGTAGCTTGGGTTGGCCAATTGTGGGAGAAAGCTTCTCATTTATATCAGAGTTTTCAAGTCCATCTGGTATTTACAGCTTCGTGAACAAGAGGCAGCAGAGGTAATCAATTAAGTCAAAATCTGCCCCCGCATCTGCTTTTGACTTTTGCATTAAAAAATGAATTTCCAAATTTTCCAAAAAGATATCTATTTTGATCTTTCAATATTGAGCTTAGTAATTTATTTTGTAGGTATGGGAAAGTGTTCAAGACTAGTGTGTTGGGTAGATTCACTGTGTTCATGACTGGGAGGGAAGCAAGCAAGATGTTGTTAGCAGGAAAAGATGGGATGGTGAGCTTAAACCTCTTCTACACAGGGCAGCAGGTGCTAGGGCCTACCAGCTTGCTCCAAACCACTGGAGAAGAACACAAGCGGCTTAGACGGTTGATTGCAGAGCCCCTATCGGTTGATGGCCTTAAAAAATATTTTCAGTTCATCAATACTCTGGCAATTGAGACGTTAGAACAGTGGCCTGGACGAACAGTTTTGGTTCTTGAAGAAGCTTCTACAGTTTAGTATTGTTTACCAAGTCAAGTAGAACATTTCTTAATCTTCACTGTAACACTGTTTCCAGGGAAACAACTTAATAATCTAATGTTTTTGCAGTTCACTCTCAAAGTTATTGGCAACATGATAATGAGCCTGGAGCCTGCTGGTGAAAAGCAGGAGAAGTTTAGATCCAATTTTAAACTCATCTCTTCCTCCTTTGCATCCTTGCCATTTAAAATCCCAGGAACAGCTTTCCATCGTGGTATTCAGGTATCACTTCTTCATAGCTCATCAGTTTGAAATAGTAATGAATACACACATTTTTCTTCTTCAAATGTAGTATGGACATTGTTGGAATTTATCTCTGATACTTTCGTTCTATCTTATCAGGCTCGAGATAGGATGTATGCAATGTTGGACTCAATCATTTCTAAAAGGAGAAGTGGAGGAGGCTTCCAACAAGATTTCTTAGAATCACTGATAATGAAACATAGCAAAGCAGCAGGGGATGAAGATGATAAAGATAAACTCACTGATAAACAATTGAAGGACAACATATTAACTCTGTTGGTTGCAGGTCATGATACTACAACTGCTGCTCTCACATGGGTTATTAAATTCCTTGGAGAAAACCCTTCTGTTCTGGAACAACTAAGAGTAATGTATCTAGCCACCAAGGCAAGGTTTTCATTGATATTTGATTTCCACAGGGGACTAAAATATAAAAAGTGTCAAACTTACAGGATGAGCATCGACAAATTCAATCAAACCGAGAAAATGGAGCAAATCTAACATGGGATGAAGTTAACAACATGCCTTACACCGCCAAAGTAATCAGCTCATTAATCTTCAAAGCTCTTCTGTTATAACTTATCAGCTGACAACTGATATCTAAAGTGTTGAACCTCAGGTAATCAATGAAACTCTTAGAAGAGCCACTATATTACCTTGGAATTCAAGAAAAGCTGCCCAGAATTTCGAGATTGATGGTACGACACTTTGTCTCCAAAAAAGAGATAACAAAAGCCAACATTTACTGCACAAGTGTGACTACATGGTTCTAACTCATTTTCCACATTACAGGATACAAAATAGAGAAAGGTTGGTCTGTTAACTTGGATGTTGTCTCCATTCACCATGACCCAGAAGTCTTTCCCAATCCTCAAAAGTTTGATCCGTCCAGGTTTGATGTAAGCTCTTTTCATATCAGCAATTTGCAGTTGATATATGTAGCTTCCTGAAACCATTGAATTGTTAAATAATTGTTAAAAAAAATGCAGGCACCCCTAAAGCCTTTTAGCTTTCTTGGATTTGGGAGCGGACAGCGAATGTGCCCTGGAATCAACCTGGCCAAGCTCGAAATCTCTGTATTCATTCATCACCTGGTTTGCAGATACAAGTAAGATGAAGAATGACATCTTTCAGTTTAAAATATTAAAATTAAATATAAAAAAAAAAAAAACAACTGATTCTGATTCTGGATTTAATCACTATTACAGGTGGATCCCTCTGGAGAAAGACGACTCAGTCCAGCCAACTCTTGTAAGGATGCCGAAAAACAAGTATCCGATTGTAGTTGAGTCACTTTGAGACATTTACGTTAAAGAAAATCCCAAGGCACTGATAAGAATAAAAGTTACTAGATTAATCCTAGCTTGTCTTGTGTAATTTTGCTGCTTATTGGTATTAGGCATGTCTTGCTCAAATGCTACAAGTTGTCTACTTCTATCATGGATGCATAAGATCGATCTGTTTCAACTTACCCAAGTAGTGTACAAGAATTCTACATAAAAATGAGAGAAGAATTAGCTTCCACAACTGTTACAGCAAGTAATAACAAAAACTAAAAACTGAAGAATAAACTGCGCCCTCTTGCTGGCAGTGTTACAGACAACTCTAAATAAAACAAAAGAAAAATAGCAATAGAGACACAACCTCATATTAGATTTAAAGGCTATTAGCTATTTAGGTAATAGTTGAGTAGGATGCTAAAATTAATCTGAGATAAGGCAAAGGTATTTCGAAATTATGTTCCAGTTTATTGGTCTGTTTTCAGAGCAGTGTGTTAAGGCCTTACAGCACAGTTGTATGACAAAACAAAAACTTGCATCTGAGGCATCAAGTAATAGTTGAACCACCATAAAAGCAGTCCACTGATACAGGAATTTTCACAAGCGTTCATAAGAACAAAAGGGAGAAAACCCATTGAAACAAAACTAGAACCTACAAAAAGCTGCAGGAATAAATAAAACAACTACCATACAAAAAGCTCAGTGCGAAAAAATTAATCACTTGTGCTGCCCACAAGCACAATTCTCAGTTCCTACATCAGCTGCAATACAGGGAGGCTGAACTTTCTCATCTTTGTACCAAGTTGAGCGTTTTTCAACTAGTTCATTTAAGAAATCATCCAATTTATCGATGTTGACACTTGGCATCACCACAACATGGGCAATATTTCCTTGGCAAGCCAACTGCCACCTGCGAACAAACTCCTCATCCTTTGGCCGCTCAAACACAACCGTGCTACTTAGCTCATTCAGCATGGCACTGATCCCAGCATCACGAAGGCGGTCCTTCAAGTAGTGAGCATTTCTAAGACATTTCTGGACTTCTTTTTGGAACCCTTTGTAACCTTTTTTGTTGAGGGTGTACCATAGGAAGATAGGAGCATGGCCATTCCGGCTTCCCATGATTGTGGCATCTCTTGACGCAAGGTACTCTACATTCCTTGAAAGGGCATTAATGTGCTCCAGCCTTGTTATCTGAACACCACAAGGCATTGGACACCCTACAAACTTGTGACCAGAAACGCTAACGCTTCCAATGGGCTTCTTGAAAGTAACTTTTGGTGCCTGTTTACCACAAAGTATAGTCAGAAAAGGGGAATAAAAAAAGACATCCTTCACACAAAATACATACGCAGATTATAATGAAGAAGCAACACCAAATATTACCACAGCTATTTCAGACTAGCTTTCTCAAATATAAGCTCGCTCTAATCTGATTCTAATACCAACAGAGTAGGAACCAAACTTCTCCAAGGTTATTCATCTTCGAGTAAATTAATATGGTCAATCAAAGATAGTAGTTTATGCTCATTTACTATACTATCCAATCACAGATATCAGTATCCTTCATTTAGCGCAACTTTGTAGGGAATTATTATAAACTATTATTGTCATGATGAAATATTAGTGCCAAATCCATCCTCTCATCCAGAAAGGCTGAAAGCAGAAGAATCCAATGAGCAGGCTTTGTATAGGGTTAATTATTAGCAACAAATAACATCCAGGACAAAATTGCAGTGCGAAAACTCTTCATACAAAATACACGAAATTTTGAAACCAAAGGAGTTAAATGGGCTTAAGGTGTAAGAGACAGACTCCTATCCACAACAACAACTACAAGAGTTGAAATGGTATGACATACACGTTTGACAAAAGGCATCATGAGTCCAAATAATGCTCCGTCGCAGTGAATGTAGAACCGGTCTTGCTTGAATCCACATTCTTCAAGGGTTTGTATGACAAGATCCAGGTCATCAACAGCTCCTTTGACAGTTGTTCCTGCAGTTCAAGCAATTCAGTAAATCAACCAACCAAACAAAATCACATAGGCGCGTATAATATATGGATGAATTCAGTTTGTATCAATGTGTCTCTTAACTCTTACACATACCTATATTAACATTGATGATGGCTGGTTTGTCCTTGTTAAGAACAAGCTTAGCTCTGAAATCCTTGCAATCAATCTCACCAGAGATCAGACAATCAACCTTTACGCATTCCATTCTATACATTCTCGCTGCTTTAAATATCGAATAGTGCGACTCTCGAGAAGCATAAAGAATCCCATCTGGAAATACTTCTCTCCTACAAGAACGCAAATGAATTATATATCAAATCGAATTATTTTAGTTTGCTGTGCTAAAGAATCAAGAATCGATTCACACGAATAATTAATCAAACACTTGACGTACCCAACTAAAACTCCATGAAGATTTCCTTCCGTACCACAATTGGTAATGTATCCCCAATAGTCACTCTTCTCAATCTCCCATAACCGAGCGAACCAATCTAGGACACCCACTTCGAACTGTCTCGAATGGACTCCATAGTTGCTTTCGATAAATGGATCTCCCAAATTGTTGATGGAGAAATGCTGCAACTGCGTTAAAGCACCATAATCGAAGTCCAAATTGTAAGGATAACCTGCATTTCCACGCACAACCCACAATTTAGATTCAAGATTCTTCCTTGGATTTCAAAGCACTGCAATAAAAAATCACAGAAATGAAAAGTACCCAAATGGTGCTTGGTCCTTTCGACGAGGGTCTTGCGGTAGCGAGCAAGAACGCTAGCCATGTAGGCGTCTTTATCGCCGGTGAACTCGTCGTTGGCTTCGGGCTCAGTCACGGCCAGGCACGTGGTATGCACGTTCCTGCCAAGCACCATCGGTTTCTCTAGGCTGCCTTTGAGATCTTCGGCGAACTTTCCGATAAGATCGCAGTTAACGTTGCTGGTTACGACCGTAGGCAGAGGCTCTGCAACCACAGCCGTCGGATCGAAATCCTCCAATAGCAAGTCCATCGCCACGGCCTCATTCTTGCGATCCATGAAACTTGTAAAGTTGAAACCCAAAAAAACAGAAATTAAAATGTAATCGAAAGTAGGGAGAGTTGAATCTGCAGAACGGGAAAAGAGAGAGTTGTTTTGTGAGGAGAAAGAAGAGGGTGAAGCCTTGGTTTTATTTATACTCACATTTCTTTTGACCAAAAAAAAAAATCTCATTTCTCATTTCTAAATGGATCTGTGAGTCTGTGAGAATGCCAACCTGTCATGAAAAATTAATATCGTCGAATAATTATTTTTTTCTTTTTTGTGGTAATTAAATTTATTTTTTATTTTTTGTGATATCAGCAGATTTGGCGACGCATGTAATAATTAGTCAAAACTCTGTAAGCACTTTTGGTTTGTTAATTAGTAACTAGATGCACACATTGATGCGTGTGGAAAATGTTGGAAGTTACATGTGACATGCATGTGCTGTGGCATATTGATGCGTGTGGCATGTCACGTGAATAGTAGGTAGAGGAGGATATCGGGTGAATAAGTAACGGTTCTTAATTAGGGATGACAACCGATCGAAGTCAGGTATGGCAATACCATTCTCATCCATGTTCCCGCTCAATATCTCCGATTAAAAATACCATCCCCAGCCCGTCCCCCACTGGGGATTTTTACAATTTGGGGATCCCTATACCCACCCCCAATTTTCCCCCGAGATCTCCCCCCATTACGGTCGGGAACCTGATGGAGACCCGGCCCGATGGAGATTTATACCATCCCTAGATTTAGATGTGTGGGATGAAATGAAACTAGGAAATTATGCACAAAATGAATTTTTCGAGAGATGTTTTGGATTTACTTATGTAGGAAGTACTTGCATTCATAAGTGTTTCTACTAGTAGTGCTTTATTAGAAGTATAATAAATTATTTATTAAATATTTAAGCACTTTCTAAAAAAGTAATTGGAAGTACTTAACGGAGAAGCATTTAATTATTTATGTCAATATTGCCATAAATGATTTTGGTGATCTAGAAACGTTTTTAGCCATCCCCAAAACACTTATAAACGGGTCTTTAAACTACTTTGATATGTCAACTTCTTTCATCAAAGAAAGAAAAAGGATTTTTGGATTTAGAATGTAGGTACGTAGTTCGAGTATGATCAAGCAGACGGTTGGTTAAGTATGGCCAACTTATGCTTTGATATCAAGTACATAAGTTGGACAAATGATTTAAAGTAATTTGTATTATAAACATTTATTTTGTATATGATTAACATAAATTATTTAATATTAGTATCGGATGAATCACACACCTACATGCACATCCTTCTCGGATACTCACTGTAATCACACACCTAATGTAATAAGGATATATGTAGTTGATCATTTGTATTTTGTAATGGACAAAGAACTCTTTTTCTTTTTGCTGAATATGGACAAGTCATTATGTTTTGACAAATTGATATTTGGTCCTTCTGTTTACTACAAGGCATCAAAATCATGACTATGAGATCGGAAAGCCAGTTTTCTTTGGAAAGAGAAGGAAGGTCATTTTTCACTAATATGACAGGTTATATATCCATATTAGTACTTTTGTTTTTGGAACAAGTAGAATTTCATTAACATACGAGAGATCACTTGCATACCACAAGTGGAGGTTCTTGCATACAATAAATCTGGAAAAATTAAACACAGCAAGATAGTGAGTAATAAACAATACAAGATCTAGCCCGGCTTACTCATAGTTGAAAGATAAAGGATCAAGAAGACTCCTTGCAGCACCAGTGCTTCAGAGAGATCATGATAGAACAACAAGTTCTTCATTAACAAGGAACCATAAGCACCAAAAGTGAAAGGGCCCTATCGTTCGACATCCACTTGGCTCTATTTTAACAGACTAACAGCAATGCCATGTCATCTAACTATTAGTCAAACTGGAAAACCTAAAATACCCTTAAAATAGATGGAAAATTGAATGGTATTAAAGTCAGATGAAAAATCATGGATTTTGAAAACTTAAGGTTATATTTCTTAAATTTTTCTTTAAGGTGACAAATTGAAATTGATGTATAAGTTCAGATGACATTTTTACAAAAATCCCTTCATCTTTTTTTTTTTTCAAATAAGTGGACTTTCATTCATGAACGAAACAACAGAGAAAATGAAAAATACAGCATGACCAAAGGCCAATACTAAGACTACTATATCTTTGATGCTCTGTTATTGTTGAGAGAATGGGGTACAAATTCCATCTGACTCTTCTGTGCCGTTAATACCCTGCGCCACCCTCGAATCCGATTCAAAGTCTCCATTTGCATTCCTGATAACCAATGGTTCAGATTTTGCTGGCTTCTTTCGATGGCTAAAACTGGTTGAGAGGGGGTGGCGTCAAAGACACAGGAGAAAGAAAAAAGCTTGCAAATTTCTTACAATCCATGCATGCAAAAAAGTTCCTCGTGCGAATAAATTGGAAAGATTCCATCCGACAAAACCCCAAAAACATGTTAGCTTCAACAAGATAAACGTCATACTTTCCAAAAACAAAAGCGTACATTACATGGTTGTCAAATCAAAAAATGTAAAGCAGATGGTGGTTGTGTTGTGGAGTACATGGTTGGCTACTTTGCTGCAACATCAACTCAAATTGGTGGATAAATAGCTTATGTGTATGAAATTACTTAAACACCCACATATCACGTCATAATTTTAATAGACTTTTGAATGTAGCTAACAACAAGGGGCAATGTAAAATATCAAATCTTGATCAAGAGTCAAAATGAGTCACTTCAACGTATAGCCAAAGTGGAATTTGACAATAGATTCAGGAGGCGATACTTTAAATAAGCCTAATTTTTATTGGAAAAAACGAATCTTTATGAAATTTTTACTAAAGATTGACAAGTAAATTTCTTAACACTTGGTACGTCAAGTTCTTTTTGTGAATATAATATGAAATGTTTTCACACTATCAAGTAGTATTACAAATTCTCATATTATAATATGGTGGACGACTAATTAATATGTTACGATCAAAATATAATTTTAAAAATTAAATACATTCGTATAATATGAGTAGAATCTTTTGAGTTTTGCTAGATCAATTATGTACGAAATTGTCATTATTGATGGGTAGGTGTGCCAACTCAGTTGATTGGAAAACGACGCCGTGGTAGGATCAGAGATAGGGTGGGGCCCATTGTTGGAAAATGAATATTCAACAAAGATAGAACCACGTGGCACCGACTTGAATCTATCTCTCGTCGTTTAGTGGAGGAGATTTTTTTGGGTTATGTGGCTGGCTATTCTTAAGAATATGAAGAGATTTGATTTGCTCCCCACGTGATTTGCTAAGGCTTGGTCGACTCAATCCGGAAACGAATCAGTGATGGTCACGTGGGCATTGGGCATTGGTCCATTCAACAAAAAGGATTAGAAACAGAACAAACCCAAAGGGAGCCGAAGTCCAAAACAGGCCCAAAACAATAACCGGAGCCCCAATAGCAGTCGGTGCAGCAAATAGGAAAACATGTTACGACCAGAGCAAATCGAGGTGGTACGAAATGAATGGGCAAAGGTTATGACTCAGAACCCAGGAGTGATCACCATTACCTACAAATTACTATGTATTATCTGTTATTAATTGAATAAGATGGTCGTTTATACACATGCATACCTCATCTTCAGTGGATTTTGATAGAAATATATGTTAGGAAAAATCAATAAATGACTTATAATATTGGATCACTATATTAATACAATAAGCAATATATTTATAAAAAAAAACAGATTACATATACTGCAAAATAAAATAAATATAATGAACACTGACTTTATTTTCAAATAGTTGCTTGCGTATTGGCAATGTCCTAAAAATAAAATTTCGCCCCTTCTCAGTGCTTGAAGTTGAATGGGTGTCTATCTCCCATGATTCAACTATCTATAAATCAAGGATCCAACACAAGATCCTTGATCTCTTGCGAAGGTGATCCAAACAAAATGCAAAGTAAAAATATGTTTTATTTTTGTACTTGTAAGTGAGTTTTCTGGCTATTGGATATTCAGTATCACCATTTCAAACAACAACAGTTATAAACCTAATCTAATTCAAATTTAAATTGAAAGAATATATCTTATCCTTTTAATTTAAATTATGTTGCCAAAGTATTTGATTAATCTAATTACTATTAATCCAAGACAAAGCCTATAGCCAACCCCATTAGCCCAACTCTCCAAAGTTACCACACTTATCAAACCAACATAGTGCTTTGTTTATAAACATCTTTATAGAAGTGTGGATTTACGATGTGGGATAAAAGTTCCTCATTTGGCTTTCAAACTCCAACAACATAATATTATAGTGTAATATTTTCTCTCTCTCTTAATCTCATACTTGTAGTTTGGACATTTCACGTGAATGATAAATTGATAACACACATTCAACAAAGATGTTTTGTAGAGGCAAAATTTTCAACAACTCCTCAGTCAAAAGTCACGATCCATAAGTCAAAGCCTTAGACTCTGAGTGATCATAAACTTGAGAGCAATTGTTGTTGTAATTCCCTACTAATATTTATTTACGTTTTCTTGCTTCCATTGAGTCTCCATAAACTTTGTTACCTATTGTTTTTTTGCATATTTTTTTGCAATGTGTTTGAACCACAAATATTCCAGTGGCTAACACATGAAGATACAAGTATTCTAAATGTGATTTCAGGAGAGGAGAAGCTTGATGGGAAATAAGGTACAGGTCAAAGAGAAGGGACAAGGCTTTTTTCTTTTATTTCTCTTAGTATTGAAGGGATCTCAAAATCGTCCATTTCTACAAAAATCTATGTTCTATTTATAGGGAGAACTAAATGACTTAATTTACAAGCCGGTTACCTCGGCTCGGAGCCGAGCCGTTTATGTCACATCAGATTTGTCAGATGATAGGTGGTCGGAGTTTGTCCACGTCCTCTGCCCATGATGACCTCCATGTTTCTACTAGGGGGTGGGCGTGGGCATAGTAGCCTATTGCTAACAGCAACAGTCCCATCTTGTCAGGTGGTGATTCGAGCGGTTTAGACCTGGCTCTTGAGGGAACGTGGGTACATTCTACGAGGTGTGAGGAACCTGTGGCCGAGGAGTTCTTGTCATCCACGTGGATGATTCGCATCCTCTTGAGTTTCCTAAACTCAGAGGTCAAGGCTGAAAGCAATTTATTGGGCCAGCGTGTACGAGGCCCACGTGTCGTGTTTTTATTGGGAGGATGGGCTCAGTGCGTGCTGAGCGTAAACAGGTCCCCTGACTCTCTAGGCAAGTTTCCTTGGGTGGGGAGTTGTCATTGCCCGTGTCTGCCCAATAAAAAATATGCCTCCGATGGTCCGCTCAGCCGGTTTCATCGAGTTGTTTCAGATTGAGCCGTCGAGTATTTGTTCTGATCGGACGGTCTTGTCTAGTCATTTCATACTGAGTGGTCGGGTTAGTCCCCGAACTCCCCAAAGAAGAGGTATCTTGGCTTGGGCAGTTGAAATGTCTGGGCATGTGTTAGGTGCTCGGGAGGTGTGCCATTTATTACATGTGTGATGATTGAGCGTCTAGGGAGACAGAACAGGTGGGATGTCTAGGTACGCGTCGTTTGAAGGAACTGAAGAGGTTACCACGCGTCGCGATCGTGAGAGAGAGTTCAGACAGAGTAGATGGTGAGGATGCTCAGGCTTGGTCCTATGTATAGTGTGAGTCGGAGAGATTTTCACTTCCGCCATTTTGAGTTTTCGAAGGTTTTTGGTTTTATTGTTTTTGAGTGTGATAACCTGAGTTGGTGCATGCAAGGAAGAAGGAAACATGAGGGGAAACGTGAGCTTGTGCAAGGAAGACGTAGCAGCCAGTTGAGAGTCTCTCTCATTTCTCTTTTTCACTTTTGTGGTGAGTGAGGGAGAGAGAGAAAAAAAAAAAAAAGGAAAATTGAGAATGGTGTCTGGAGGGGATGGGGACAAAGGGCCCAATAGGGGTAGTACAAATTTTGGGGTTTTGGATGAGGCTTGGCATCGAGTGGGTGATAGGCCGCCTGTAGGCGTGGGCGTAGGTATTGGGGCCGGGCCCTCGATGGTTGAAGTGCCGAGCTCATCAGACGAATCAGAGGGGGAGGTCGAGGTAGAGCGAGTGCCGGAAGAGAGGGAGGTCGAGGTAGAGCGGAGGGCGGAGGCGTCCTTAGATGACGAGGATGATCTCGAGGGTCATCTTGACATCAAGGCACCTGACGCTGAGACGGAGGTCTTGGGAGATGGTGATGCCAAGGACCCTGATAGTCCTAGGATGGGGTGCCACTAAAGGTGAGCACTGTGAGGGGTTCAGGGGAGTCGACCTGCTCATATAGATATGGCGTGCCAACACATATGATGCACGACCTATTGGAGAGGATTCAGCGGGAGTACAATGTGCCGAAGGATATTATCTTCGCGCTGCCGCAAGAAGACGACCGTTCGAGCCGACCACCGAGGGGTTGGGTGACTTTGTATTGGGAGATGTTCAAGTACGAGCTGCGTCTGCCTCTGCATCCCTTCGTGCAGAGGTGGATGGCATTCTTGGGTGTTGCTCCGCACCAGATGAACCCGAACATGATGAGGACAATTTTCTCAATGTTCGTTTTATGGAAAAGGCATCACAAGATCTAGCTGAGCATGAACATTCTAAGGTGTTACTTCGGGTTGAGGAAGAGCTCGAAGCAAGCATGTTTCTTTTATCTACAGGTCTTGGGGGTAGAGAGGCCGAGGACATTAGTGGTGAGGCGATTTAGGGATAAAGGTGGGGCTTACGATATTTAGCAGTCGACCCTTATGTTTTCCTTTTGGTTTTCGGTTTTCGGTTTGTTTTTTGTTCTAACTTTCTGTGCTTGGCCTGGTTGCAGTGGGCTGGGAAGTGGGCGAGATATCAGAGGACAAGGATAGGCATTTAGAAGTGATCCAGGCTCAGTCGCCGAAGGATCGTGAGGCGGCCGAACTCTTGTCAGAAAGGTCACTGAGATCATCCGGGCTTTTAGATCCGATCCCTGAAGGTAATGTAGTTTCACGTGTTTTATTTATTTATTTATATAAAAATAATAAATATTTAATATTTAATTTAATTTTTTAATATTTAATTTTTTTTTATACCTGCTAAAGTACGCTCCGTGCAACCATGGGGGTTAATAGGAACGACCCGAGGGCCCGATAGCTCTTGGAGAAGTTGCTGAAGAAGAGCATTAGAGCCTCGGGCTTGGGTCTAAGGAGGCATGTACAGCCAGTTCGAGCACTGGAGGAGAGGGTAGAGCCTGTGACACTGGTGGGACATGCCGAGGTCCGATCCCCTATCCGACAACGAGGTCAAGATAGGGGGATGAGGCCGATGACTGAGGAGGAAGACTTAGCGTTCCCGAAGAGAGCTTGGAGGGAAGAGAGGGAGGAAAGGGCAACCGTGCCTCAGCCGTCAATCCATCATGATCACCTGAAAGACTTTTTAGACACCAACAAGTTGGTGTTCTCGGGAGAGAT
The DNA here is from genome assembly GCA_020521455.1 of Prunus kanzakura. Lineage (NCBI taxonomy): Eukaryota > Viridiplantae > Streptophyta > Magnoliopsida > Rosales > Rosaceae > Prunus > Prunus kanzakura. Next base: position 140,135 of record BPUM01000228.1, on the reverse strand, counting down.
GTCTTGGGTGGGATTGGAGGGAAATGGGAGCACTTATGCCTCATCGACGGCCATGGTGTTCTTGGTAAGTTCTATGTCTGTCAATTTTGGTTTTGTACATAGATCCCTATGTTTTGTCTGTTTGACATATCTCCTGCAGGCACTTTTCTCTTCTTATGGTGTGGTTAAACACATCATGATCCACAGATAGAAGGACGTGGCTAGGTTGGCCGAATTGCAGAGGGTGCGTGAGGAGATGGGGGGCCAACATCAAGGCAGTTGTAGAGCGCGCCAAGAAGGCGACAGAGGAGAGCAATAAGAAGAGGGTTGAGGCTGTGCGGGTGCTCAAATCGAACGAGGTGGAGAAGGCGGAGCTAGCTAAGGAGGCGGAGAAGTGAAGGGTGGAGAGCACACGACTGAGTGAGGAGAATGTGTGTCTGCAGAGGGCGGTGGAGAATGCATGTCAGCCGCAGGTGGAGGATGTGAAGCAATTTTTGGACTCGGCCGAGGTGGAAGGTCAGGCGGGCGAGATATGGCTCCCGGGGGAACTTGATTTGTTAGATAAGATTCAAAAGCGGTACTCAGAGTTCGTGCTTAGCCTGGAGGACTTGGTTGCTAACGAAGAGTTTTGTTTTAGGTCTTTTTCCTTCTCTTTTTGTCGCACTCTTTTCTAATTTGTCTCTTTCAGACACAAAACCAAAAAAGAACAAACCATTAGGTCCACAAATCTTTTCTACTTCGTTCTTTTTTTATCTCTTCGTACCTTCATCTCTCTCCGTCTTTCTTCTTTAATTCTTCTTCCACCGTGAGCCATGTCAACTTCAAAGCCCCTCCTCACTTACCAATGCTGCTCAAAATCCAAACTCTGTGGGAGTATGGATATCATTCCCACCATCCCTAGGGCACCTAGGTCTCGGTCCTCTCTCTTTGCCCCCATGGGAGACTCTTTCCTCTTTGTGACGCCTGAGGCAGCCTCCTTCTTTCACGATGTTGTGTCTAAACGGAAGTTTGTGCCTAAGAGATCGTATCAAATCGATGCTCTCTCCTCAGATGCGTGGAGTGCTGCATCTCAGATATTTGAGTACTACCATCTTCATACTCTCAATTTTCTGTCTAGTAAGTTCAACGCCTCTGTCATCAAAGAATTTTACTCAAATTTTCCTGCTGACCCTAAGGGGTCTAATTATCAGATTGTTATTCGTATTGTGCCCATTGTTCTTCGACCCTCTGTCATCAATCGGGTTTTAGGTTTTAGGTCATGCCCTGGCTTTGATTATGAGAAGTTTGCTCTTGCTTCTTCTCAATATACTGTCGCTTTGTCTAAACACCTTCTGATCAAGTCCTATCTGTCTCCATTTTTCAAATTTTTATGGGACTTCGTCACAATGTTCCCCCCACTAGGAATAATTCCAATCCCACCTTGGCTGGCTGTCAAATCATGATCTCCATAGTCAATCGTGATAAAATTCCTTTTGGAGACATTATCTATCATGCAATCCTTGGCAAAACAGTTGGTCATGGTACCAAACACTAGGGGACTCTTGTCTTCCCTACCTTATCCATCGCCTCTGTGACAGAAGCAAGCTAGCCTTAAATGACATGGATCCGTGGAATCCTCCTCTTGCTCCATATGGCTAGACCTTTGTTGCTCTTAGTTAAAAGGTCTCAAACACCTTTCTCTCCACTATATCTTTTTCCTATGACATTGCATCTCTCAGAACCCGACTTGTTGAGAAGGAGAAGCAAATTCAGCATCTTCTCACCCTCATTCCTTCATCCTTGAATCCTGCACTTGGGTATGAGAATCCCTCCTCTACTGTTGCTGAAGTCGGTACACAGAAGGATCCAGTCACTGAGGACTCAGATGATTCTAATGATTTTGATGAGTCTACTAGTTCTCTAGTTTTTTAGCTAGAGTTATGTTATAGGATGTGTCCTAGATAGGTAGTATTTTTGGACAGTTTGGGTGGTATATTTTTGTAATCACATTGTGGGGGTAATCTTGTTTTGGGTAGTCTGTGTAGTGGTTCTAATCTTGTTCCCTTTGTAACTTGATAAGGGGAGTTGGTTTGTTCTGTTTTGAACAAGCGCTTTTTGCTTTGTAATCAAAATATGTGATGAGTTCAAAACAGATTATGTGCTTCGTGTTTAATCCAAATGTGTGTTGATTCTCTATATTTGTCTTTTTGTACTTTCCTTATCAACAAGGGGGAGAACACTCTCAACCCCATATTGCATATTGTTTCAAATTTCTGTGATATAATATGCTTGTTTTTGTGACTGGGAGATTGGTTGTTCTTGCAGGTACTTACATTCATCATCTCTATGGTTGTTGTGCACAAGGAAAGCCAAAAAGGGGGAGATTATAAGTGTGCATTTTGTGATTTTCTTTTGGCCCTTGACAATTTTGTAATAGGACAATCATTGTAATTTCCCAAGCTCTAAGTTTAGATCAAGAATTACTTCTCTATGTGTTCTTATCTAGATACATTCTGATGGACAACAATGTGTTTTGACAAAGGTAAACTCTGCATTCACTAAATTTATGAAGATTATGACTAGTCAACCTTTGCATAAGTAGGATTTCTAGCTCACTGTTCCAGCTGGATCCTAATCATTTTTTTGTTGTCCTTTTTTGCGAAATTCTTAGCTGCCATGTGTACTATTCTGACCTAGGAATTTTTGGGTAAAAGCCAAAGAATCCTTCATTTGGCAGCCGTCTCTTTAGTGGGCAAGTTTTGGAAAGTTTCTTTGCAAACTTTCTCTTCTTCTTCCTCAAGAGTAAACCATCATATTTTTCATCTTTGAGTTTTCCAAATTTATTTTTTGAAAACTGCATTTGAAATAGGCTTATGTATGGATATGCCCCCTATCCTTTCAAAGTAGTCTCAGATTACCATATGTTCTTTAAAATGTTTCAATATACCACCTACACTTTCAATAAGTGTCTCACGTTAGCTATTCCGTCAAATTTGAGAGAAGTTTCGTTAGCTGATGTGGCCCCAACTTCTTTTCAATCTCTTCACAAGAGAGAGGAAGGGTTTGTCAGGTTGAGAAAAAGGGGTATTTGGGAGAAGAAGCTTAGGGTTTATGACTCTCTGAGGTGGAGTTCAGATTTGGGAGAGAATCTGGAGGTTCATATTTGGGAGAAAATGAGGAATTTGATTTTGGGATTTCAAATTTTGGAGAAAAAGAGGAAGGGGGTCACACGATTTGGGAGAAAATAGGGAAGAGGGTTGCACGATTTGGGAGAAAAAGGGGAAGATGGATTTTAGATTTGGAGGTTCAGTAGCTTCTTCTCTAGATTCCCTCCCAAATTTGAACTCCACCTCAGAGATTCCTAAACCTTAAGCTTCTTCTCCCAAATTCCCCCTATTCTCCCACATAACCCCTTTTCTCAACCTGACTAACCCTTCCTCTCCCTTGTTATCAGATTGAAAAGAAGTGAGGGCCACATCAGCTAACGGAATTTCTCTCAAATCTGACAGAATAGCTAATGTGAGACACTTATTGAAAGTGTAGGTGGTATATTGAGACATTTCAAAGAACAGGTGGTAATATGAGACTACTTTGAAAGCACATGGGGCATATCCATAAATAAGCCTTTGAAATATGGAATCTGCATCTAGCTAGATCAAATACTCTCTCATATAAATATCTCTAGGTCAGATTCACGATTGATTTCTTCAAGAGTATGGTTTCTTGAAGAAATTGGTCATTTTCTCCTTGAATCCAAATTTTTGGTTCTATCTGAGTTTGAGCTGGCTAGCTAGTGCCATGGGATGAAAGAGCTAAAGAAGGAGCCGCTATCGCCATGAAGGACTAAGCTGCTGGTTTTGCTAAGCTGGAGAAGAAGATTGCACAAAGGAGGTATAGTTCATTTTCCTAAATAGACCTATGATTTCTTGAGCTTACTAGTGATCCTTTTTAAGAATTTTTTTTGCATAGTGGATTGCCTAGTCGGTTGATGACCCCCAGTTTTTCCCAATGGAGAGTTTTTGGGTGAACAATTTTTGGTTTGGATCTCTGTAATTTTATGGGTTTGTGTTCTTGACAGTTGACTAGTCATCGCATGATGTTCATGTATTTCTGGGTTTGTGTTCTTGCGGTTGACTAGTCATTGTTTTATGCTGTTTGGGTTTTACTTGATTATGATGCCTTCACACACTTTCACCATAGTTGTTGCTACCGCAGGGGATGCCTAGACTGATGGGTCCTTTTGAGTGCCTAGGTTGTTACTAGTACTTCTCTAGGCTTGCGGGTACATATTGATATGCTCTGTGTATGTTCTTGCTTGTGGATATTCATGTCTGGCAATTGATTAGTCATAAGCGTATTTGGTCAAGGTCTAAAGTGTGTGAAGATTGTTGTGTATTCGTTTGAGTGTCGTGTAATTTTACCCCTCGTCACCTAAGTACCAATTACACGGTGGATTGTGAGACGAAGATGTTAAAGGCAATTTTCGGCGCCTTCGTGTCGCCAATGACGGCGACTCGAGGAGTTCCTTGGTGTAAGGGAGAGGGGTTTTGTCTTCAGAAAATGAGGGGACAAGTGGGTTGTGAGTCTTTTCGACCTTGCCGAGCCTATCCCACATGCTCCCCCATCTCTCCTTTGATCATGGCCTTCATTGCCGCTCTTAGGTCGGCCTCTCAGGCCGGAGCAACGGGGTCGTTGGTCTCGGTGACGCGGTCCTTTCCTTTGCGTGAGATGCGTCCCGCGGGGGTCTTCCTCAAGTCAAGACTGTTGCGTGAGTTGCATCCCGCGGGGGTGTCTTCTTTCAGGTTGATATCCTCGGGGGCAGAGCTAGGGACGGTGTCACCAGTCATAGGCATAGGAGTTGACGCCGACCCCTTGCCAAATAGGCATCTTTCCACTCGCCTAGTACGACTCGAATCCCTGGTGGCCCTCTTCTGGGCTTTTCGCAGGTTCGCCTGGAGTCCGATCTTCTGCTCTTCTAGGCGTTCTTTGTAGTCTTGGAGGGTCCTGTTTAGATCCTGCATGGTGTTGGCCCCGTTAAGGAGTAGTTCAACTTTGGCTTCGAGGGCACTTATTCTTTGTTTTTCAGCCCTCCGGCACTTTGTACTCCTTTGATCGGGAGTGCCATGGGGAGAGATTCCCTTCATCTTTCGGCCCAGCATATTGGTAGTAAAGTAGCTAACGCGTAACCTTTGAGTGTGGTTTCCCATAGACGGCGCTAAATGTTTGACCTACAGATATTCCAGTGGCTAACACATGAAGATACAATTATTCTAAATGTGATTCCAGGAGAAGAGAAGCTTGATGGGAAATAAGTTATTGGCCAAAGAAAAGGGACAAGGCTTTTTTCTTTTATTTACCTTAGTATTGAAGGGATCTCAAAATCGTCCCTTTCTACAAAAATCTTTGTTCTATTTATAGGGAGAACTAAATGAATTAATTTACAAGCTGGTCACCTCGGCTCGGAGCCGAGCCATTTATGTCACATCAGATTTGTCAGATGATGGGCGCTGGGAGTTCGTCCACGTCCTCTGCCCATGATGACCTCTATGTTTCTACTAGGGGAAGGGCGTGGGCAGAGTAGCTTGTTGCGCACGGCGGCAATCCCATCTGGTCAGGTGGTGATTCGGGCGGTTTACACCTGGCTCTTAAGGGGACGTGGGTACATTCTACGAGGTGTGAGGAACCTATGATCGAGGAGGTCTTGTCATCGACGTGGATGATTCGCATCCTCTTGAGTTTCCTAAAGCAACTTAGAGGCCGAGGCCGAGAGCCATTTGTTGGGCTCAAGTGTACGAGGCCCACATGTCGTGTTTTTATTGGGCGGATGGGCTCGATGCGTGCCGAGCGTCAACACAATGAAACAATTGGATAACTAAAATTGGGATTTTGGCACAATGTTTTTATTAGTGTGATGTTGCGTCAGAATTGGGAAAAAAAAAAAGTGAGGGCTACAATTTTTTTTGTGCATGAGGGATGAACTCATAATCTTGGGATGAGAATCGTTAAGTAAATTTGGTACTCTAAGGTCTACTCTTCAGAGAGGAATAGCTGAGCTGTCCAGGAACCTTTTAAAGTCTAAATGATTAATCATATCTTGTTACGTACTCTAATTCAAGTTTGAGTAGTTATAATTTTGTCGGTTTCTTGAATAGTTTGAATACCAAATTTTGACCTATTTGAAACAAAAATCATGTGACATGTTGTGAAGCTTAAAAGGTTCATTGGTTAAGTAGTGGTATTGAGTTCGTATATAGTCTCCTTCTAATGAATAATAAAAGGAAGCAAAAAATTTCAAAAATAAAAAGAAGGGGTACAAAAGATAGACGACTCTCTAATACACTAGGCTGATATTTAATTTACATTAGGTGTGGGCATGGTCGGGTTCGGTCTGGTTTCCTTTTTGAATTAGAACTAAAATCGGAACTTACTCACCATTTGGTTCGGTTAAGTTTTTATAGAAATTGTCTAGAAAAATCGAATTAAACGGAACCTATGCGGTTTCGATTCGGTTTGGATTTGGTTCAGTTTTCGATTTGGAAAGATAAAAATATAATGATGTGACGAAGAGAGAAATAGGACTTATAGAAAAATAGGAAGAATAGAAAAATATGGATACAAAGGATAAAATAAAAGAGAGAAAGAGGTAGAATAGATAAAATAAGAGAGAAAGAGGTAGAAGAAATAAAGAGGTAATGAAATATAAAGAAATAGGTGGAAATGAGAGAAAGATGGAAGTGCAATAAGAACAGATATAAGAGTAGTTATACATGCACCCGAAGTTCTATGTTCAAATTTCCCCTTTCCCAATATCGTTTGTATCAGAAAAAAATAAAAATGTGACTGAGTTCATAAATAAAAACTAGATGGGAACTCAGTCAACTTGGTGAACATCTTGTGAAGCTAAGCACCATCTGAATAAAAATGATTCATAACCATCTTACACCATCTGAATAAAACTAATTCATAACCATCTTACTTTTTACATTTTCGAGATACCCAAATATGTTTTAAGGCCTAAAAGAAAACACATTTCAAACAAAAAACCACACATAGCTAGGCTCAAGTCACAAATAAGGCCCAAAACTACATCCACCAACTAACCCCCAAAACGTAGAATTCTATAGTGAGTGCCATATTAAAATTGTTACTTAGGTAGAAGGGATAAAAATAAACTCTAATCTAGCATACCACAAATTAGACCAATAAAGTAACCCCGCCAAATATATGGCTAGTCAACAACTAGTCATAAATCTAAGAACACACAACAGAAAACATATCCATTCAACAATCAATTCTCAAACCCCTGCAAAACCTAGAAGATAACTAAGTGACAATCTAAGAACTTAGAAAGACCCGTCAATCTAGTCATCCCCTATGCTAGCAACAACTAAACTGATAGATGTGTGAACATTTATCAACATTTCAGAGATAACATATATAGTATGACTAATGGGTTATCTACTGTAGACGTCCCTGAACTTGGCCCCCAGTTGCAATTGGGTCCGTGAACTTTTTTTCGTGCCAATTACATCCTTTAACTGTACAAACAATTGCAATTAGGTCCTGCCATCCAACTCTATCAATTTGTCCATCAAAATGAGGGGTAAAAGCGTCATTTCGAGTCTGAACTTCTCCTCACCATGTTTATGCGCATTTCACTATGTAATTGTCGACAGCGAGTCAAGCTAGGAGGTGGAGGAGGGCTCGATGTCCATTCACTGGATTAGGTCGCTGACCTGGTCCCTGGCCGGTAACTCGGAAGGGGAAGTAGGCGAGTCGCTGTCAACTGAGTCGACCTGGTGGGGGCAGAGCGAGTCGGACCAGATCTGGATGAGGCGGTGCAAGGTGCAATTAGGGACGAAGTCTTTGGTGTGGAGGACCAGATCTGGATGTTGGTGCGATCATAGGTGACTCCAGTGCAGAGGCTCATAGGGGATAAATTGGAGAAATTATTGATCCAGTGAGGCTCCAAACGATGTCGGTCCAAAACCCTGAGATCGCACCGGAAGAAACTAGGCACCGCGATGTATAGGTCGTCCCTCACCATCTTCTCTGTGTCTGTGAATTCGGGTGGAGGGAGAGAATGGAAAAGGGGGGGGGGGGGGAGAGAGAGAGAGAGAGATAAATCGAAGAAAGAATGGAGAAGACAAAGAGGAGCAGTACGTTTAAAGAAGACAAACTCGATTGGAGAAGACAACAGCTCATACATAAAGATCCCAAAAGTCCACCAATCAACAACACTGCCATGCCCTTCACCTTTGATAATTTATGGTGCCAAATACTCATGGGTCCCAACAAACGACATCGAGCGAGCATTGGTTGGCTCAGCCATAAGTTCTAGTAATGGTCTGGTAATGCTCATACAGAACTCAGGAGAGTCTTTAGACTCGAAAGGACGCTTTTACCCCTCATTTTGACAGACAAATTGACAGAGTTAGATGGGAGGACCTAATTGCAATTGTTTGTACAGTTAAAGGATGTAATTGGCACGAAAAAAAGTTCACGGACCCAATTGCAACTGGGGGCCAAGTTCATGGACGTCTACAGTAGATAACCCTATGACTAATCATAAAATCAAGGAACATCACACTAGAAATGTTCCCCCAGAAACCCACCACTTGGAAGAACTGGGAGTCATCACTCCGACCAGGCAATCCACTAAGTGAAGAAGATTCTTATAAAAAAAGTAATCACAAGCTCAAGCAATCCTAGGTCTATTTAGGAAATGAGCACTACCTCCATGTACAACCTTCTTCTCTAAACTTAGTTGAGCTAGTAACTTGTCCTTCATGGAAATAGCAGCTAGTACTCCATCAGCTTCTTCACCCCATGGCATCGCAACTCAGCTCCAGATTGTAACCGATGAATGAGCTATTGATTTTGAAATGAAATAGTCAATTTATTCAAGAAATCATTCTCTTGAAGAGATTAACTAAGGATCTGATCTAGTTAGAATGATATGATGTAACCTATAGAATCTAGATGCAAATTTCAACCCACCAAATCAGATTTCGAAAATCTCATTTCGGAAAAATTGTAGACCTTGCACAATGAGAGAAAAGCAGAGAAGATGAAGCTCTCAATTTCTCTCTATGCAAAGGTAGCGGCTCCTCAACGCCCTTCAATATTCAAAGCAGATTTCAAATATATTTTGAAAATCTCATTTTTAAAAATGGAGACTTCCCTCAAAGAAGAAGATGAAAAACAAAACCAAGACTCTCAAAAAATTCTCTCTGTAAAAGGTGACGGCTACAAGCCAAGACTCCCTTTTTACCCAAAATAAGTCAACCCTAAATTTCCCCCTGTTGGCAGCCAATCATTTCCTTCATTATAAGACAAAAAATTCAATAGGAAGAAAAACCTATAGGGTTGTAACACGGGAGTCTCACGTGAGAATTTAAATGAGCTAGCGGTAACGGATGACTAAAATAGGCAATGCATATTTTACCTTTGGACTTGATTAGCATTGAGCCTTGCTTTGTCGATAGCAGCTCACACCACACTAGTCTAACGTAGACGAATTAAACTTGAGCCTGGTGATTTACAGTAGCAAATACAATGTTCTCCAAGGAAGCCAAAAATCAAAAGAAGCAAAAGCTAACCTAACACTTAATTTGATTCAACGGTTAAGGAATAAAGCTCATCTAAGGGCCTTAGATTTGGGCTCAAATTACAAACAAAAAGCCCAAAACTACCACCAACTAAGATTTGGGCTCAAATCACAAACAAAAAGCCCAAAACTACCACCAACTAACTCCAAGAACACCTAGCTCACGGAAAATCCACCATGAGCTGCCGGAGCAAGGCCAGTTTCAAACTAGCTCTAGAAGGTGAAAAAGAAGAGGAAAAAAAGTCATGCACTAAACTTTCTAGGTGCAGGTGGAAATGACAGGCGCAATTGTCACCATCATTTTCTTTGGTAGACTGAATCCATATAACATAAATATTGAACGTTTCCATTGGTTAAATACCACCTAATTTTTTTTAAATATAATTATATCCTTTAACTACTCTTTCTTTCTGGTACAACTCCTAGTACGTAGCCGTTGTCATCATGATTATATAAACATATTCTTCCTCACCTCACCTTGTATTAAACAACCCTAATAGATCTTTACAAAAGGCATTTGATTTTATTGAAACACCAATGTGTCAAAGATCTTGAAAATTCTATCACAACTGATATTTGTTTTATTTTCAATAGTAATAACATATATATAGAAAATTTGCCTTGTTCAATGGTTAATCGGACTTAGTTGATATATTTAGAGCCCATTTGATAACCATTTTAAGTTTATAGTTTTTAGCTTTCATTTTTTGTGCTAAAGTATAGAAGAACAAGAGGGAGAATGAAATTGAGAATGAGAGTGATGGGATTTAGAGGGAAGATGAAAGAGGAGGAGAGGACGGAGGAGTAACAAAAGTGAAAACAAAATTAAAAAACTGAAATTTATTTGAAATTGTGTTCACTCTCAAGTTTTTGTTTTCACTTTTATTACGTACTCCTCCCTCACATCCTCCCCTCTCATCCTCTCTCCTAATCCCACACTCACTCTTATTCTCACTTTCATTTTCCTCTATACTCTAGCACAAAAAATGAAAATTAAACACTAAAATTGAAATGGTTATCAAACGGACCCCTAGTGTTTATTTTTTTGCTTTCTTTATCGAGATTTAGTTATTGAACTATGCATGCTTTTAATAGAATTCTAATACGATTCATATCCTTCTTGTTATTTACATTCACCTTGTGTCGAAGAAAGACAATAAGCCTATGCATATGCATCAGGACGGAAGAAAAAAAACAGATATCAAATTAAAAAATTCAAGCTATATGGATCAGGACGGAAGAAACTAATATCAAATTTTGGTCAATATATACCCACTAGTCTTGACTTGCTTCTAAATGTAATATTTAAGTCTTTACCTGCTTCGATAAGGAAAATTATATCCAAAAGTAGAAGACTAGTTCATTCTCTCCAATCTATAAATAGACCTATATGCCATGAAGGATTTTCATCCCACCCTCACACCAACTCTCTACACACAAAAAACAGTAACACAAAGTTTTAAGGCAACTGCGATGAAAGGTGATCATTTTCTCATAAGCACTCTTGCCATTTTGGCATTTGCAACGTTCCTTGCCTCCGCCTATGACCCCAGTCCTCTTCAGGACTTCTGTGTGGCACTTAAGGACATCAAAGATGGTGGTATACATTTATATCCTAATATATTATATTTTTCCCTACTATTATTTCCACATTAATTATTTTCGTAAGGCATTAAGAATATATGAAAGACTGTTTTTCTGTTAAATATATATGCCTTTGGTCCAAATACATATATTGTACATGTCAATGCACTTGCTGTCAACTTACTAATACTAAAATTTTATTACTTTTTTTCTGTTTGGTGCAAACAGTGTTTGTGAATGGGAAATTCTGCAAGGACCCAAAGCTTGTCAATGCAAAGGATTTCTTCTTTTCTGGGCTTCAAAATCCAAGAAACACAAAAAATCCGGTTGGTTCAAATGTGACAGCCGTGAACGTGGACAACCTAGCAGGATTGAACACTCTCGGCATATCCCTGGCTCGCATAGACTTTGCACCAAATGGCCTAAACCCTCCTCACACTCACCCTCGCGCCACCGAAATCCTTGTGGTCCTGGAAGGAACACTCTATGTTGGTTTCGTCACATCCAACGGTGATGGCAATCGCCTATTCACCAAAGTGTTGTACAAGGGAGATGTGTTTGTGTTCCCAATTGGCCTCATTCACTTTCAACTCAACGTGGGACATGTCAACGCTGTAGCCTTTGCTGGGCTTAGCAGCCAGAACCCAGGAGTGATCACCATAGCCAATGCAGTGTTTGGCTCCAAGCCTCCCATAAATCCTGATGTTCTAACCAAGGCCTTCCAAGTGGATAATAAGGTGGTTGACTATCTCCAGAAACAGTTCTGGTACGACAACAATTAGAAACAAAAAAAAAACGATAATTATGTGGAATGCAGAGAAGGCCTTACAAATGGTTGTTTTTCACTACTTACAAAAATTATTATGATCTAATATTAATTGAATAAAAATTGTTGTTTATGGATGCCTTATCCTGTGAATTTTGATATAAATGCTGTGTGCTCTATCTTTTAGTCTCGTACTTGTACTTTGGACAATTGACTTGAAGACCAATTGATAACATCTGCATTCCACAAAGATATCATTACAACTTAGCAATACTTAAATTGAGGACCCTTGCCTTTTCAACATTGGTAAGTTGGCCTAGGCTATAGAGAATCAGGTGGAGGCTGAATTTTCAACAACTCTTTAGTCAAATATCAATGGGTGCTCTTGAACTTTACTCGAATGAATCGATAGATACAAATATTTGAATGAAACATCCTGTAGCTAGTTAGGGCAAGTTTGGTATCTTATCCAAGTAAGAAACTCAAAAACTATGATTTTTCTTAAAAACAAGGAGTTCTCTAATCCATTTTTTAAGATTCAAAAAAGTTGTTTAGTATGCAACTTGAAAACTGTTTTAAAATCTTTAAAATTTGAAAACTTGTTTGGTTGAATTCTTGAAAATAATTTTTTTTTCATATATTTTTTTTGTAATTAAGATATTTTGATAAACATTATTATAAATATTTTAAACATACTATTTTAACATCCATATTTTAATACCATACAAATATGATCAACAAGCTCAATTAGCATACTTATTGAAGAATAAACAACAATAAACGAAGTAGGCCATTGAGCCACACTCTTCTCCGTGGATCCGACATCTTCAAGAACATCTTTCTCCAATCGAAATTCAACACTACCACACTATTTGCTTAATAAAATTTGGTGAACAAATTCATTGTACCTAATTGTACTCGAGAAAAAAAAGTAAGGACGAAGAGAAGACTTTGAGGAAAAGCAGGTCCCATAATTACATCCACCAACTAATTAACCACAAATGGGAGGATAGTGAGGAGCAGCCGCTGCTTCTAAAAACGAAGAGCAAGACCAGTTTCAAACGAAGAGCTAGAAGGTGAAAAATGAAAAAGAAGAGAGAAAGTCATCCATCAATGTTAATGAGAGATTGAACTCTTTGGTAGTATGAATCCATATGTCATTAACTAGTAGTTAACGAATCTAAATTTAGTTGGTAGAATGAATTTTAGTTGATATATTTAGTTTATTGTGGTTCTCTTTTTGCTAACCTACTTGAGATTTAGTTGCTAACCTAATTGAGATTTAGTTACTGACAAATAAGATTGCTCTGCCATATTGCAACCCTAACTATGTTCAAGATTGCTCTGCCATCTGCTGCTATTATTTCCCAAATGACGTACTATTACTGTTGTGATTCTACTTGATTGCTGCTAATACAATCAATTCGAGTTGACAACTCCTTAGCTCAAATCGACCCTACTTTTTGATTTGCTTTTTACTTAATTTTTTTCCACAATTTTTTACTACATTGGTTGATATGTGTGGAATTCACACCACCAATCAGAGTGCATCAAACTTAGTTAACCCTTTCTCAAGGGTGGACGTGGTCTTGAAGTTGTATTTATGTATGTCTCTATCGCACTTGGAGTGGCCAAGTACGGTGGTGGCTAAGTACGGTCATTTTTCTGAAGTGGGACTCAAGAGAGGCTGATGACGTGGAACCATTCTATTGGGTGATCGGTGACAGACTGACGTGTGTCCTTTCCTTTTTTAGGGAACAACAGACGTGGGATATGATGTAGGAGCGCGCGGGCCTCTGGGGAGAGTCGCTTGGGTTAGTGCGATGGGAAAAACATTACAATCCGTCTTTCCACCAGCTAAATCCTAAAACACCTTAGCTCACAGAAAATCCACCATGAGTAGCAGACCAAGACCAGTTTCAAACTAGCTCTAGAAGGTGAAAATGAAGAGGAAGAAAAGTCATGCACTAAACTTTCTACGGTGCAGGTGGAAATGACAGGAGCAATTGGGGAACTGTCATATTTTATATTTAGAGTAATGAATCCATATAACATAAATATTACTAAATTTTTTAAGTATAATTATCTCCTATAACTACTCTCTTTCTGGTACAACTCCTAATACCTGGTCTTTGTCATCATGATTATATAAACATATTCTTCGTCACCTCACCTTGTATTAAACAACCCTAATAGACCTTTACAAAAGGCATTTTATTTTATTGAAACAACAAACAATGCGCTGGGTCAAAGATCTTGAAAATTCTATCACAACTGATATTTATTTATTTATAATAGTAATAACATATATATATATATAGAAAATTTGCCTTTCGGCCTTAGTTCATATATTTAGGGTCCGTTTGATAACCATTTCAATTTTAGTTTTTAGCTTTCATTTTTTGTGCTAAAGTATAGAGGAATAAGAGGGAGAATGGAAGTGAGAATGAGAGTGGAAATGGGATTAAGAGGGAAGATGAGAGGGGAGGATGGGAGGGAGGAGTAACAAAAGTGAAAACAAATTTAAAAAACTGAAATCTATTTGAAATTGTTTTCAATTTGAAGTTTTTGTTTTCACTTTTGTTACTCCTCCCTCCCATCCTCCCCTCTCATCCTCTCTCTCAATCTCACACTCACTCCCATTCTCACTTTCATTTTCCTTTATACTCTAACACAAAAAATGAAAACTAAACACTAAAATTGAAATGGTTATCAAACGGGCCTTAGTGTTTATTTGTTGCTAACTTGATTGAGATTTAGTTACTGAACTATGCATGCTTTTAATAGAATTCTAATTCGATTCATATCCTTCTTGTTATTTACATTCACCTTGTGTCGAAGAAAGACATTAAGCCTATGCATATGCATCAGGACGGAAGAAAAAATACAGATATCAAATTAAAAAATTCAAGCTATACGGATCAGGACGGAAGAAACTATTATCAAATTTTGGTCAATATATACCCACTTCTCTTGACTTGCTTCTAAATATAATATTTAAGTCTTTACCTGCTTCGATAAGGAAAATTATATCCAAAAGTAGAAGACTAGTTCATTCTCTCCAATCTATAAATAGACTTATATGCCATGAAGGATTTTCATCTACATACAGAAAACAGTAACACAAAGTTTTAAGGCAACTGCGATGAAAGGTGATCATTTTCTCATAAGCACTCTTGCCATTTTGGCATTTGCAACGTTCCTTGCCTCCGCCTATGACCCCAGTCCTCTTCAGGACTTCTGTGTAGCAATTAAGGACGTCAAAGATGGTGGTATACATTTATATCCTGCTATATTATATTTTTCCCTACTATTATTTCCATATTAATTATTTTCGTAAGGCATTAAGAATTTATGAAAGACTGTTTTTCTGAAACATCCCGGTCCGAAAAAGAATTAAATTAATTAAATTAAGAGAAAATAAATTTGGATGAGAAAATAAATTGAAATAAACAATAAAAATAAAATGATTTGAATTAATTAAGGGTTTTGGAAAATAATAAATATTTACTTAATTTTTAAAGGGGGCAAAAATGTCATTTTAAGTTCGGGAAGGAATTTGGGACTTCCGGTTATACCATTGCGTAGAGCACGTTGAAACGAGTCCGTAGACACGTAACGGACTCGAATCCGAGTTATAACGAGAGAGATACGAGAAAAATGGAAGGAGGGGCAAAATTGTAATTTTGGAAAAACTGGTTTTAAAACCAGAATTTCTCTTCTCTCTCTCTCCCATGCGAACCCCCCCCCCCCTGTTACAGCAGCGACGGTTCCACCGTCGCCACCGCCACCACCGGCCTCCACTCCGGCCGGGATCGGACCCAAAACGACCGGTACCTCCCCTCCGTCGAACCCCAGCTCTCCTCCGCCGTCGCCAGCAGCTCCAGCCACCGGAAAATGCAGAAAATCGCGGCTGGTTTTTGACAGAATTTCAATCGCTCGTTCTCCCTCAATTCTCCACCAAATCGGGCGAATGAGGTATGAAATTTCGACTACTTTGCATGATCTAGCTGCTGGTTGGATAGGAATTGAGAAATTTCTAGCGTAGGCAAGTCGATTTTCGAATTGAAAAATCTGCCGGTTTCGACCTCAGTTTTCAGCCACTTCCGTCGACTTTTTGGGGTATGTCCAAGAACAAAAGTGACTCCAAATTAGGGGTATTACCTAGGGTAGGAGTCTTGGCCCGAGATTCTGAGATTTTCCGGCGATGCGATATCGCTTTGGACACCCACGCGCTGCCAGCGCGTGTGGCGGCGCGTGGACACTGTAGCAGAGGGATATTAAGTCCCAATGCAATCCCCTGGTCCTCACGAGTGCGTAGGAATTTACGGATCTCGATTTGGATACCGTATGAGTCTCGAACGGATATCGCCTATTACGCGTTATCCGGGTTCGACAGGTTTGGACCGTTGGATGGTCTTGAATTTTTTATATGTTAACCTGGGTATTCCTAGGATTATGTAGGAATCGACGGATCGTGAATCGGAGTCCCGGATGTTCCGACTGAATAACTTAAAGTTTGTGTTTTGCGATAACCGTCCGATCGTGCGATCGTGAGCGATCCGACCGTCCGATCTGGACCAAACTTGCAGGAAGTGTATCCTAGGCCTTGTGGAACCTATAGGAACTTTTGGGTCGTAAAATGGAGGTCGTGGGCCCCACGGGCCCGGTTGACCAAGTTTGGACAATTGGACCCTCGATTGACCGTGAGTCTTCCGAGGTAGTTTTACCCTTCGTAAAATGCTAGCTTGACTGTGTGAATAAGTATTTATCGTTATATGAGTTATGAAAGTGAGTCTTAGGACTCGGTTATGATTATTGGAAATAAATGGCATGAATATGTGATGGAAGTATTACACATGAATGTAATAGTTTATTGAAGTTCATTTTATATTTATTGGTTGAATTTATTATCTTTGTAAGTATTTGTGATATATGTTAGTTTTGACATATTCTAGTATCTGGACTTGTATATATACAATACTCGAGAAAGTGCTATGTTTGTTTAATATGTGTGGGGTACTTGGGATGTGGTTGTGAGATGAGGAGAGATGTGAGTTAGAATGTCAGTTTGAGTGCTATTAGCACTACCTTAGGTACCCCCTGGATATAGAATATACTTGAGAGTTTGTTGTCTATACTATGTATAGAGGTTTGGAACAATAGAATTAAGGAAGGAAATATCATCTTAAGATATGGTTATAAAGGTTACGAACTCCACCATCATACGTACCTCCCCCCTTGGATAATGATACTTGGAAACAGTGGTTTTGAACACTGGGATATATGAAAATGGATAAGGTTTGGATATACTATTCACACACGTGCCAGGTTTAGGGCGTGTGGGCTTTATTGGTCACGGATCCTGAAATTGTTGGATGCCGGGAAAATGGTGATATGGTATGGATATGACGGAACCCGGGGCATACCTTAACGGGGTGCTGCTGTAGACCCTTAACGGGGTAGTCCGCGCGCGTAGGACGGTTCCAGGCGTACGGGTCTTGAGGATTCGTCCGTACGTGCTGGGTTAGAGTGTCAGTCCCCCAGTTGGACGACTCATCCCTAGCCACATGGACATTTGAGGGCCGGATAAGTGTGAGCTAGTCAACAATCCCCTGTTGGATTGTTTCCCCCAGTACATGATGTGCATCATCATATGTACCTCCCCTTGGATATTGATATATGGAAATTATGGATATGGTCTGGATATGACGGAAACCCGGGGCATACCTTAACGGGGTGTCGCTGTAGACCCTTAATTGGGTAGTCTGCGCGCGTAGGACTGTTTCAGACGTACGGGTCTTGATTCTTCGTCCGTACGGGCTGGTTGAGTTTAGTCCCCCAGTTGGACGGCTCGTCCCTAGCCACATGGACATTTGAGGGCCGGATAAGTGTGAGCTAGTCAACAATCCCCAGTTGGATTGTTTCCCCTGGTACAAGATGATGGTGAGAGGTTGGTGTTATTATATTACATATATGTATATGGAGTTTTGATTCTAGTTTGAGACTTTGTGAGCTTGTATATGTATGAATGTTTAAGCCCTGATTTGGGAATTGTTGTATGGCAACATACGCCTTGGATAGGGTATGGTTGCGGGATTGAACTGATATAAATGTAGAATTTTGAGAATGTGTTCATGATGTTTTGTTGGGAATTGGAATTGTGACTGATGAGATGAGAACTACGTGTGGCTTGATCCCTTGTCCAAGGGTACGTAGGCAGCCTGGGGTCTGACCAGGTGCAGCCGCGGAATATTATTGCGTATAAAAGGTTTGATCGATTCTGAATGTGTGATCGGATTTTTGATGTGGATTATTGGATTTGAATCCGGTTTAATGATTTTGGGAGTAATCGTATAATTGTTTGAGATCTTTAATGGTATGGTTTATGTATTATCCGACTTAAGAACCTTGCTAGTTTGGTTTTGAATTATCTGAAGGCCGGAGGCCTATTATGTGATTGCATGTTGTTAACTTGTGCATGCTGCCAGTTGGTGTTTTAAAATGTGTTTTATGCAGGTTGAAATTTTTGGGGAATGTTCAATTTACAGGGGAGACTCTGCCGAATTTTCGGCAGAAAGTCTCGGTTTTTAGTAAGTGGGCCCATAACCCACAGGATTCGTCGCGGGTTCCGAGGAATTCGGGGCGGGTCTTGTCATTTTCTGTTAAATATATATATGCCTTTGCATGGCATTTTCGTATGTAATTTTACATACACACACAAATATACATTGTTTCTTTTACAAATTTACATCTGTTAGAGAGGACAGTACCGGTACGAGTGACGCGACCGGTCGCCAGGAAAGTCACGACCGGTCGCCAGACGAAATTTTTGGTGTTTTCGAGCCTCTCTCAGAAGGACATAACAGTGAAATTGGCGACTCTCGTACAGATGAAATTGATAATATACCCCCCTCTGCCCTGCCATTGCCTCAATCAAGTTGTGATAATGAGGTACTTTCTAGTGATGCGCCTACCTATTTTTTGCCCCCACATACTTCCCGTGGGAAACCTAAAGTGTAATATTCTCCTGATATACATGCCAAGTCTAAATATCCCATTAACCATTATATGTCAACTCATCGTTTAACTAAGTCATATGCATCATATTTGTATCAATTATCTAGTGTATGTGTGCCAACTAAGTTGCAGGATGCTCTATCTGATCAAAACTGGGTAGATGCAATGCACGTTGAGATGGAAGCCTTGAATAAAAATGCTACTTAGGACTTAGTTCCTTTACCAAAGGAAAAAAGGCAGTTGGGTGTAAATGGGTGTTTACTTTGAAGCACAAGGCTGATGGTTCCATTGACCGTTACAAGGCAAGATTGGTAGCAAAAGGGTATACTCAGACATATGAAGTGGATTACATAGAGACTTTTGATCCAGTAGTCAATACTGTACGCGTACTCTTATCCTTAGCTGCTAACCGTGACTGGCCGTTGCTACAATTTGATGTCAAAAATGCATTCCTCCATGGTGACCTCAAGGAAGAAATATATATGGATCCTCCGCCGAGTATCCATGTGACCTCTAAGGAGGATGTGGTATGCAAGCTACGGAAGTCTTTGTATGGATTAAAGCAGTCTCCAAGAGTGTAGTTTGGAAGCTTTGCTGCATCCATGAAAAAGTTTGGGTATGTGCAAAGTAACTCTGATCATACTTTATTTCTGAAGCGTCATAATGGTAAATTGACGACTTTAATTATTTATGTTGATGATATGATTGTGATTGGAGATGATCATGTAGAAATACATCTCAGTGTTAGTCAGTGCATGTTTCTCAAGTACCATTGATCATATGGCTCCATCGACCCCTTCTCTTCAGGGGGAGAGGGGGAGTGAAGAGAAGTTGTCTCTGCTGTTGCTACTGCCAGTGCCTTATATTGCTCTTGCTGGTGCCAGTGCCTTGTATTGATGTTGATGATGCCTATTATGTCTTTGCCTTGTTGCTCTTTCTAGTACCAATGCCTTGTATTGCTCTTGTTGGTGCCAGTATTGTTGCTCATGCCTTTGCTGGTGTGTTTCCGCTATGGTCATGCCCGTTGACCTTGCCTTTGCTCTTGACTTTCTTTGCCTTGCCTTACCCTATTTGTTAGGGTTTCTATGTTCTGCTATGTGCCCTATTTTTTAGGGTTTGCTCTTGTGTTTCCGCTGCGAACTTTGCTTTAGTTTGTCACTTGTTTCACTCGTGGTTGACAATTGGTGATTCTCAAGTATGGTGTTCTGTGACTCGCTTGTCAAGTTGGGCATGCGAAATATCTTTGCCCAACTTGAGGGGGAGTGTTGGCGAGTCCTTACTTAGTTAGGACTTTGGTTCCCTATTTAGTTATAATTTTGATTACTTACCAATTATTATTTAGTCATATTATAATAGAGATTTATTTCCTATTGTAATTTAGATATATTTCCTATTTTATTTAGGGTTAACACATCTTTGTACTTGCATAAATACCTCTATATTGGAGAAGAATAAGAATATGAGCATATATGAGCATATCTGAATATTTACCCTACTTTGTTTGACAATCAGTGCCATGGGCTGTAATTTAGATTTCTTTCATGCTCTCCCATCAGTGGTGACTGACAAATTTTAAATTGACATTAAAAATATTGAGATTCCATATTTCCCCTTAAAATTGATGGCTGTTTTTTTTTTCGCAAATTCTCCATTTCATAAAACAACGAACCCAACTAAGCTCGTACAAGGAAAAGAACCAAAATTGTCAGTCAACAAACTTCTTGTGTGTTTGGGCCTAAATTTCACGTACCAGCCTAACTGACTATCGGCCTATGTCAAAAACAAAAGTTTGGGCCTTATTCGATTAAAATCAGAAGTTAGCCCAGATCATTTTAGAAGCCCAGACCATTGCAAACCAAATTACAAAAATGTTTTTTGCAAGTTCTAGATTAATTACCACTAATGGTGATTTAATTTGGAAAAACCAGATTTTATTGGTTTAAATCCAAGCCTAACCTCTAAGTTTTCCAGAGAACTCAAAATCTGATCATTATCGTTGATCACAAATCCATAAATCAAGGCAGTAGATTTTTGGGAAGATCTCTCTCTCTCTCTACAAAAGCCCACGTGACTCTAAAGTCAAGATTTCAACAGGGCAGAGGACATGATGGGGAGTTGGTAAAAGGTTTAATCAGAAAACCACCACTCCTCATTGCCATTTATTGCTAGAAAAGAGGGCCAAGTTTCTTTTCTGTGCTTGTGAGAGCTTTGCATCAGGGCAAGTGGGGTTTATGAGAGATAAACAAGAGATAAGAGAGTTGGTTGACAGAAGATCAAAATTGATCATCATAAAAGCTGACTTTTGATGGGGGTTTTCTTTTGTCAGACTAAACCACTATCCCTTTTTTCACGCTAGAACAAGGAATCCTCTCAACAAATCTATCATCCAGATATTAAAGATTCAGATTCTCTACAAATATGAGAGGATGTGAATAGGATTAAGACAACCAAAAATTCAATCAAAACAAAAACTCTCAAGTCATACTGACAAACTGAAACAAGATCATATAATCTCAAAAAGACCTTCAGACTCGAAAACAATCGGACCATTTGGTTTGAAAATTCATCTAGCCCCTAGACAAAACAGGCAGAACTTAGACTTCTAACTCTAGCTCAAACCAGGGAGGCAGGTCACGAAGGAAACAAGATTTCTCTCATTACAAATTTGGTTCAGCATAAGCCAATCAAGCAGATACATCCAGTCTAGCCTGAACCACAGGCAACAATCCAAGCAGAAATCGAAGCCCAATGTTCAGATGTCCTTTCAGGTGTGGCAGTTCCCTTTTGTTTTAAGTTGTGTAATAGGTAGTTCTCTTTAAAACAGTTTGATTTATTTTCAATGTTCATTTTGGCTAGAACTACTAGTTTTTACTGTGAGAAATTGTGAAGTCCTCACCAGTCTGAGGCAAGAAAAGAACTTACTTGGGAGATATTCCTCACCCAAATTCATAATCACTTGTTTAAAGTCAATAACTTGAGGCGTAAGTTATCTATTTTTCATAAGTCTGTTAGGGTCTTAACTGCTAATAGTGGCACGCTCGCACACCAAAGAAAGTTGATTTGTTGACCACAAATAGTTTTCAAGCTAATGGAGAATTTTACCCTACCATCACAGGAACTAAATCTAAATGGGTGAACATTGTGTCTTCCACCAACCCATCTATATATTTTGGGCAATGACCCAATGTCGAATAATATTATTGTACACAAATTGCAATCAAAAAGTCAAGTACTGAAGTGATTATGGTCTAAAGTCTAAAGCCACCGCCGAGAGGTCTTCAAGCTTTTGAACGACGCACTCATCATAGATTATTTGATCTTTCACGCTGGTGTTAACGATGAAAATTTAGGGTTGTTCTTGTTAGTGTTTCTTGTGTTTTCTAGTTTCTATGGAATCTCAAAGCATATATAAGAAAGAAAAAGAAAGGAAAATGAAAATGACAAAGAGAATGAATTGTTCTCTCACCGCTCTGCAGAATACCACAGATGAATTTTCTCCTTCATATCTATATAACCTCACACGCATAGTGTAAGGCATATTACCATTAGCACTCTTGGTTGGATCCCTTACATCACAAAATGATCTCAGCCATACATCTAGCTACCTACTAGGATCATTACATGTTGCATTGTATGCCTTAAAACTTATTTAGCTAATTCTAATCAGCTAGAGACTTATAATTTAACACTTCCCTTTAAGTCTTAAGCTGACTTCACTCCAAGCATATTTCTAAGGTAGTTGAATAGATCCTTAGCTAATGGCTTTGTGAAAATGTATGCTAGCTCCTCATTTGTAGGACAATACGTGAAATTAATAATACCCTCTTGCAGTGTATCTTTAATGAAATGATACCTCCTATTAATGTGCTTTGTCTTCTGATGGAACACAGGGTTCTTGGTGATTGCAATTGCAGAGGTGTTATCACACTGCAATGGAGTTGCTTCAATTTGAAGTTCTCCGAAATCTTCTAGGACAAACCTGAGCCAAATTGCTTGTGCAGTGGCTTCAGATGCACTTATGTACTAAATTCCCCTTGTTGTTGCGTTAAAGTAGATTACAAATTTGAAATTTTAAAAGTTTGTGTGAGGATATAATGGGTAAAAAAGATGGAATCATGATGGGTTAGTGCTCCATGAATTAGAATACCACCTCCCACTCAAGAGTCTAATTCCTCCAAAATTAGGAGTTCAATTTCTAATTTTGTGTGGTCCCCACTTACATTTTCATTTCTCCATGTGCAGCAAACTCATGAGTAATCTGTAATTGGAATTGATTAACTCCTTACTTTTATTCTGATTACAGATTAGTAAACATGCTATTATTGTGCGTTTGGACGAGGAAATTTAAAAATACTAAGGAATTCATAAATTATGGAAATTAATGTTCTTGAATTTTGTAAAATTTCTTGTTTGGCTAAGCGGAATTTAACGTCTATCATATTGTGGCAGTGGTGGTGTCATCATATGTGATTATTTTGGTGGAAGTATTAGTGGTAGGGTGATGGCAAGGTTGGGGTGTGGGTAGTTAATGCATTTAGGTACAAAAAATTGCATCTATTGTCCATTTGTAATACAAGGAGCACTAAGGGTGTGTTTGGTTCATGGGAAATAAAACGAATTCCCGCGTTTGGTAAGTTCAGGTATGGAAAATGGTTGACTCACACATTTGAAAATATGGGGGAAAATGAAACGCACCCCCTTTGGCCCATTGGGTGAATGTTTCATTTCCCTTCCTATGAGAAACTAAGGTCATCATTAAATGCACATTTTTCATGACCATTTTATCCCTATTAACAATTTAGAATTACAATATAGCATTAATGCATTATTTTATGTATTTATTTAGTTCTTATTTCTAACATGGGTATAATTGGAAAATTAAACAAGTTTTGTTTTACAATCTTATACAAACCAAACATGGGAAAGGACCCATCTCTTGGGAAAAGACATGGAAAATGACTCCCCATCAAATTCGTTATGCGAACCAAACAATGGCTAATAGCTCATGTGTATTGTATATAATTCGGTTGAGTTACTAGTTCCAACCAATCAAATTCAATCAAACTAAATTATCCCCAAACACTACAAATTTCCTTATCCAAACCACTACAAATTTCACATGGGATTTATAGCTCAAGTAGTTAAGAGCATTCTTCCATGGCGACCCCTTACCTGATCCCTTTGCCTATCAGAGTATATATGATTGGTGGCTTCTAGTATCTCACCCTTCTTGGCCTGACATCGCCTATGTCGTCAGTCATGTATGTGAATTCATGCATGCTCCTCGCACAATCATCTTCAAAGTGTCCAACGGATTTTTCGTAACATCTAGGGGACTCTTGAGCATGGTGTTCTCTTTCATCGGACCTTTGATTTAACACTATTTGGCTTTTCGGACTCTGCTTGGGCGAGTTCTATTGATGACAGTCAAGGTGTTCTACGCACTTGTTATGTTCCTTTTACTCATCAGTTGGCCAATGTTGGAGAACAATCAAAATATAACCAAATAACATAATAAAAACAATACAAAATGTATTCTATATATATAATCAACTCAATACGGCAATAGAATGAATTACAAAATACTGAATTGGATAGATGATAGAGTCTTGTAGAGTTGCAGTGTCCTTTAGACAATATTTCTCCTCTACCCTTGTGGTTGTAGTTCAATAGGAGTTTGTCCACCAGGACTAAGCTATCACAAATCAAAGCCTAAGCACTATGGCTTTGATTTCTAGCGAACAATGATATGCTTTCTCTCAGTAAGTATTTATGTATGAGAATGATAATGCAATTCCAAATTCTATATCTTCTGGTTTGGATGAATTGTTAATATATAGAGGTCTGATACCTCTTCATCCAACAGTTGTAATAACTGTTTAAACATATTTGAATTTCAGATAATAATTTTATCTGAAAATGAATTTCTAATTAATAAAAATAAATATTAATTAAATCAACAGAGCCCCAAAGGCCCTAGGCCCATCTTTTAACAATTATATATATATATATATATATATATATATATATATATATATTCAAGAGACAATCAGGGTCATTCACATCCTAAATCTTTCAATATCTACATATATAATCTTCCAATTTGGGCCTACAAACCACAATTTCCACCACTATAGCCTTTTCCTTTTCTCTTTCATTATTTCTTTTGGCGAGGCAGTGCGGGTAATAACAACAAACACCTGTCCTGCCCTAGCAAGGGTAATTACTACAGGACACAGTGAGTCACGGGCCAATCTCATAGTCATAAGTAGCACACCAATGCAGCTTAAATGCTAAGATCCCCTAATGAGAAGAAATAATCTATTAAGTTGAGTAATTGATGTTCTTTTCCAAATTACTTAGGTCGGCAGCTATACAATATTTAGGCAAGAGTCCATTTGGTGAGATAAGAAATGCTTAGGTCGGCAGCTATACAATACTTAGGTCGGCAGCGATACAATATTTATACAATATCAAAGCCGAGGGAACATAAGTTTCTTACGTTGCAAAACAATTTGATACGAGAACCCTTAACATAGTTCAATATCAATATCGTGAATCGTGTGGGAGAGAACAAATTAAACACAAATTAAAGAAGTAAAACAAGAGGGGGACTAATTCAGTCTTATCTCATCTCATATACATTCACAGTGCATTGCATATGGCCATTTGACATTGGACCAATATGCATATTATATACAATGCATTTTTCATGTGCTTATGGAAGTTAATCAACGAAAGATGAGTGTTTCAGTGGCTAGCCTATAGTTTTACAACTCTTATCACTTTCGTGTACACTCGCTAGTGGTGGGGAAACTAAATTGTTCGTATTCAAAAAGTTATGCATGTGCACTTGCGTGTAAGTGTACGTGTATTTGATTGTCATTATGCAACACTTAGAAAACGACAGAAAATGCGTTTTTCTTGTGGGCATATATATATCCATAGTTTTGAGATTTTATTATGAGATGGCCTATAACGTTAATTTCAACTCTAATAATCTATGCAAACAGTTGAAATTGACGTTAATTTGCATGACGTGAGACGGCCGCCTAGAACTATATGATACTATTTTGTTTTCTTCATTCAAACACAACATTAATTTCAAACTCTAGAATCATTAGCCTCAATTGAGTCAGTAAATACCAAGTTTTCAACAAAAACTTAACCAGAGAGAAGTATATATGCAAACCGGAAAAGCTTTTTAACTAACAGTAGTCAACTAGAATCTTATAAAACTAGAGTTTTCATTATCTTTTGTGCATAAGTATCATGGGGGCTTGAAGTCAGAACCACTTGGGAGCACACCAAATACCTGTGCCAATCCAACCAACACACCTGTAACATCTCACATCGACCAACGGAGAGGGGGTGATGTGCCTTATATGTACATGTCCACCTCCATCTAGCACGAGGCATTTTGGGAGCTCACTGGCTTCGGATTCTATGAGAACGCAGAAATTAAGCAAGTTTGGGCTAGAGCAATCCCAGGATGGGTGACCCACTGAGAAGTTTCTCGTGAGCTCCCAAAAACAAAATCGTGAGGACGGGGGCCCAAAGCGGACAATATCATGCTACGACGGAGCCAATTCGGGATGTGACAACACCATTGGTAAAATTGATTAGTTGTTTGGTAAACCCTTTTTGAAATTAAAAAAATAGTAAATTGAGCTTAGACCCATAAAAATCATTTAAAATCACCTACAACCCTTTCCTTTAGTTTTCTATTTAAAATACCCAATTTTTTCAAATAATACCCGATGACTAGGATCCAACTAAGCAAGTTACCTAATATAACTTAAAATTTGATTTATTGTATTTTTCGGATTCCAAAACTATCCCTATTTATAAGTTAATGTGTTATGAGGGGTGTAATTAATGATACACGTTGAATTTGGAAAGATCTTCAAATAGTTGTAATGGATATTGTAGGAATTAATTTAGAAACTTATTTGAAATTAAATATTAAATTCCACAGTGAAGTATTAGTAATCTATTTTTGAATTAATGTTGTTTTTCTTCTATGAATTACGACTAGTAATCTATTTAACAAAGTATTAGTAATTTAAATTCAATATTAAATTTAGGAATTAATGTTGTTTTCCTTTTATGAATTATACAACTAGTATTGTATTTTATTATAGTTTTATGAATAATAGTGTACATTCTAATTATGTTGAAAAATAATATGATAATCTATTTATTGTTTTTTTTTAAACCATTTTTTTAATGAATCTATTTTTTCTCTAAATAATGTACCTTTTTTTTTCTCTCTAAATAAAGCACCTATTACTTGTTTTATGAAAAATAATTTGATCATCTTTTTATTGTTGTTTTATGAAAACAATTTTTTTGTAAATGAACCTATTTTTTTTTCTCCAAATAATGTACCTATTTTTTTTTCTCTAAGAATGTACCTTGTAAAACAATTTACCTAGTATAATGAACCTATTTTTTCTCTAAATTTTGTATCTATTTTTTATCTAAATAATGTACCTATGTTTAATTATAAAAAAATGTGCATAAATTTCAATTATACAACGTACCTATTTTCTATAAATTATTGTGTACCTATTTTTAGTTTATGAAAAATGTACGGAAATGTCAATTACAAAGTAACTGACCTATTTTTGTTTATTTTTTTAGTAAATAATATACCTATATTTTTATACCTATATATTTATATTGATATTTTTCATATGAACATTATTGGATATGTAATTTACATTTTTTTATTTGCAATTTTAGGGGCCAATATGTTAGAGGGAATGACAACCAAAAGAAATGGGGTGATTGATATGCTATTAATAGGTAGTTTTAATTACAATTATGGCAGTTAATGAAATGCTTGAAATAAATTATAAATAAAATATGAAATCTGATGGCAAGGATGTAAAAACATAGGAATATTATGACCTCTTATATTCTACTAGTCATTTAAGTTTAAAATTGGGTTTTACACATAGATTTATAGAATGATGGGTATATGTTTAGGAAATATAAATTGTAGGGACCTAAATTGGACAAGCCCTTAAAAAAATATAGCTCTATATATGAAGCAATAGATAGAAATATCATAATGTAGTACATCAAATAGCTAAAGAGGTCCATCTTCAAGTCATACATGAAAATCAGAAAACAAAATTGCAGTGCATTCTTCGAAAGAGGATAAGCACCGGTATATACTGACAATGACAAATTACACAAAATTAAAAGGAAAATGCGATCTTGATTCCTCCACAAAAGCTCTCCCTTTAAACATAATTTTTTTTTATAAAAAAATATACATTTGAAAAGGAAATTTAGGGTTATACATATTTAAAACGAAAAAACAAATTTGGGTAACCATTGAAATTGGAGTGCACCACTTTTCACATGGCAATATGCAATTTACACTACTAAACAACTTGGTAGAAACAAAACTGTTCAAATCGAAGGATGGTAGCTGTCAGCCCTTTGTATTTTACCATGTCACGACTTAAATGTGGTCCACCTGTGCCTTTCTCGTTGTCTAATCTTCAATAATTCAAATTAGTAATTAAAACATGCCGATTAAATAGTAAGTCTTGGTCTTTCTGGAAAAAAAAAATAGTAAGTACTCTTGGTCTCTATAAATAGTAGCTCCACTCCTCGCTGCAAAGATGTGCATGCATTTGTGTTGTGTTTGTTGCAAACTTGATCTCTCCTTGAATTCCTGGCTATATAGACAAGTTTCTTGAAAACTTACACGGGTAGGGCAAAATATAATATCTTTATACTATGTCTTTAGACTTTAGCTTACCTGATTTACACTTTTGCTTTTATAAACTGCATGCCATGCATTTGACAAAACTATTCTGAATGTTACTCTGCACTTATGTATGCATTTTGTAAATTTTGTGAGTGGATTTTACAAGTCTTGATTCAAATGACTTTTCGTTTTGAAATTAAGGAACGATTCGAAATCGAAACCCCTTTCTGCCAAACCAAAAGGATTTTCAACTATAAATTTGTAGAACTTGTGCACATCTGATTTAGAACTTCATCATTTTATACATGTCTACTTGTTAAGTATTGTTAGTGAATGGAGCTTTCGTGAAGTACACACATTAGCTTGAGTGGGTAGAGTAATTAACAAAATTTGGAAGAAATTATATTTATGCATGCATGAGTAGTGCTAGAGTACTGCTAATCTTTCATTAGAAGCCTAAGCCAGTTTTAATTAACTTAAAATGAAAAACACCCATTTAATTTAAGAGAAAAACTACTTGCCCAAATTTTTTTAAATAAAAACTAGCGAACGTTAAGAGGAACAACTTAATTATATATATATATATATATATATATATATATGTACACACAAATATATACTTTTATATATATTGAATATTTTCTTCTAAGTTCGTGATTCTTTGAATGTGCAGAAAAGAAAGTAGGCAATGGCTAGCCAATTGGCCCTCCAACGACTGAAGAATCTCCTCAGGTACTCATTATTATTTTGCTATTTAATTTCTGTAGATTCCTATGATTGACCTTGTTTCAAGAGCACACGCAACATGGAAAGAAAGTACACTTAAAGATGTTATTGAGCTCAACCAATTGAGCTGTACTCCACTGACCAAGTTCTTTTTGTTTTGAGTAACAATAGCATCATGTACAAAAAACTCAACATTTCCATCACATGTTGTATATCTTTAATTTATATAAATTATAACCAAGTGTTCATAGATTATATATGAAAATTCAGCCACCAGAATTAAAATAAATTTCATGGCTAAATCTAATATTTGGCTACAAAATCTTTTCCAAAAACCATGTGCTTAATTTATAGTTTAACAATATATGCAAAATTTGACAATTTTGGTTGGTATATATGGTTGCAGTGAGAAGGGAGAGCTGGACGATGTGGCTGCTGCCAAAATTGAGAAGTTGACGGCTGAGTTGGAAAAACCTGGTGATTTTAACCCAGTTCAAAGGATTGTGGATGGCTTCATCCACTTCAGGATCAACAAATTCGAGTAAAAGATCGGATATATTTTTCAAACGTTAAATCATATATGAATGATTAAATTCGTGAAAAGCATCTCAACCACTGCCACAATTCAGAAAAAAATCATTTGAAGGACTTTATGTTGAATAACATAAAGTGTAACATTGAAAATTTGACAAATAAAGTACAGCATATAATGAATTGTTCCATTACCAATAACATCGAGACCGTTTTGTAATAAAACCTCACACTTATTAAATTTTATAATATTAGTGTTGGTAGTAATTAGCCGTCTTATACCCAAAGTACAAAATAAATAATAGGTGGATATTCTTGAAAATTTCAAAATCTAATAATATTTTTCATTGTTTCTTAAATATATTTTTGGGCTGATCTTGCAGAAAATATCCAGACTGTTTCAATGAGCTTGCTGAAGGACAATGCCCCAAGGTACAATTAGGCCTAGCATCTTAAAATTTATTAGTATATAACTTAACATATTAATAAAATTTTATGTTTTGTTTCAATGCAGTTTCTGGTATTTGCATGCTCGGACTCCCGAGTAAGCCCCTCACATATCCTTAATTTCCAACCTGGGGAGGCCTTCATGGTTCGCAACATTGCTAACATGGTTCCTGCATTTAACCAGGTTCAATACTCTCTCTCTCTCTCTCTCTCTCTCTCTCTCTCTCTCTCTCTCTCTCTCTCTCTCTCTCTCTCTCTCTCTCTCTCAAGTGATTATTAGTTATTCTAATCAAACTAAATATAATTTTTAACAATTTATCTCACACTAATCATGTATTAGACATCTAAAATAAGTTCGTTTATATGGCTTGCAGCAAAAATACGTAGGAGTTGGAGCGACAATTGAATATGCTATAACAGCACTTGGGGTGAACATTCCAAAAACTTTAGATTTAATTAATTATTAATTACTAGGTATTTTCTCTTCACTTCTTATTACAATATTTATGAATGATAACAAAAGAAGAAAATTTGACAGGTAGAAAACATTTTGGTCATTGGACACAGTCGTTGTGGAGGGATCAAGAGGCTTATGACTCATCCAGAGGATGGTTCTGTTCCCTTGTAAGGCTTTTTGCATACAAAAGTTTAGCTTGTGGAAGATTCATAATCGTTTATGAGGATGAAATGCTTTTTGTTCATTACCAATTTTTTAATAATTAATAACGCCATTACTAAAAAAAATTCAAAGAGCATTTGTATCCACAAATAGAGTTTGTATTAGCACTTTTTCGTGCACAATATACTATACGACACTCCTTTAAAATATTGGCCATGGAGAGTGCCAATACAAACTCTATGTGTAGACACAGCTCCATCTACCTATATTTTTAATAGTGTGGTTTGTTCCAAACACATGAAAGATTCTATTGCTTCTTCAAAAATCACTAAAAGTCCTACTCTTATATATTTTAGTCAAACTCTATAAATGCCTTTTTTTTTTAGCCAATCAACTAAGCAATGAAAAACTTTATTACCAAAAGGGAGCACAAATCATAATAACTTGCTAATGGTATACAAACGTTGCGTCCATTTTGATTGGAATTTGCAGTGACTTCATAGATGAATGGGTTAAAATTGGTCTACCAGCCAAGGCTAAGGTTATAGCAAATGGACTGGGTGGGGATGATATTGATGAACAATGTGAGGCTTGTGCAAGGGTAAGCTAATTATATAGCACCAACTCTTTTATACTTTTCCGTCTTTAACTCAATGGTAAATTTACAAGGCATATATGCATTGTACACTGGGTTCAGTTCTCCATGGTTGAAATAAATCTCACTCAGCTTCTTCTTGAACAATGATTTTATGCAGGAATCAGTAAATTTATCACTGGTAAACCTGCAAAGTTATCCATACGTTCAAAAGGCGATTTCTAACAGAAATCTAGCACTCCGGGGTGGTTACTATGACTTTGTCCATGGAGTTTTCGAGCTCTGGGAGCTTGAGTCACACATTTCACCCCCTATCATCATACCACCACCTTAATTGCTAGCTTACATGAAGCATCATCAAGGTGTATATGTGCCTCTGCCAATAAAAGTGACAATAAATAAATAAAGCAGATGAGGCGCCCTAGTGATAGTGGTACTGCTTGGTCTTGTATCAGTTTCGGTTGGTTCTTTTTTGTCAATGTTTGTGTAATGTTGCTTGTTTTCTTTAGTTGAATTAAGAACTTCATGTCCCCTTTGTAATTTCAAGGAAACTGTGTAATAATTAGCAGCTATTATCTGCTGCCCTCTATATGATATTTGTTTGGCATGCTTAGTTGAATTGTCGTTTCTTTCTTGGGTTTAGAAGCAGCTCTTAAGCAACTACAAATCTGTAATTGGTTCATCCCTAATTTTAGCACGCTCAAATAAGGATCATCCACTTCGCTTAAATAATTGATTCATCCCCGTCCTCGCTAATATAAAAATAATAAATAAATAACTAACTAACTAGTGATATGATCAAATTTGATGTAAAAAGCTGGTAACTAACATGCCCCACTTTTTTTTTTTGGGCTTAATTCCGGTTTTACCCGCTAAGCTCGAATGTCAATCCCAATTTAGCCCCTGGAACTCAAAAAGTCACACACCCTCCAGAACCTTACTCCATGTCCCAGTTTACCATCCGTCCACAAAACCGTTAAGTTGCTGATGTGGCATGAACATTTTGATAATTTTAGTTATTAAAAATTTAAAGTATATTTAAAGCATTTTAAAAATATTAAAACTTAAATAAAGATAAATAAAAATTTACACGAACCAAAAAACAAAAAGAAAAACCAACAGTTCTTCCTATAGCCCAAGTACACATTGAGTTGAGTCGTCCTTGGGCCGGGCCCGTACTTGGGCCAAAGCACCACCCCATTCAACTTTGAATTTTTATAATTTCCTTTTGTTAAGCTCATGGTAGCATATTTAATTGGTATTAGAATATTATAATATGTTCATACCTTTCATTAATAAATTTAAATGTAAAGTACAATTTATATGCTTGGGCCAATACATTGTATATGGGAGATATCTCATTCTGCTGTTTTATTTGGGAGATAGCTCATTCTAGCAAAAGATGGTATGGTTCTTATATGATTAATTTTGTGGGTTCTATTATGTTATAATCTCAATTTTGGGAGGGTAGTGATGTAGAACACATGGCTGAAGCGATAGAGGAGGAGCTGGAGCTACGTGCTCTCAAAGGCGAAACCGGCAAGTTAAAAATTTGGGCCCGAGCTACAATTTGGGCCCATGACCCACCATTTCGACGCTGTTCTTGCACTTGTTAACTCAAGTTGTATAATCACAGCCTCAGCTTGCATAGCCTATCTCGGCTTTCTATAGTGTGTTGGGCAAGCAAAGAAGGGCTGTGTAGAATAGGTTTTCGGTGACCGTCAAGTTGGGGTAGAGAAAGTTGTCTTGGGTTACAAAGCCGTTTTCTTTTCACTAGGTTTGAGAATGGTTTGTTGTTGTGGGTTATGACGGCACCGAGGAAAGTCGTTTCGCCACTCCCGAAGGAGCCGAGAATGGCGAGGATTTCGGCCGTTTGAACCAGGCATGAGACACCATTTAAGATCACTTTCTCTTCGTTCTTAGTACTCTTCTTCATATTGATATTGTAAATCAAGTCTTCAATGTGACAGGTCGAATCGCTTCCTTCAAGATAGTTGGGGGTTTAGGAGTTTTAATACTTCTAAGTCTACTTGTGTTTGGATACCATCGGCAGCAAGATCAGCCGATACAGTTTTAGAGCCTTTTGAGGCTACCTCTGAGCGATAGTACTTTACTATAAGCCTATTTATTAAAATTATTGAACCCAACTAAGCCCAAGTCCACCTTGAGTCGGGTTGTGCTTCGGCCGGGCCCGTGCTTCGGCCGAAGCAACATCCCATTTAACTTTAAGTTTGTTTTACTATATTTTTTTTAACTCGTGTTAACATATTAAATTAATATTATAATATTATAATATGTTCATACCTTTCTTTAATAAATTCAAATGTAAAGTACAATTTATATGTTTGGGCCAAAGCATTGTCTCTTGGAGAGATCTCATTCTGTTGTTGGATCTATTTGAATTGTGTTTGCTTTTTTACTTTTAGCAAAAGACGGTATGTCTCTTATATGCATAATTTTGTGGGTACTCTATTACGTTAAAACCTATATTTTGGGAGGGTAGGCTAAGAGATGTGGTTTATGTTAAGTGGGCCTTCATGAATAAATAAAAGTTAAGCGGGCGCCAGGCTTAAAGTTGGCTCGGGCCAAGCACAGCCTATGAAGGGCTCTCGGTTACGGGCTGGTCCTGTTTCACTGGATTTAATTTCTTATCCCGGCACAGTTTAAGCTTTAGTGTCGTGCTTAATACGGCCCACTTGGGCCGTGTAAAGCCCCATTTAGAAATACCCATTATATGAAGCCCTATTATATGAAAGATAAAGAAAAAGGCCCAAAAAAGTTCAAAATAAAGTCCAAAAAGCATTACTTCCAACACATAAAAGGTATTTTTCGCTAGTGTACTTAGTGGATTGGCATTGTGGGAGGCCCTGTGTCGTCGCCCAGCCCGCACACCCTGTGGGCTAGGCCTGCATATCTAGAAAACAAGCATTTGAGAGAAAAAAAAAATTGGAACTTACCATGTGCCCAGTTGGTGTTTTTCCAGTATTTTCACATATGAAATTGGAGAAGACTGATAATGTCAGCACGTATGTCATAAACAAGTCGAATGCATAATCTATATTTTGCATGAATAATTGCTTTGTTTAGTGGTCAATCGAGTTGGAAGTACTTTAGCATCATTTGGGACTTTAGAAAGCTCATTAGGCCATCTCTAGTCATATGGCTAAATGTAATCCATGGCTAAATATTTAGCCCTCAAAAATATTAATTTTTTTAAAAATATTGTAGGGCTAAACTTTTCCATCTCTAGCCATGCAGGGCTATATTTTAGGGTCCTTCATATTTTATTATTTTGAGAAAAACTATGGTACAACACTCATACATTCCACAACTATGTATTGTTTAATTTAATTAAACTACTATTTAGAGACAATATTCCATGACCAAGAATTTATTATTATTTTTTTAAACAACACTTGAAAACATTTAAAAATGTGACCACATTTATACATAAATAATAATAAAAAAAAGGATGAGTTTCAATGGTCTGACCTCCAAAGGTCATGACCAGTAATTTTTTATAATTTTTTTATGAGCTTTCATGGGAACATCACTTTAGGATCGCCTGTAAAGTTGCCTGAGCAGTATCATATATGCACTCTGCAGCTTCAATCCCCCATCTTCAAGTCTTCTAACATTCTTCTAGACCATAACTATAGTGCTAAAGTATCCGACTTTGGGACTTCAAAATCAGTTCCCCTTGACAAAACTCAGTTAACCACAGAAGTACAAGGAACTTTTGGGTACATGGATTTAGAGTACTTCCGATCTAGTAAATTTACAAATAAAAGTGATACCTACAGCTTTGGAGTGACACTTGTAGAAATATTAACTGGGAAAACCCCATTTTCTTCTGCTAAAGATGACGGGGAAAATCTGGTTGCTTCTTTCATTTCACTGACAAGGGAAAACCAACTTGTTCAGATTTTGGATCCTCAAGTGGTTCGAGATGCAGAGATGGAGCATGTTGGAGCAATTGCTGAGCTTGCAACAAGGTGTTGGAGGTTGAATGGGAAAAAGAGGCCTAGTATGAAAGAGGTATCAACAGAGTTGGAAGGATTGAGGAACACTCAAAGATGCCTAGAAAATTTCCAAGAGCCTCAGTCATTCAAAGATGAAACAACATTCATGCACTCTACCAGTGAAACCATGAAAGATCATACATAGGAAAGCATTCTCTGAGCCAGTGGGGCAAGTTTCCCTTTGCTCCAACACAAGTTGTGGGGCCATTAGTTGATAGTAAATTGCCCTTTGCCATACTCCTACTTCTACTTAAAATACTACATTCATCCTCGTCATACTTCTCCCTTCGGAAACCAAAATGAGATGTCCTCTTTGTGTAACTAATAGGCATCTGGAGGTGTTCATTGCCATTATTGCAAACATAAGCCGGCTGGAATAATTGCCTCCTCCAGGCATTACCTCCTCTACACGCATCAACATTGCCAAATGAAAGTCCGGGTTCATCTGCTGTATTTTCTTTCCAGATTCCTGTTTTTGGACCCAAGAAGTAGTGGTAGTCCAAAGAACTGCCTTGTGCTATCAAGTACTTGAATTGAGGAACACATATGCCACTCAAAGGTTTTGACTCTTCCTCTTCCCACCGCTCAGCTAAGTCCCTTCCACCCTCCATGATGAGAAGTGCAATCTTGGATCCCTTAACATAGCATCCCAATTGTCCCTTCCATGTCTCCTCACACCTATCCAAAGAAAATCCAACTACTCTTCAGACCACATGGTACTATATGGCTTATATTTTGTCATGAAAACTACTCCTTTCATTGAAAGCTCTTGCTCGGCTTGCAATACTATCATGCATAAGCTTGTGTCAATACTGACGATAAATGGCTCGAGGAAGATTGGAGTGCTGCATCTCGGATAAATTCTCTGGTTTCAATGACAGAGTTCAAGAAGGGAAATGCACTGAAGCAGGTATTGGTTGCACATCCTGCAGTTAAAGGGTTTTTTGATAAGGATAGACCTAGTAACATAGGAGATTCTTGTTCTGGTTGATTATTTTTGCCTCCCAACTGAAGAATTTCTTCTTTGTTCTGAAGCTATAGAAGCCGCCGCCACAGGCTGTGTTGTCACTGGGCGAAAAATGTCACTGGTTTTTTCTTCTGAAAATAACTGGAATCAATTCCAAACATGAAAAGTAAAATAAGATTAGTTGACAGCCAAATCATCCCCAAAATTTCAAACAACAAGACTTACAAATCTCACCTGCAGACACTGGTTTTTTGGTGTAATTTCCTTGTAAAATAGAGGACTAACTTTATCATCATCTTTGCAGTTGCCACCAACTTCTAAAAATTCAAATGCATCTTTGTGTAAGCGTGAAGCTTGAGTTTCTACTCTTTCAATTCTCGTAGCTGACATTTCTGGAGGAGACAGTTCATGCAATACAGTGGCATTATTTCTGCTAGTAGAATCCAAGGAGTCCCACATAGTTTTTGGCGCAGCCAGGTCAGGTTGCTTCTGAGAACTCAAGTTTAAGTCAACATTGCATTCCACAGTGCCACATGAATCTGCTAGTAAGAATTCTTTTAGATAAAGTATTGTAAGTTAAACACAATGTGAATTGAGAATGTTACTGGTTCAAATGCATTCTTAGAAATTAATGAAGTCCTACCAGTGGGGATAACAGACAAGTCCAAATAAGGAAGTGATCTGCCTAAATGAGGGGTTTCTGTTGCTTTAAGATCAGCACTTGATAAAACTTAAGCTTCATCTCTTATCAATGCATGGGTTTTTCCTGGTTTACATAGAGTTGCAGCCTCAGAAAAGGAGTCTCTAGTATCACTACTTTTTCTTAAATGATCCATGCAAAGAACTTCAACAACCATTGCACCTTGAGCACTCTGGCCAAATACTTCTCCAGCCTGTTGTAAGGCGTCACTGCCTGTCTTTTCGTCATCATGCAGTTGTTCTTCTTCATGCATCAAACTGTCCCGATGAGTGAAGTAAGCAATTAAAATATAAGAAACCAATAAGTTCTGAAGTTAATGTGAACCTACATTTTAGTTCTAGCCGCAGCAGATCCAGCACGAGCATATGTAAAATCAATGATCCATAGCAAAGAAATTAAATCGGTGATTACAAATTACATATAAAGAAATGAAGTATCAGGTTAAGAATGCACATAATGGTGGAGTCAGTCAGCCACTCGAGGGCAACTAAGCACTAACACTGATGGACCTTTTATTCTGACCTTGTTTTTATACATATGTATTATTATAGAATACATGTAAATGAGAATGTATTTTCCATGTCGCATCTTATTTTCTATTTCTCATTTCACATGACTGTGTTTGTGCTCATAGGCAGATACATTATTTCCAAATTGACAGAAGATAGGCTTCATATTACATACCTCTCTGGAGTGCTTCAAATCTGCTTCATGATCTACTGAGCAGTTTTCAGGGGAAGTTTCTTCATAAGAACTGGTATTAGTACAAACAGAATTATTCAATTTGGTTATCAATGAGCAGCTATTTTCCACGGGCAGTGATTTCCTTTGTATATTAGACTCATCCATATCCTTTTTTCTTTTATTCCTTCGGCAGAAAGTAATCAATGGGGTGGTCAACTTGTTTCACGCAAGCTGAATCACCACCTAATTTATCTAACTTATTTCTAGAGAATGAATCAGTGTCTTCTAAGTTTGATGTTTTCAATCTTGGCGAGCTACCATCACATTCAAAGCTGCTTTTTCTTTCAAATGCTACTGCTACTGATGATGATTTTTGTCTTACAAAATCAGCAGTAATTACAACGGAATTCATCACCAATTGAGAAACTAACCTCCCTCCAAAATTATTATCATCAACCAATGCTCCAGCATTAGCATTTGAAGATGAGCCTACTTTCTTGCCACTAGACTTATTCCCATATTCACTGCTTTGGCTTCCCAATCTCAAGCTCAAAATTTTTTCCAATTTCGGGTTTCAGACTTTCAGTCAATTGCAGTGTTTGAAAAGTCGGCCTAGGCAGGCGGCTAGGCGGTGGCTAGGTGACTAGGCGGTCGCTAGGCGGCTAGGTAATAGCTAGGCGGGCGCCTAGGCGGGTTGAGTCTTTATTCGGTGCCGAACCCGGAGGACGAAGCAGTGACTGCGAGAGAAAGTTCCGTCCTCTGCGAGTGCAAGCTTCGTGTTCGTTCGAATATTTTTAAAGCGTATAGCCGCTCGGCTATACCTTTAAAATATTCGAATATGATTAGAAAGTATAGCCGTGCGGCTGTACGTTTATGATCCATTTTCCTGGCACCTTAAGGAACTTCAAAAACTATCCCAATAACCTCACACTACTAGTATAATTTCAGATGATCGTATTCTTAACTACTCTGCTTAATAGTAACCTATTTCCATTGTTTCTTTTATTATTATTATTATTCCTTTTAGAAAGCCATTGTTTCTATGTTAGATGTGTAAAATTAAACTTCTAATTATTATTGCATCAATACAGATCCTAGTTTTTTAGTACATTAATATATTTATTTTTCACTTAAGTCATGTTCTGTTGATAAATTTTATCTTTTTGAACTAGAGCAATATCATTAACTCCAAACCTAAAAACAATATAAGAGAAAAGAAACAGCACATATACTCCAAAGCGTATCATATACAAAAGAAGATGGAATATAAACGTATACCAATTTCTGAGCTGTTGTTGCTGTGTCCTTTCGAGAATGAACGAATACCACTGCATGTTAACCTTGCCTGAGTGAGTCAACAACCTGGCAGAAAAAATATCAATCAGTTAAATAATCATTCAAATACATACATTACACAAAGGAGAGCCTAAGGAAAAAAGAAACCTTCTTGTAGCATATACCATTACTGCAGTTCAATACACAGGCTGTAAAATTCTGCTCACTAATACATCGACGATAATTAGAATCAAACAAGAAGCGTCCTGCTTCTGGATTCACTCTCAGAAACTGTAATTTAATTAAATAGTATAGCCTTTTAAATATTAATGTTTAAAATTCTAAAGTGTATTTTTAGGAATTTTTGCGTAGGATTCTTTTCTGAAAACAAGTTTGATAGAAGAAATGAATGGGGTGTAACTGGTAGGAAATAGAGTAAAAATACAGATAAAATAGTTCACAAAAACAATAACCTCAGTCTCATTCAATTGGCGTCTCAACATTTCATTGTATGTTTCAAACTTTCAACACTTGAGCATTGAATATAAAAGTGGCTTGCAATTCGACCAATTTCTGTACAATAGAAGTTGCTACTTTTCTCATCAAAGCGCATCATTTTTGCTTTGTCCAGGGCACGTGCAGCATCTGCTATGAGAGCTCTTTGCTTTAAACTCAAGGAAGGATGCAAAATGCAGAAAGGACGCTCTCAGTTCAAGTATGAACTCGCAGAGCTTGTTACTATTTTTTTCCTTGTGGATTTCCTTACTACTCTTCACCTTGTTTCTTACTTGTTTTGTTAGGCAACCACCACGTTCTTAACAGTAAAGGCCAATCAATGCAGTTTTTTGAGAGTTTGGTGGAGACAAGAGTAGAGAAATTGGGGAAGGAGAGAACACCAGCCGAAGAGGAGGAGGGGGAGGAGGACGCCATGAAAAGGGAGAGAAGCAGAAAATTTTTACAGAAAAATGTAGGCTCTGATACCATGTAGAAACAGGTTCTTTGCATATCTGAAATAAGGACTATTACATGGGTTTTATACAGTCTGATTACAGCATAAATGTAACGGACAATTATTACAACATGATTACAGGCATTTGTGGTGTAGGAGTTACAGAATGGTGACAGCATAATTGTTACAGACAATTATGCAATTATAGGCATTAACAACCATAACGGAAAACTGCATTGATTGGCCTTTACTGTCAAGAACGTGGTGGTTGCCTAACATTGATAATCTCGTTGACTAAAAATGTATGTGAATAATTTCACAATCTACTGTCTACTAGATCCCTCCACTAGTTTATGAATCTTCGAGGTAATTTATTTCATTAAAAGTAAACTAAAGTCATAATTTCATTTAATATGGAGAAAGAGTGCCAGAAGATGCCTTCTGCTATTTTCTTTGGATTATTAAGCATATCTTATTACATGGGCTTCTTCTTGTTCTAGCAATAGTATGCTGATAATATTGCAGAAGCCTCAGGAATATGATTTGATGTGGTAGAAATAGACCAGCTTGACCAAATGAGAATACAGTATGCTGATTATTTGCTGATATGCTCTACGTTTTACTTGTTTGGCAGATTGGGGACCGAAGGTTGATGTTGTTGGTTTTTGTTTTCTTGACCTTGCTTCAAATTATGAACCCCCAGATTCACTTGCGGAGTGGCTTGAAGCTGGTGAACAGCCTGTCTATATTGGACTTGATAGCCTTGTGAGTTTGTTGCAGCTTTCTCTATTCATGTTTAATATTCTTTTCCCAGTTCTATCCCAGAGTAGCTCTGTTTGTCCTTACCCTAAAAAAATTACTTGTTCCTTCTCAATTAAAACAATCAACCAAAGCCACAATCGCCAAAGAGTGACCACCTTCATGTTGGTCTCCAACGAACAGGTTGTGGACGTCTATTCATGACAGATGACAAATCGACCCTTTGGTTGTTCAGTTGTTCAATATTTAATTTGACTGAGGTATGTCTAATTCAATTTCGGGTTTCAGACTTACAGTCAATCACAGTGTTTGAAAAGTCGGCCTAGGCTGGCGCTAGGGGGCTAGGCGGTCACTAGGCGGTGGCTAGGCTAGCACTAGGCGGCTAGGCGGTCACTAGGCGGCTAGGTATTAGCTAGGCGGGCACCTAGGCGGGTTAGGTCTTTTTTCGGTGCCGAACCCGGAGGACGAAGCAGCGACTGCGAGAGAAAGTTCCGTCCTCTGCGAGTGCAAGCTTACGGTGTTCGTTGGAATATATTTAAAGCGTATAGCCGCTCGGCTATACTTTTAAAATATTCGAATGTAATTAGAAAGTATAGCCGTGCGGCTGTACGTTTATAATTTCTATTTATAGAGTCGAGCCTTGCGGCTATAATGCTAAAATATTGTATTTAAAGCTGATCGGCTATACTGTTAAAAAAAGACTGGCAGGTAGAATAGCAACTGGAGGAGGAGACACAAAGTTTTGCTTTTCTATGGTGCAGCACCTTTCTGAATAAATAAAGACCCACCTCCGGTCCTTGTGTTGAGGTCAGCTGAAAAACCTACATGAAACATAAGCACATGCAACAATTAAGCAACAATTTATGATACATCCGAAGTAATAATAGAGGAATAGGTTCACCAAACTCCATTGAAATCAACTGAGGAGAGATTAACAGCTTGATGAGTATCAGCTGTGCTTTCTGTGGACATACCCCCAGTACTACCACTATTTCTCGTGTCAACAGAGGTTTCATTTCCATGCTTGGACTTGTTGCTCTGATTCCTAACAGTTGCACATACTGAAGATGCCATCTCATTAATGGAGCTCAAAAATCCACCAGACATGAAGAGGGGATAGAGTCAACCTTCTGAATAGACCTAAATCACAAATATCACCTGTTTCATTGGACATGCTACTATGGCAATCCACATGTAGGCTATCGTCAAAATTCCAATTAGAGCAGCGATAAGGCAAGAGACAATAAAAAGGCGATCAGTTGGATTCTTGTTGTTCCAATTGGAGAAAAAAAATATCAATGTCACCGTCATCATCCATCCTCAATGACTACTTGTTTGATCTACATTCTCATGAGCATCAAACTGCCCAATCCCAGTTTAATTAGGCTCCAACTCATATATCCTCCAACATGGTTTCATCATTCAATAACATTATCAAAAGCCTTAAACTCATTTGACAACCCAACTGTTTGAGTGTGTTTAAAAATCCACCATCCAAATAGTCAATATGAAGGAACGCATGCACAAGTTTGCTGTGGGAAGTTGGAGTTGAGCAAATGCAATTGATGAAAGAGGTGTGGGATTTCTCTACAAAAAGATAAGGAAAGATGCTCAACAAGGTGGAGGATTGCAACTTGATCAATATAAAACTATATGTGGGGAGAAAGTGACGGGAAGGCTAAAGCTTTGCTTTAGTGTTTGCATGATTAGAGTCACTTTATATATATATATATATATGTCATGATTGGTATTATTAGATCCACCCACCAATCATTTGGCAAAATCCTCCGCCTGTGCCAAGAATCCTACACAAAACTCCTACATAAAAATCCTCCGCCTGAGCCAAAAATCCTCGGATTACATAAAAATCCTCCGCCTGAGCCAAAAATCCTCGGATTACATAAAAATCCTCCGCCTGTGCCAAAAATCCTCGGATTACATAAAAATCCTCCGCTTGAGCCAAAAATCCTCGGATTACATAAAAATCCTCCGCCTGAGCCAAAAATCCTCGGATTACATAAAAATCCTCCGCCTGTGCCAAAAATCCTCCGTCGAGCCAAAAATCCGGACGGTTGAGGTGGAGGACGGATGAGTGGAAGAATCCTAGGACGGACTCAACCCTACTATCCTGAACTCAAGAAGTATGCTTAGGAGTTCCAGCAGATGTTTTCCTACAAGTGGCGGAGTTTAAAGACAGGAGGGCATTAATATTGGGAAGATTTCCAAGACATCGGGTAGTTCGTGCCTAGAGCTCCGGAAGGCATTGATATTTGGAAGATTTGTAGCCACCCTACTATCCTGATCTCATTTTACTGACCAACCATAGGGATTGATGATGGTTGGAAAATTCTCATTAAATGCCTAGAGCTCCGGAAGGTGGGAAGATTTTCAAGACATCGGATGGTTCACGCCTAGAGCTCCGGAAGGCATTAATTCTAGGAAGATTTTCAAGACAGAGTTGGTTGAGGCCATTTAACAACCAAATCCATGAACGGAAGGAAGCTCTATAAATTGGTCGTCGGAAGAAGAGAAGAGGACCGCCAACTGAACACACAAAACCTATCTTTTCATCCTGTACTTTTCAATTCATAGTCTAGGATTTTATCTTTCAAGCTTTTCAGATTATCCAAGTTCTTCGTTTTCCTAGTGTAAGCTTTACATTCTTGCAATTTAATTTCAATTGTCTTTATATTCAAGTTTAATTCAAGTCTTTATCGCTTTAATCTATTTAATCGCATTTAGATTTTTGTCATTTCATTTCCTGCATTTACATTCACTACATTTATCACAAAAATCCTAAAAATAGTCATACAAAGCTCAACCATCCTTGACCTCAAGGAAGAAAAAGAACCTAGGCCAAGAGGAGGTTCCTTGCTTGGTCGATCAATCGTTTAATTAAGAAGTCAGAAGCGCAAACACACTCACACAATCTTTCCATCCAAGCCATCAAGTGGTTTGGTGGTGGCACGCCTACGCATCTCAAGAGAAGAAGGACCAAAAACTCCTTCCATCGGCCTATCCGGCCGAAAAGAGGGAAACATAATTTGGCACACCCAGTGGGACTAGAAAAGAATTGTATGGTTGTAAACACTAGGAGGAATCCGAGAAGAGATCAAGAATTTGAAGAGTCTAGACTTCATTCGGAATCAGAGTTGAGCATGGCTGGTTCACTTCCTACGAATTCTCAGCCACAAAATATTCCGAACAATCAGCAAGGCCATTTTGGCCTTGGCCGAGATACGGTTGTCGATCTCGACCAAGTGGTGGTCGAAGATGTTATGGAAGCCGCCGAAGGGACGGTCTTGAGGCCAAGTTTGGCCACATCGTTGGAACTCCAACAACTCTTCCGTACGATAGAAATGTCGAGCAATCAGAGAATGCAAGAGGCAGCTCAAACTATTGCTCAAACAGTTGCTCAAACTTTGGCTCAAACCATGGCCACTCAGAATGCTCAGTTCAATGAGAGGTTTAATCGATTGTTAGGCCAACAAAATGGCCAAAATGGAAATCATGCGGCAAATGGAGTGCCAGCGGCAGGGCTTCAAGTGGAGGCCCAACCAAACATTTTTGGGGCGAATCCGCCTCAACCAAATGCACCGGCTGGGGGCAACCCAGCTCCAGCGGTCAATGTTCTGCCGATGGGTAATAACCCATATGCGGCGGCCAATCAATTCCAAGGACTCCCGCAGTACAACCAATTCCGCCCACAAGTTCACCAGGGGGCAGGGGCCAATTTCGCTGGGCCTCATAT
This sequence comes from Prunus kanzakura, assembly GCA_020521455.1. Classification (NCBI taxonomy): domain Eukaryota; kingdom Viridiplantae; phylum Streptophyta; class Magnoliopsida; order Rosales; family Rosaceae; genus Prunus; species Prunus kanzakura. The sequence goes on along the minus strand of BPUM01000228.1, from coordinate 95,442 downwards.
AAACCAATTCGCTGGAGTGGGTGGATGGAATAATCTTGGTGGGAATAATCCATTACTAGGAAATCAAGCAATTGACCGAGGAGCGGTCGAGCAGATGATCCAAGATATGGTCCCTCATGCTAGAAGAATTGGTAGACCCGTCTACCGGAGGCCATATCCGGAGCATTTTGATCAAGAGGAATTTCCACGAGGATTTAAAGTTCCGGATTTTGCATTATTTTCAGGAGATGGACTCCAGTCAACCGTGGAGCATATTGGTCGATTTACTGCTCAATGTCCGAAATCGGACATCGCGAGGTCTTGAAATTAAGGCTATTCCCGAGCACCCTCACGGGGGCTGCTTTTTCATGGTATGTCAAACTTCCTCAGAACTCTGTTCCAAATTGGCAGACCATGGAGCAAATCTTCCACGAACAATTTTATCGGCCGGAGCCAGATGTGTCAATGGCCGACTTGGCCAAGATGCGCCAAGGACCAAACGAATCAGTCCAAGAATACTTGGGGAAATTCAGAGAAGCAAGGGCTAGATGTACGGTCAACATGCCTGAACATGAGTTTGCAAAATTGGCTCAAGGTGGGTTGTTACTTGACCTCCGGAAGAAGTTCGAGGGTATTGAATTCCGCGATATTTATGACCTCCTACTCTGGGTGGATCGATATGAAGCTCTTTTAAAGGAGGAACTACAAAAGAATCGGTCGACAAATCGACCGACTTTCTATAAAGATCTGCCAAAACCTTCCACATCTAGAACCATGGCTGTCCACGCGGTGGATGTAGAAAATGTGGACTCAAATGAGGCGGACGATGAAGTCTTCCTAGAAGAGGAAGAAGAATTGGCGGGGATAAACTTGGCTGAAATTGTTGCCAGCGAACCACGCGTATGCAAGGCTTTGTCCAAAGCCTCCAAGGATCAGAGGCCGACAACGGTCCAGATTTCTAAGTTTAGCGGAACTTCTCAAAAGGGAGTCGGAACCAAGTCCTATACCTTTGACATTTCGAAAGCCGAACTAATCTTCGACCAACTTTTAAAAGAAAAGATGATAAAATTACCAAATGGTCATGATATTCCGTCGGCTAATGAACTTAGAAACAAGACTTTTTGCAAATGGCATAATGTATGGTCTCACGCGACTAACAATTGCCTTGTTTTTCGGAATGTCGTGCAGGATCTCATTGATCGAAAGATCTTGAAATTTCCAGAGAAAGCTACAATGGGTGTTGATCAGAATCCATTCCCAAATGCTCAGGCCCACATGGTGAATGCCAACTTCCCAAGGCCAGACCAACCTCGACCAAGATTAGACTTGGGTGGCTCCGGAAAAGCAGCAGCTGAGAGGAGAGCAAGAGAGAACCAGGCGGATCCTAAGGCGAAGGGTAAGGCCAAAATGTACCCAGAAGTGACAAAGGCTCTAGAAGAGAAAATGCCAATTAAGGAAGAATTTCCCAAGGCTATTGTGCTATGCAGCCGATGTCAATGTGAGGTCTCATTAGAGGTAGTTCTACCAAAACCCAAGGAGCCAGCCAGGGAACCGACTAAGGAGACAATCAAGGATCAAGCCCAGACATGTAGACCAAAAAGTGCTGGGAAAAATATGATCAAAAGTTCGGCTAGGAGTTACGGCCCATATAGCCCAAGGGGCACGATGGAGATGAGGCCAAACAAACGACCACTGCATGAGTACCAAGATAGGTACGAAAGGCCACGATATCAGCCCAAGAGAAGAAATCATCTGATGCCACTAAAGTATGAAGATGTTGATCTGCTGAACCCAAGCCAAGATAAAAATAGAAGCATGTGGGTTTCGGTGGGAGAAGGCAAGAATCGAGATGTGGCCTATGTGTCAAGACCTCGCCCATCTGATGGTAGTGGTGTCCCAACTTTCAAGATGCCAAACACCAAGGCAGGACAATGGTATAGGAGTAGAGGTTCGAAGCTGCCTCCAATACCCTTGAGCAAAACTCAAACAAGAAGGGCTCAAAGACAATATGCTGCTACTTGTAAAGCAGAGTTTGAGTGGGCGGACGAGAGGCAAGCCCAACTTAACCGATTGGTCGACCTTCGAGAGAAGCTTCGACTGGAAGAATTGGAGTTCGCCAAAGCTGATGCCGTGGCTTCGTTAGAGGCAGCAGCGGCCAAGGGGATGAAAATACATCGACAATGGGTGAATGGTCAAGTTGTGGTGACAACCTTAGATGAGCCGATGTTGGAGTTGGAGGCTCATTTGACCGGAGCTTTTGAAGCAAACAATCTCAAGGCGGAATCTAGCAAGCCAATGAAGGTGTTGGACGACGGGCCATCAAGAGTTGAGGGATTTAAAAAGAATCAGCCCAGGGCCAATCCTTCGACCTCCAAGAGGCAGGCACCAATTAAAGTGGTATCACCACCCATGGTCGAGGAGGAAAAAGAAAACAACCATGAAATGGTCGAGAATGTCAGAGGAAAACCCCAGACGACAGAAGATCAACTGACAGCGGAGGAGGACCAAGTCATGGTCGATGTCCAAACATCTATAGTGGAAGAAAAGGCCGAACCAACGGCTGACGTAGAGACCGAAGAGACTTCAGAAAACCCAGGGGGCGCTTTGGCCAATGATGAAGAAATTTATGGGGAGAATGAAGAGTATGGTGATGACGAGTATTTTGAAGACCTCCCAGAAGAAGCTATGGAGCAACTAGCTAATGAGTGTAGGGAAGAGATTACCAAGTTGGAGAGTGAATTGAAGACAAATAAGGCCAAGGTGAGGTTTGGGGACTTCGACGAGGTCGATGCTATGGTGGTCACACTTCCACTATTTTTCGAAGCTCAGCCAGGTCAACCAAACTCCATGGATTGAGATGTTTTTGACGAAGTCGAGTCCATGGTTCAGATGGGGGAACCAAAGGAAATCGAGGTAATTCGGGAGACTCCGGAGGCAGAGGTAGCTCAACCTCAAATTGTGATGCCAAGTGTGGAGAAGAAAATGCCAGAGAAAGTGTGCTTTGAAATGCCTACCAAGAAGATGTCTTCCCACCTTAAGCCTTTATACGTAAATGCTCACTTTGATGGGGTTCCAGTGAGCAAAGTTCTAGTTGATACGGGAGCCACAGTGAATATCCTCCCAGCTTCAGTGATGAGGAAATTGAAGAAAAGCTTAGAAGAATTAATTCCGACTGAGACGACGGTTAGTGGTTTTGTGGGAGACACCACGATATCGAAAGGAATCATCCCACTCCAAGTCAGAGTAGGGGAAAAGGTCAGGGTGACAGCTTTCTTCGTGGTGGAAACAACGGCTCACTTTACCGCATTGTTAGGTCGAGATTGGATTCATGGAAATATGTGCGTCCCTTCCTCGCTTCATCAAACTCTACAGTTTTGGCATGAGGATGGGAGCGTGGAATTGGTTCAGGCCGACTCACGGCCTTTCATGGCTTCAGCCAACGCGGTGGAGGCCAGGTTCTACGAGGATGATCTCGGTCCTCTTTATTTTATAGGGTCAGATATGAACGGCCGACCTACGGGAGTCTCGGCCAAGAAGTTGATAGACTTGGGGGCACACGATGCCCAAGCAGATGGGGAGCGCCCCACGATGTCTGATTTTTTTCTCTCTTAATGATTGATACAACCACGAAAGAAGAGAATAGAGCCGCGGTGGAAGACACCTTGAGACGGCTATATGGTTTTTGGGCCGAGAGAGCGGCCGAGCATGGGTCCACCGCTCATTTGGTGGAATTCCTCCACGAAGGCCCTGAAGATGATGCGCTTGAAATTGAGGAAGTGGAGTTGGCACCAACCCAGATGGATGATTCAAAGGCGGAAGTCCAAGACCCTTTGTTGGAAATCAACTTGGGGACGGAAGACAATCGTCGGCCAATCTACATCAGTGGTCTGATGGAGCCAGAACTTCGGGCCAAGATGGAAGAGCTTTTAAGAGAGTTCAAGGATTGCTTTGCTTGGGATTACACTGAGATGCCTGGACTAAGTCGTGACTTGGTCGAGCACCGTCTACCAACAACGGAGGATTTCAAGCCCTTCAAGCAGCCACCTCGCCGAATGTCGGCGGAAGTAGAATTACAGGTCAAGGAAGAAATTGTAAGGCTGGTTAAAGCCAAATTTATTAGGCCAGCAAGATATGTGGAGTGGCTTTCTAATATTGTACCTGTAAAGAAGAAAACGGGAGCAATAAGAATTTGTGTTGATTTTCGTAACCTTAATCTTGCAACTCCCAAAGATGAATATCCCATGCCCATGGCGGACCTCTTAGTTGATGGGGCAGCCAAGCATGAAATTTTATCCTTCATGGATGGACACTCCGGCTATAATCAAATTTTCATAGCCGAAGAAGACATTCACAAGACAGCCTTTAGATGTCCGGGTTCCATTGGAACCTTTGAGTATGTCGTGATGCCTTTCGGCCTAAAGAATGCCGGAGCCACATACCAACGGGCAATGAATGCCATCTTCCATGACATGATCGGTCGAAACTTAGAAGTCTATATCGATGATGTGGTTGTGAAGTCGGAATCGAGACCAGGTCATTTGGATGACCTTCGGTTAGCCTTCGAGAGAATGCGAAAGCATCAATTGAAGATGAACCCAAAGAAATGTGCCTTTGGAGTTTCTGCCGGAAATTTCCTAGGATTTTTGGTACATCAAAGGGGGATCGAAATTGATAAAAATAAGGCTAAGGCCATCATTGATGCGCCTCCCCCAAAAAACAAGAAAGGATTGCAAAGCTTGCTAGGCCAAATAAACTTCCTCCGGCGTTTTATAGCTAATTCAGCTGGGAAAGTCGAGCCCTTTTCATCTTTGCTAAAGCTCAAGGATGAGGAGAAATTTCGATGGGAAAAAGTTCACCAAAAGGCATTTGATTCCATCAAAGAGTATTTAACCAAGCCACCGGTGCTAATCCCGCCGAAGCGAGGCCGACCTTTGAAGTTATATATCTCGGCTGCAGAGAATTCCATCGGAAGTCTTTTGGCCCAAGACAACGATGAGAAAAAGGAGCAAGCAGTGTACTACCTAAGCCGAATTTTAACGGACACCGAGAAAAAGTATTCACCGGTAGAGAAACTTTGTTTAGCCTTATACTTCACCGCAACCAAGTTAAGGCACTATATGTTGCCTTCTGTGGTGCATATAATCGCCAAAACTGATTTGATCAAGTACATGCTCACTCGACCAATCATTAGAGGGCGGATTGGAAAATGGACGATGGCATTGGCAGAATTCACCTTCCGATACGTGCCTCAGCAAGCCGTCAAGGGGCAAGCCTTGGCTGATTTCTTGGCCTCTCACCCTTGTGTTGAAATAGAAGATATGGACTTCTTCAAAGTCGACATGATAAGTTTATTCCCATGGCGTCTCTATTTCGACGGATCTCGAACATCAAATATGGGGGGAGCAGGTGTCATCATTGAATCACCCCAAGGATTCCGAACTCGTTATTCATTTCAATTAGACTTTGATTGTACCAACAATCAGGCTGAATATGAGGCCTTGATCATTGGGTTGGAGATTTTGAGAGAGCTTGGAGTAAATAATGTGTCAATCATGGGGGATTCAATGTTGGTTCTGAAACAACTATCCGGCGACTATAAGATAACCAGCCAAGCATTGCTTGGGTATCATGCCTTGGCCAGCCGACTGATAGAAGGTTTTGATGATGTGAGACTCACTCACCTACCAAGGGAACACAACTCACAGGCCAATGCAATGGCCCAATTGGCCTCTGGAGTTCAGATATCTGAAGGGCTTTCTGAGGAGTTATTCAAAGTTGAAAAACGATCGTTGCCCTCAGTTTTCTAAAGAGGAATACCAATGGAGGTCATGGCCTTGACTGTAACTCCTGATGACTGGAGACACGACATCGTGAAGTATCTGAAATGTCCAAGTGATCCGCATTGCCGGCAGGTTCGGCAAAGGGCCATAAGTTATGTGCTCAGGGATGAAGAACTTTTTCGTATTGGCTCTGACGACTTACTCATGAAATGTCTGGGAAAGATTGATCAGATGGTGGTTATGACTGAGGTTCATGAAGGAATATGCGGAGCTCATCAAGCAGGCATCAAGATGAGATGGTTGCTAAGGAGGCATGGATATTATTGGCCAACCATGTTGAAGGATTGCATTGATTACGCCAAAGGATGCCAAGGTTGTCAAAGGCATGGTCCAGTTCAACATGTTCCGGCCGGACCCATGAATCCTATTGTGAAGGCTTGGCCTTTCAAGGGTTGGGCGATGGATGTGATTGGCCAAATCCACCCGAAATCATCTAAGGGTCACAAGTTCATTTTAGTGGCCACAGACTTCTTTACAAAATGGGTAGAGGCTGTACCACTCAAGCAAGTTACCCAAGCTGAGGTGATAGAGTTTATTGAGAAGTCTATCATCCATCGATTCAGATTACCAGAGTCTATCATGACTGACCGAGGAACGGCTTTCGTGGGAGAAGCTGTCAAAGCAGCCGCAAAAAATTGGGGAGTTAGAATGGTCAAGCTGAGGCCAGCAACAAAGTAATAAAAGGGATTTTGGAAAAAATGATTGAGAAAAATCCTAAAGAATGGTATTCTCTCCTCTCCAATACCCTTTGGGCGTACAGGACCTCTAAAAGGTCTGGCACGGGGACGACACCATTCGCACTCACATACGGCCATGACGCCGTCTTACCTCTCGAGATTTCTGTAAAATCTTTAAGGGTGGCTCGCCACGCTGAATGGAGTGAGGATGAGTATAATCAGGCGATGGCTCAAGAGCTAGATGATCTTGACGAAGTCCGACTTGAGGCTTTGGATAAATTAAAGGCCCAAAAAGAAAAGGTGGCCAGGGCGTATGATAAGAAGACTAAGGCCAAAAGTTTCGGACTTGGAGATTTAGTATGGAAAACTATTCTCCCATTGGGAACGAGAGATCGTAGTTTTGGTAAATGGTCTCCAACCTGGGAAGGACCTTTCCTCATCAACCAAGTTTTAGGAAAAGGAGCATATAGGTTGAGTTATGAGAATGGTCGTCTTCATGATTCACCCATCAATGGCCGTTTTTTGAAAAAATATTACCCCACTTCTTGGGAGATGATGGGGGCTTGATCTATCATGGTCATGTTAAGAACGAGAAAATATGTATGACAAATGAAAAGATTTTCCAAGAAACATTCATTACAAAATAGAGTCATCACACGATAGGCCGAACAACGGTCAAAGAGTTCATCAAATTACATAAACCAGCGAAATAAGGCATGACAATAATCACAAGTCTGGCTAAGCATAAAATAGGCCAACTAGTGGCCTAACATAAATCTAAACGGTAGGAAAAAGTCACGGAGGGAGCTCATGAAGTTCTCCCATGCCAGATTCCCGCCTGCTATATGATGGCAAGCAAGTTTGTCCCATTTTTCTTTGAACCAACCATACCAACCTATTTTTGGATCGCAGCCCGGATTATTTTTCTGCACCTTGGACTTTGTTCCTTCAAAATAAAAACATGCCAGAGATTGGCATAAATCCATGAAACCCAACATCTAAGTCCTGACTTTCGATTCCTTTCCCCTTTTGTCAACTAAAGGCTAAGAAATCGAGGGGGCAATGTTTGAGTGTGTTTAAAAATCCACCATCCAAATAGTCAATATGAAGGAACGCATGCACAAGTTTGCTGTGGGAAGTTGGAGTTGAGCAAATGCAATTGATGAAAGAGGTGTGGGATTTCTCTACAAAAAGATAAGGAAAGATGCTCAACAAGGTGGAGGATTGCAACTTGATCAATATAAAACTATATGTGGGGAGAAAGTGACGGGAAGGCTAAAGCTTTGCTTTAGTGTTTGCATGATTAGAGTCACTTTATATATATATATATATATATATATATATATATATATATATATGTCATGATTGGTATTATTAGATCCACCCACCAATCATTTGGCAAAATCCTCCGCCTGTGCCAAGAATCCTACACAAAACTTCTACATAAAAATCCTCCGCCTGAGCCAAAAATCCTCGGATTACATAAAAATCCTCCGCCTGAGCCAAAAATCCTCGGATTACATAAAAATCCTCCGCCTGTGCCAAAAATCCTCCGTCGAGCCAAAAATCCGGACGGTTGAGGTGGAGGACGGATGAGTGGAAGAATCCTAGGACGGACTCAACCCTACTATCCTGAACTCAAGAAGTATGCTTAGGAGTTCCAGCAGATGTTTTCCTACAAGTGGCGGAGTTTAAAGACAGGAGGGCATTAATATTGGGAAGATTTCCAAGACATCGGGTAGTTCGTGCCTAGAGCTCCGGAAGGCATTGATATTTGGAAGATTTGTAGCCACCCTACTATCCTGATCTCATTTTACTGACCAACCATAGGGATTGATGAAGGTTGGAAAATTCTCATTAAATGCCTAGAGCTCCGGAAGGTGGGAAGATTTTCAAGACATCGGATGGTTCACGCCTAGAGCTCCGGAAGGCATTAATTCTAGGAAGATTTTCAAGACAGAGTTGGTTGAGGCCATTTAACAACCAAATCCATGAACGGAAGGAAGCTCTATAAATTGGTCGTCGGAAGAAGAGAAGAGGACCGCCAACTGAACACACAAAACCTATCTTTTCATCCTGTACTTTTCAATTCATAGTCTAGGATTTTATCTTTCAAGCTTTTCAGATTATCCAAGTTCTTCGTTTTCCTAGTGTAAGCTTTACATTCTTGCAATTTAATTTCAATTGTCTTTATATTCAAGTTTAATTCAAGTCTTTATCGCTTTAATCTACTTAATCGCATTTAGATTTTTGTCATTTCATTTCCTGCATTTACATTCACTACATTTATCACAAAAATCCTAAAAATAGTCATACAAAGCTCAACCATCCTTGACCTCAAGGAAGAAAAAGAACCTAGGCCAAGAGGAGGTTCCTTGCTTGGTCGATCAATCGTTTAATTAAGAAGTCAGAAGCGCAAACACACTCACACAATCTTTCCATCCAAGCCATCAAGTGGTTTGGTGGTGGCACGCCTACGCATCTCAAGAGAAGAAGGACCAAAAACTCCTTCCATCGGCCTATCCGGCCGAAAAGAGGGAAACACCAACTCATCGTCCTACTTAATTCATCATGTGCAACAGAGAGTCGAACAATATGCTTTTTATATGTGCTACTTACTGTAACCGCTTCAACCTTAAAAAAAACTGAAAACGCTTCACAAGTAAAACAAATATCATTCCAAATACAAAGCACTTGCTGCCATGTTTAGTTTCATATCAAAATTCAGATGTAAAAGCCAGATACAAAAAACATGTAAAAATGAAGGAAATACAAAGTCCACCACAGTTCTATCATAATTTAGTGATATTTTAAATTAAATGACAGTCATGTGGAAAAACAAAACACCCCCATCTTTAGAGACCAAAGCAACACACAACCTTCACGCCACGCAAAACCCGCCTCATACTTCACTTTCTATTCTATTTTCTCGAAAACCAAACGGAATAGTCTAAAAGCAAAGCATAACATATATATTTTTCATACATTCTAATATGTAACCACGAATCAAATACGTATCTATGAGTGTTTCTCGATTTTGAAATAATAATCAATAAATACATTGAACCGTGAAGATTTCAGAAAATGAAAAGTGAAAGTGTTTGAAAAATAAATAAATAAATAAATAATGGAACTTACAGTGATATTCTGAGGAGATAGAGATGGATCGCACTGTTCAGAGAAAACCCTAGCCTTAGCTTGATCCACGAAGAGAGGGAAAATTCAGAGTGTAGGAATCAAAGCAAAACCGAAATCCTAAGATTGATTTTGAGGTTTCTTGAGCGCAAATTTGTATTCGAATATCTATACTTTTTAAATATTAAAATAAATTTTAAAGTATTTAAATATATACTGGGATCCTTTAAAAAAAACCAAAATCTTTTCCTAATTTTCTTTTATCGATAAGAGTAGTTTAGAGCATTATCCAGTAGTATTTGGCCATTATCCGAGTCTCTATTGTCTCCTTTTGATTTTTAACTAGCATTTTCCCATTTAACACTTGTATTCTACATATACGTACGTATTTTTTCAAAATAATACTTTCATTTTGCATACACATCTTAAAGACTTAGTACAATACACGTATGTGCATATTTTTCATGTTTAATACACTGTTTTTTACAAAATTTTCAATAATACATACAAAATTCAAGTATTATACACATAAAATTATATGGTGGCCGAACTTTTCAATTCCAAAAGGTTAAGTGAGAAAATTTCGATTTTAGGGTGTAAAGTGAGAAATTAAGACCCTTTGTATAGCCGAATGGCTATATTCTTTTAAAGAAATTTAAAATAAAAAATAAAAATAAAAATCTTCCGAATAGGTGCTATTAGGCGGTTCCTATTTTTTTATTTAATTTTTAAAAATAAATAGTACAGCCATGCGGCTATACCAAGGTCTTTTAAAAAATAAATAAATAAATACATAGTATTGCAGCACGGCTATACCCCTTAATTTCTATTTATGGAGTATAGCCGAGCGGCTATACTTGTAATGTGAGATAATATATAGATAATTCATACTACATATTAATTATTTATTAATATGATTTTTTCTTAGTTAACTATTTTTTGTGAAGCCTTATATATTATTAAATCTTAAGCCTAGTATGAGATTATCCCTTTCGGTGAAAGATGACACCATTCTTGTTTTCCACGTGTAGAGACTTAGAATTGGTTTTATTCAAATCATCATTGCCATGCCACCTTGCATGCTAGTAACAAGTGGTGTTGTGATATCATTGGCCAAAGGTGGATGACTCACATTATTTCCTTATCTTTCTATCTTATCTTTTGATGGTGGTGTTGTGATATCATTGGCCATATTTTTTTTAAAAAATTGTTAGGTTCCAATGGTCTGACCTCCAACAATCATGACCAATAATTTTTTATAAATTTTTCTTAAACAACATGAATTGAAAACATTTTAAAAGGCTTTTTAAAAATATATCGATGATGTCATCACTTAATTGTTGGGCGTTGGATATGCATTTGCACGAGATGATTCGTTCTCTTACCCACACTTTATAATCTATCTTCTCCAAAAGCACATGCATGGGGCCCACAATAAATTTGGCCTAGGCCAAAGCTGGGCTAAATGTGGCCTGGTTGGAGGGCTAAAGGGCCAAATATGGCCCTTCAAATTTGGCCAAAATTTTGTTTAGCCCATGGTTGGAGATAGGTTTTGCATTATTTTAGGGCTACATTTGGTATATAGCCCATGGCTGGAGATTGCCTTAGTAATTAGACATCTGAGCCTCAAGAACAGACATCATCATATTAAACAAAGTTTTAATACTTCTATGTATGCTTGTGTTTGGATACCAGAAGCAACAAGATACAGTTTTAAAGCCTTCCGAGGGTGCCTTTGAGCAATAGTACTTTACCATAGGTCTATTTATTAAAAATATTGAACCCAGCCCAGCCCAAAACCCAAATACACATTAAGTCAAGTCGTCCTTGGGCCGAAGCACCATCCCATTTAACTTTGAATTTTTTTAATTTCATTTTGTTAAAGTCCTGTTAAATTGATATTAGAATATTATAATATGTTCATACCTTTCATTAATAAATTCAAATGTAAAGTACAATTTATATGCTTGGGCCAATGCATTGTATTTGGGAGATATCTCATTCTGCTGTTGTATCTGGGAGATATCTCATTCTAGCAAAAGATGGTATGGTTCTTATATGATTAATTTCGTGGGTTCTATTATGTTATAATCTCAATTTTGGGAGGGTAGTGATGAAGAACATATGGCTGAAGAGGGTAGTGATGTAGAACAAAACTGGCAAGTTACAAGTTTGGGCCATGAGCTCCGATGTGAGCCCATGACCCACCGTTTCGAAGGGAATGGTGCCACGAGTAGAACTTATCACCTTGCCATGATTTATGGGCTTTGTCGGGTGTTCGAGGTCGTTTGGCATCCCAAATGGGCCTTTTAATATTTTACAGTTTTTTGGAAACTTTTGTTATTTTCCATTTTCATTTCCCTTTGTAATCCTAGGGTTTCTAGGAGTATTTAAACCAATTTTAGCACTTGGCTAGGGCATTATGTTATCATTGTGAAGTTCATAAGATTGAGGTATTCTCATATCTTGTGTATTGTAGGCTTGGTTCTCTTTGGTAATCCTTTGATACGATTGTCACGCTGCGTCAGATAGGCTAATAGATATGGTTTATGTTAAGTGGGTCTTGACAAAACAAAATTTAAGTGAGTCGGGCCACGGTTGAAGGTGGCTCGGGCCAAGCACGGACCATGATGGGTTGCGATCGGGCCTGCCCACTGGACTTAATTTATGGTCCGGCACAACCCAAGCTTTCGTGGCATGCCTAACATGGCCCACCAATAATCATGAGCTGATGTTTTTCAGTATTATTAATATGAAACCGGGTAAGATTGATAATGTCAGCACATATATCATAAACAAGTCAAATGCATAATGTATATTTTGCATGAATAATTACTTAGGTCTCAATTGAGTTGGAAGTACTTTAGCATCATTTGGGACTAAGCCCGACCCACATGGTGTGCAGGTTGGGCGACGGCACAGGGCCCCCAAAATAATGGGGTCTCCTACACGCCTCCAGTCCACTAAGTATACTAGCAAAAAATGCCTTTTATGTGTTGAAACTGTTATAAAGTAAAAAGTGAAGTCCACATAAATAAAGTGAGGGGGTATTAGTCAAAAGATAAAATTATATTGTTGGAAAGAAATCATTATGTCTCCCTTAAGAGCCTTTTGCTTTGCCTATAAATAGGCATTATATCTGCTTGTAAACATATACGAATGAGAAGAAAAGAGAGTGAGAGTAAGAGAAGAAAAGAGTGAGTGAAGTCTATCTGAAGAGAAACTGTGTTAGTGTAAACACCACAAAGAGCAAATATAATTCCACTCCCAATATTCAGTGGTAATTCCCATACTCTGATGATTTTATTTTATAATACGTTATCAGCACGACAGTCTCTCCACCTTTAAATTTTCTCAGCTCAACACTATGTGGTCATTTCTCTTTCTCCTCTCCGTCATATGTCTCCTCTCACTATACTACTACGACGACATGCAAACTTTCTTTTTTGTGCTCTCACAATTTTTGTGTTGTTTCATCCATGTTTGTTTAATTTATTTCTTTGTAATATAATTTGGAATGGCGCAATTTTATACCCCATTCTGTTATTTTATGGTGGTGTAATTTTCATTACCCATCGCGTTGTAACACAAGTTATCATAATAAAATGATGGTGTGATCTTAAAACCCATCTATTATATCTTGAATAGTGGTGCAGTTATATTGCCCACAAAATATAATATATTTAGTGGTGGTTTTATCCCCACATTTACTATGGACGGTTTTTCACCTCCTATATTTTTAGTGGTGGTTTTATCCCCACATTTACTATGGATGGTTTTCACCTCCTATATTTTTAGTGGTGGTTTTATCCCCACACTTATTTTATTTACTGTATGGTGTAGGTTTATTACCCATACGGAAGTATTTATTTAAAGTGTGGTGCGGGTTTATCGTCCATACAACAAGCAATTTACTTTATGAATTTATTTTATCGCACATTTACTTTCATTTAAAGTATGGTGCGGGTTTATCGTCCATACCAGCAAATTTATAGCACTTTATTTTTATAATCAAAATGAGGACCTGGAGTTCCTCAAACAATTACAGGGCCTGAAGTTCCTGTTAATAAATGGCTTAATGTCTCAGATCTCGAGCTTGAAATTTTGGGTAAAATATGCATGATATCTTTGACCTGAAGTTCAAAAATATATTAAGCCTGAAGATTATTGCGAATTCTAATGCATCTCATTCTTCTTTTGAAGATGGTAAATTTGGCAAAATTGGAATTCGCTGCCCTAGACATTTCTGGGGACAACTACCTATCATGGGTCTTGGATGCCAAGATCCATCTGCGTGCTAATGGCGTTGGAAAAGCAATTGAAGATGGAAGTGATGCATCACCTGAGGAAAATACGAAGGCCATGATTTTCCTTCGCCGCCACATTCATGAAGCGCTGAAAAGCGAATATGTGGTAGTTGATGAACCATTGGTCCTATGGAAAGCTTTATGTGAGAGATATAATCATCAAAAGACGGTGACTCTCCCAAGAGCTAGATACGAATGGACACACTTGAGATTTCAGGATTTCAAGACAGTGTCTGAATACAATTCAGCTATGCACAGGATCACCTCCCTTATGAAATTATGTGGTGAGAATATCTCTGAGGAAGATATGCTTGAAAAAACTCTGAGTACATTTCATGCCTCAAATGTGCTCCTGCAGCAGCAATATAGGCACAGTGGTTTCATGAAGTACTCAGAACTTGTATCTTGCCTCCTGTTAGCTGAGCAAAACAACGAGCTTTTATTGAAGAATCACCAATCTCGCCCAACGGGCTCAGCACCACTTCCTGAAACAAATGCCGCATCTCGGGAAGTGAATGCCACCTCATCTCATGGTAGTATCCACAAACGTGGGCGAGGAGGCAAGGATGGCCCAAGGCAAGGGAGTAGAAAAGATCGTGGTGCTCATTCATATGGCTTGAGGCCAAGGAGCAATCCATCCACGAATGGCAAAAATGCATCCAGAAATAAGGGAAAAGCACAAACAAGCCATGTACCCAGAAATGATGAAAGCACTTGTTACAGATGTGGTGCAAAGGGACATTGGTCGCGTACATGTCGTACGCCGAAGCACTTGGCGGATCTTTATCAAGCTTCACTTAAAAACAGGAAAGTGGAGATAAATTATGTTGAACCAGATCCGCCAGCCATAGAAGGCTCATCGGAAATATCGCATCAGTTAGACAAGACGCATCTAGATGTTTCCGATTTTGTAGCCGAATGGGGGAATGAAGTTTATGGGTCCGAATTGGATTAGATTCCTTCATGTAACATTTGTATTATCTGAAGCACTGTTTTTCTTCCTGTCTTCATTTCAATCCAATAAAAGTGGCAATGTTTGAATGATTGTTTATTGATTCAACTTATCTTATTTATTTGAAGGCATGGATATAAATTATGGATGCCCCCAAAACACGAGCTCTAGCAAAGATACTTGTCTTGCAGACAGTGCGACTACTCATACAATCCTCCGAGATCGAAAGTATTTCTCAAACTTGATGCTTACAAAAGCAAAGGTAACAACCATATCATGTCCTGCAGATCTGATTGAAGGCTCAGGAATAGCCCAAGTTATGTTACCAAATGGAACAATACTATCCATTCAAGATGCCTTGTATTCATCTAACTCCAGAAGGAATCTGTTGAGTTTCAAAGATATACGTTTGAATGGCTACCATGTTGAAACGAAGAATGAGGAAAACATTGAATATCTTTGCATTACTTCCAGTGATACCCCGAAGAGTATACTAGAGAAGCTTCGTGCGCTCTCATCAGGATTGTACTATACAACCATACGGACAATTGAGGCACATAGTGTCATGGACCAGAAGTCCATTGACTCAAATACTTTTAAGCTTTGGCATGACCGGTTGGGTCATCCTGGATCCACCATGATGCGTAGGATCATCACCAACTTTAAGGGACATCCCTTATTAACAAAACACATTATGGTATCAAGTGACAGCTTTTGCCAAGCTTGTTCACAAGGGAAGTTGGTGATCAGACCATCACAACCGAAAGTCGATGTCGAGTCCCCATCATTTTTGCAGAGAATCCAAGGGGACATTTGTGGACCTATTCATCCTCCATGTGGACCATTTCGGTACTTTATGGTCTTGGTGGATGCATCTACCCGATGGTCACATGTTTTCCTTTTGTCCACTCAGAATATGGCATTTGCTAGGCTCTTGGCTCAGATAATTAAATTGCGAGCCCAATTCCCAGATTATCCCATTAAGTCAATTAGACTCGATAATGCTGGTGAATTTACATCTCAAACTTTTGATGATTACTGCATGTCGCTAGGCATTGACATTGAACATCCTGTTCCCCATGTTCATACTCAAAATGGCTTGGCAAAAGCTTTGATTAAGCGTCTTCAATTAATAGCACGCACATTGCTAATGAAAACAAAGTTGCCAGTTTCTGCTTGGGGATATGCCATTTTACATGCAGCATCTCTGGTGCGGTTGAGGCCCGTCGCCAACAATCAATATTCTCCAATACAACTTGTGTTGGGTAATCAACCAAATATTTCACATTTAAGAGTTTTTGGTTGTGCGGTATATGTGCCTATTGCACCACCGCAACGTACTAAGATGGGCCCTCAACGAAGATTGGGAATATATGTTGGCTTTGATTCACCATCTATCATCAGATATCTGGAACCCCTAACGGGTGATATCTTTAGGGCACGATTTGCGGATTGTCATTTTGATGAGACAATTTTCCCACCATTAGGGGGAGAAAAATCTATTTCTAAAGAACAAGGCAAACTCGTTACTGAAGAACAACGTGAATTATCGTGGGATGTATCCACTTTGTCTCATCTCGATCCTCATACCGCTCAATGCGAAAACGAAGTGAGAAGGATCATTCACCTCCAAAGTTTTGCAAATCAGATGCCAGATGCATTTAATGATGCAACAAAGGTGACAAAATCACATATCCCAGCTTCAAATGCACCTACAAGGATTGATATTCACAATGGACAAAGCAATGCGCCAGCAAATGGCTCATCTGTTGCACGCCTGAAGCGTGGCAGACCACTAGGCTCAAATGACTCAGTTCCTCGAAAGAGGAAGTTGATGGCCAAAATGAATACAAATGAAATAAATGGAGAGCCCACAATTCATGGTTCAAATCCCTCTCAAAAGGGACATGTACTTCCTGAAAAGGAAAATGTCCATGATGAGACACGTGCTCCTGAAATGGCAGCTGTACCTGAAAGTCAAGAAATCTCCATAAATTATACATCCACTAATGAATTATGGAACAGAGATGAGATAATCATCGATAATATATTTGCATTCTTAGTGGCTACTGAGATCATAAAAGATGATGATATTGAGCCTTGCTCCATTGATGAATGCACACAAAGACAGGATTGGCCTAAGTGGAAAGATGCAATCCAGGCAGAATTAGACTCTTTGGAAAAAAGGAGTGTTTTTGGGCCAATTGTTCCAACTCCACCCAATGTGAACCCTGTAGGTTACAAGTGGGTATTTACAAGAAAGCGCAATGAGAAAAATGAGATCACGAGGTATAAAGCACGACTTGTTGCGCAAGGTTTTTCACAAAGGCCTGGAATTGATTATGTGGAAACATACTCTCCAGTAATGGACGCAATTACGTTTCGTTACTTGATAAGCTTAGCGGTTTTAGAAAAACTTGAAATGAGACTTATGGATGTCATTACCGCATACCTTTATGGAGATTGGATACAGACATATACATGAAAGTCCCAGAAGGACTTAAGCTGCCTGAAGCAGCCAAGAATAAACCACGGGCCATGTTCTCAATCAAATTGAAAAGATCATTATATGGGTTAAAACAATCTGGACGAATGTGGTATAATCGTCTCAGCAAATATTTACCAAAGGAAGGATATACAAATGATCCTATTTGCCCATGTGTGTTTATTAAGAAATCAGGGTCTGGATTTGCGATAGTGGCAGTATATGTCGATGACATGAATCTAATTGGAACTCCTGAAGAACTCCAAAAGACTGCTGATTATCTCAAACGCGAGTTTGAGATGAAAGACCTTGGAAAGATAAAATATTGTCTCGGCTTACAGATTGAGCATAGTACTGATGGAATTTTGGTGCATCAATCAAATTATACTGAAAAAGTATTAAATCGGTTTGGCATGGATAAAGCCCATCCGCTTAGCACTCCAATGGTCGTTCGGTCGCTTGACACTAAGAAAGATCCATATCGTCCAAAAGGGGATGATGAAATGGTCCTTGGTCCAGAAGTACCATATCTTAGTGCAATAGGTGCTTTAATGTACTTAGCACAATGTACCAGACCTGACATAGCATTTTCAGTAAATTTGTTAGCAAGATACAGCTCTGCTCCAACAAGCCGACATTGGACCGGCATTAAACATATTCTATGATATCTTCGTGGAACGACAGACATGGGCTTATTCTATTCCAGTGAATCGACCAATGCCCCGAGTATTGTTGGATATGCTGATGCAGGATATCTCTCTGATCCACATCAAGGATGCTCACAAACTGGGTATGTATTTACATGTGGAGGAACTGCAATCTCATGGCGCTCAACGAAACAAACGTTGGTTGCCACATCTTCCAATCATTCAGAAATACTTGCCCTCCATGAAGCCAGTCGTGAATGCGTTTGGTTAAGGTCGATGATTCATCACATCCGAAGCACATGTGCCTTGCCCTCAGCAACTGAAACTCCAACCATCCTGAATGAGGACAATGCAGCTTGTATTGCTTGAATCACAGGAGGATACATCAAGGGTGACCGGACCAAGCACATATCACCCAAGTTTTTCTACACGCATGAGCTTCAGAAGAGTCAAGAAATCAAAGTCAGACAAATCCGTTCAAGTGATAACTTGGCAGATCTCTTCACCAAGTCTTTACCCAAGTGCACATTCCAGAAGCTAGTGCATGGCATCGGATTGCGACAACTCTGCAAGCAATCAAATTGGAGCATGCAAAATCAAGGGGAGCATTCAAGAGTCCTCTAACACAGGACATAAGCGCGTTGTACTCTTTTTCCTTCAACTAGGGTTTTTCCCACTAGGTTTTTCCTAGCATGGTTTTAACGAGGCAACATGAGCGCACTTCACATTACCCTAATGTCCCAAATGTTGTTATGCTCTTTTTCCTTCGCTTAGGTTTTTTCCCACTGGGTTTTTCCAAGCAAGGTTTTAATGAGGCAACCAATCTAGGGACATGTGGCCTTCAAGGGGGAGTGTTATAAAATAAAAAGTGAAGTCCACATAAATAAAGTGAGGGGGTATTAGTCAAAAGATAAAATTATATTGTAGGAAAGAAATCATTATGTCTCCCTTAAGAGCCTTTTGCTTTGCCTATAAATAGGCATTATATCTGCTTGTAAACATATACGAATGAGAAGAAAAGAGAGAGTGAAGTCTATCTGAAGAGAAACTGTGTTAGTGTAAACACCACAAAGAGCAAATATAATTCCACTCCCAATATTCAGTGGTAATTCCCATACTCTGATTATTTTATTTTATAACAGAAACTAATGCTTTTTGAGCTTTATTTTTGAACTTTTTTGGGCCTTTTTCTTTATCTTTCATATAATGGGCCTTTTTTAAAAATTTACTTAAACTAACCTACTTACCACCTAAGTTTGAAACTTTTTCTTATAATGTTTGTTCAAAATGAGGTAAGTGTTAAACCAAAAAGGCCTCATTTTTCATTTTAGCCCAGGGCCTTAAAAATCAATGGACCGGCCCTGTTTGGGACATGCACAATTTTTGAAAGCTTGTTAGTAATTAGACATATGAGTAAACACATCATCAGATTAATGAAAGTTTTAATACTTCTATGTCTGCTTGTGTTTGGATACCAGCAGCAACAAGATCAACCGATACAGTTTTAGAGCCTTTCAAAGCTGCCTTTGAGCGATAGTACTTTACTATAGGTAATTTAGGGAAGTAAATTGCATATAGAATACATAGAAATTCAACGAGTGTGGAAATTGCTAGGAACATCAATGCAAAAGACCAATCATACAACAAATTGTCATTAGAAAGAATGACTCTAGCTTTAGAAAGCAGCTACTTTCATAAAGAACTTAAAATAATATTTCCATATACCTCAAATTTACATTTTTGGCTTTGACACTTTTAACCTCAATACAACAAAAGGTACATGAATATCAACCACCAATTTATCTATTAGTAAAGAAAATTCACATACTTGCCCCTTTACAAAGACCATTATGATACTTCTCGAAAGCAGTTTTTGTCATCAACCTCATCTAGTGTCAAACGGGTCGTGTCGTGCCAGTCCAGCTCATTTAGAGTCAACTCATTTAATAAACGGATTGGGGCAGGGTCCGTCCATTTATGAAAACCATCAAGTCCAGCCCAAGACCACGGGCCTACCCCATATGGGATCGTGTCAGGCCACTAAAGGGGCCGATATGGGCCCCAAGTTTGACTTATGTATTACTTTTATTTTTTTATTTTTTTACCACTTCATTTCAATTTTGTTTTTACAATTATGTATATACTAACGAGATTTATATTTTGTTGAAAAAAGATGTCAATAACTTTATTTGAAGTACATTTAAATAGAAAATGGCTAGATTATTGTTAAAGTTTTAAAAATTGAGACTTTAAATACTAGCTTATTTATAAATAAATATACTTGAATTTAAAATAAAAATATAAAAATATTTTGTATTATTTTACTTTTAAATAAATATAATTTAAAAAACAAGCTTTAAACTGGCAGGCTCGTTGGGCTTTGAGCCGGCATGACCCAAAATGGGCCTCAGGTTAGCTCAGCCAATTAGGGCGAATTACCTTGTCCTGTCTAGGGATGGCAAAAATCCCTACCGGGGCGGGTCCCAATCAGGTCCCCAACCCTAACGGAGGGAGATTTTGGGGCCAAACGGGTATCGGGTACAGGGATCCCCAAACTTGAAAAATCCTCGACGGGTATGGGAAGGGGATGGTATTGGCGCCCCCATCCCCGAACCCGACCCGAAAATATATATGTTTATATTTAAATAAATAAATATATAATTATAATATTTATGTTTAATCCTAAGTTAACCTCCCTCTCCTAATTCTTCCTAATCTTCTATGGAATTTCATATTTATGTGATTTTGAATAGTTGAGTTGAACTTTATAGTTAATTTGGATGTGTTGAATGAAAATTTAATATGAAACTTAATGTTAAAATGTATGATAAATATTTTTTATGCAAAAAAAATCGGGGATTTGGGGCGGGTATGGGGGATGGTCCCCCGACAGGGACGGGATGGGGATTCCCCGAAACCTATTAAATGGGGATGGGTTCGGGGACGGGGGCTGGGATGGAGAGCGGGGACGAGAATGATATTGTCATACCCGGCCCCTACCCGACCCGTTGCCATCCCTAGTCCCGTCCCACCCAAAGATGCAGGTTGTGCTGTGTTGGGCCTTACTTAATTAGAACGTGCTCAAGTTGACCCGATCCATTTGACACCTCTACTCATATCAACAACAAGTATACGAGCATCTGATGCAGCCAAGGTCTAAAATATCGATGATATCGGAAATATCGGTAGTCCAAAAACACGGAAATTTCAATGGAAATATCAGGATATTATCAATATCGATAAAAATTGAATAAAACCATGGAAATTGTAAGAAAAACTTGGAAATTTTTATTGAAACTTTGCAGGATGTTTATTTAGTCAATTATCTATTAGTTTATCACAAAAAATTGGAAGGAAATGCATTGCATTATGGATTTAACTTATTTAAGTTGATTATATAGCGAGCTGACAAACACTGTGAGTGTAGAAAATATGTAGTAATTCATGAAAGAAGATTAAACACACCATAATCATTTATATATAATGAATTACTACAATATTTTACACTTTATACATTGCATGGTAAGATACATGAGTGACTTAGTACCACATAGAGTTCCTATGAGGTTTAAATATTTCACTATCTTCATCATCTTTATGAGTAAGTATATTGTAAAGAGTAGTCATCAAATAATAAATCCCCAAAATAGTTTTGCATGTAATTGTTAACATGTATATATAAAAATATTTTAGCATACGAAAATTTGAAAAGGAATGGTCAAAGATTCATTCTCATGTGAAATTTTGTTTCTTGGAAAAAGAATTCAAAACAAAACTATGGATATATATAAATATTTTAGCATATTTTCACAAAAAAAAAAAAAGTAATATGGTGGTTAAGGTGTTGAAGGAGTAAAATGGGAGGGGTTCGAATTCCCTTGGTGTTTTTTTTAATATAGAAATTTATCTTAGATAATAAATATTAGCTTGCAGACATTTTAAAAACCTTATAAATATTACACGCCGAAAATACAATCACAAACACATCCGCAACGCGTTAGATAAGGCGTTGTGGTTGGTTCACAGAGGGAGGGGTTTGAATCCCTTTATGCGCAACAACGGGACTTTTCAACATTTTTCATGTATTTTTGGGTTTCATATATTGCCTAAATAATGCATGAAAAATGTTGAAATTATCGGCGAAATATCACCGATAATATCGATATTTAATTCATTGGATGCAGCCAAGAAGGCCTATAGAAGCAGAACATCAAAACAGCACTCACTAAGATACGAAACTGTAAGGTTAATGTTACAAATCAGGCCCGGCCCACAGGTTGTGCTGGCTAGGTTACGGCACAGGGCCTCCTACACACCTATCCAATAAGTGTACTAGCAAAAAAAAAAAAAAACCCTTTTATGTGTGAAACTAATGCTCTTTGGACTTTTTTTTGAACTTCTTTTTTTTTTTTTTGTCTTTTTCTCTATCTTTCATATAATGGGTCTTTTTAACTTAAACTAACCTACTTACCACCTAAGTTTTGAAATTTTTTGTTATAATTTTTGTTCAAAATGAGGTAAGTACTACACTAAAAAGGCCTCATTTTTCATTTTTGCCCAAGACCTCTAAAATCAATGGACTGACCGTGTTACAAACAATAACAAAAGTGGTCACAAACATTGAAGAACTCTGAGAAGAAGACCAAAGGGGAATCAGGGGCACCTTCTGGGCCGTGCATCATAGGCAATTGCACAGGGCCCACTTTGAAGGGGGCCCCACATTAAATGTTATATTATATTAATATAATGTTGTAGTAAATTAATTTAATAATATTTATTGATTTTCATCTTCCGTTTTTCATTCAATCTAAAATAAAGAAAGTTGGTATTTAATAGGGCAGCATATTAAATACTATTTTGTTGATGTGGGTGTATTTATTAGTTTATTTTGTACAGATATTTATTTTGTTGATGTTGGTTTTCTATCTAATATTAGTTTTCATGTAGCCCAATATAAGGGATTATATTATTGTTTTGGGTACAAGACCCCTAAAATCTCAGAACCGCCACTCTTGGATGAATTAAGGTCGCAAAAGATAAGTCTCTGACCATTCCACCTTGAACATGGCATCTGCAACCCTAAATGCACTAACACATGCACTTACCAATATAAGGTCCAATTGCTCCGCTCACGTATTTTCATTTATATAAAATGCCAAACTGCCACTTATCTCATAAATTGCATTCCCACACGTGTGCTAAACCATCTTCATATGACATGCTTTGAATCTTTGGGTGTAGGTGTTTCCCCTGGCTCACTCTATATAATAAACATAAATTACAACCAAAATAAAAAAACTTGTGTTTCTTAGGATATTCTCTTAACCATCAAGGGTATAAATGTTTGGATTTATCCACGTGGTGAATTTATTTGTCTCGCCATGTCCTATTCGATGATGACTTTTTTCCATTTTAGGAACTCACATCTTCCAAGGGGAACGTCGAACACACAGGTAACAATTTTGATTCTGCCGTGTTGTTTACTTTTCCAGAAACAACTAATTCAATTTTGATATCAAGTTCTGTTATGTTGCCTACAAGAAACAATCCTACTTCACCTCCACTTCCTCATTGCACGCTTGACCATGTGCAATTAAATCAATCTCCTTCTCCCACTCAAACACTTACTCCTTTTCCACCTGTTTAGTAAGAGTCTGTAACTCCTTATGAGCCAATAAATGAAGATGTTGTCCCGCAGGTTTGTCAAGCTGTTTCCCATCATCCTATGGTGACCAGGTCTCAGTTGGGTGTTCAAAAACCCAATCCGAGATATGCTCTACATGTTATTATGGATGCTAAATGCATTGAACCTACTTGTTTTAGTCAGACAATGAAACAGGAGGAGTGGAGACATGCTATGGCTCAGGAATTTAATGCTTTACAACGTAATGGTACTTGGCAGTTTGTTCCTTATCAGTCTCATATGAATTTGCTTCCAAATAAGTGGGTGTTCAAAGAAAAGAAGAAACCAGATGGATCAATAGAGAGATACAAGGCCAGACTTACTGCCAATGGTTTTCATCAGCAGCTAGGAATCGACTATAGTGCAACCTTCAGTACCGTGGTCAAACACAACACCATTCGTTTTGTCCTTAGCCTGACCGTGAGCAATAGATGGCAGGTTCACCAATTTGATATACAAAACGCATTCCTACATGGAAATCTCTCTGAAGATGTGTTTATGAAACAACCTACTGGCTTTGTGGATCAACAGTTTCCCTCTCATGTGTGTAAATTGAAGTGTAGTCTATATGGATTGAAACAAGCTCCACGAGCATGGTTTCAACGATTCTCTGAATATCTCTTGCAGCTTGAATTTCATGTGGACAAAAGCTAAGGGCCTATGTTGGTGAAACTCATTTTGATCCTGAGACTTATTGTAGGTGCTTTATATTATCTTACAATCACCAAACCTGATTTATTTTATGTTGTAAATTAGGTCTGTCAATTTATGCATGCTCCATGGTCTACTCATTGGTTGGTTGTTAAGAGAATTTTATGGTATGTTAAGTCTTCTTATGATCATGGTCTTGCTTATAAACCTGGTGGTTTGCATATGTCTGCCTTTTCTGATGCAGACTACGCAGGGGATCTAGATTCTCGTCATTCCACTGGTGGTTATTGTGTGTATCTTGGTCCTAATCTGATTTCGTGGAGTTCCAAGAAGTAGAAAACTCTTTCTTGCTTGAGCACTGAAGTTGAATACCGTCAGCTAGCATACATGGCTGTAGAATTGTCTTGGTTGTGTTCTTTGTTCTGTAACCTGCAACTGCCTCTTTCTTCTCCTACCATCTGGTGTGATAACATTTCTTCCATTGCTTTAGCAACTAATCCGTTTTTTCATTCTAGAACCAACCACCTTGAGGTTGATTATCATTATGTACGGGAAAAAGTAACTCGTGGAGAACTGTTTGTCAATTTTATTTGTTCCCAAGATCAATTGGCTGATTTATTTACCGAAGGCTTGTCCTCTACTCGTTTCAAAATGTT
The DNA here is from genome assembly GCA_020521455.1 of Prunus kanzakura. Lineage (NCBI taxonomy): Eukaryota > Viridiplantae > Streptophyta > Magnoliopsida > Rosales > Rosaceae > Prunus > Prunus kanzakura. The sequence goes on along the minus strand of BPUM01000228.1, from coordinate 70,430 downwards.
GGTGTCCAAGCTTCCTGTCTTGTCTCGTGTTGTCAGCTTGTGGGAGGATGTTAGTCCAAGGCTATCCTTAGTTTTAAGTTCGAAATCTTGATTGGGTTATACGTTTGAAAGTTTAATAGTTTGTTCAGAATGTTTTTTTATTTCAAATTCTGTGATAAGGATAACCTCTTAGAGGAGGAGTTCTATCTTATCTTTGTAACTTAACTCTTGTATAGTTGTTTATAAATACAAACCCTCCATTACACTAATGGATCATTCAGCCAAAACGTGTGTTTGATATTTTACACATTTGACCAAAGAAAAAGAAAGAAGCTGTAAATATTTGATATATTAGAATGATTCTTGATATCTTCATTGAATGAGTACAAGGGAATTTAGAAAATATGAGAAGCAATTAAATTCCTAGAATTGAGCTTATACAAGATTGATTCCTAGTTTACATACAAATGGTAAGTTAATCAACCAGGTTGACTATGCACAATATAGGGAGATCACGTCAGATCATGCCATTCATGGAGAGCAGGCTTTACTTTCCTTAACAGAAGCCATGTCATGTATGAGGCCCAAACCCAAACCTTTTGAATCGAATGACTTGCCTTGGAAATATTTTTGCTCACCATTTTAACCTAAGGTATACCCTCACTACCCTTCTCAACACTTGACACGTGTCCACGGGCCTAACCATAGTTAATTTCTTGTTCCGTATTTGTGAAACAGGTTATACTCATGAACACGTGTAAAGCGTTGACAAGGGTGGTGATAGTACACCTTGGGTTAAAGTAGTGAACAAAATGTTCTCGACTTGCCACATCCTTATCCTTGTTATTTGAGAGTAGAGATTATTCAATTTATATCAAATTAGTCTAATTTTCTATATAAAAAAAACGGACGCTAGTGGGCACAATTTTGGGTTAACTCGATCGAACCGCCCAACCCGATCATAGTGGGTTGGGTTGGACTAAAAATAAGTGGGTCTTATTCAAAAAATCATAAATCGCTATATACGGGCTAGAACTAAAACTTAAAAGTATATTTAATTTTGAGTTAACTCGATCGAACCGCCAACCTGATCACAAAAAGTTTGGGTTGAGTTGAGTTGGCCTAATAATAAGCGTGTTTTGAGTCCAAGAAAACACAACCCGATAGGGTTGGGACCAAAACCGACCCAGCCAAGGCAATTAACTGTTAAATAATTGTGCAAGGCAACCTCATCCATCCTCCACCTTATAATTAATAATAATTAGGCTTAATTATACTAATTCTCCCTGAAACTTCTGTCAAATCCCACTTCCCCCCCCCCCACCCCCCCCCCCCCCCCCCCCCCCAAAAAAAATTCAAAATGGCCCACTTTCATCCCTTAACCGAGGTTTGGTGACCCACTTTGCCCATGCCGTCAACTCCATCTACAAGTATGTTAACTTTGATGACTTGGTATGGGTATTTGTGTAATTTCATACACATGGATCATTATCCACCAATTGGATGAGCAACGTGGCAAGTGGAGCCCACCTCCACATAGATAAAAAAAATTAATTAAATATACTAATAATTAAAAATAACTATAAATTAAAATAAATTACAAAATATATATTCAAATAATTAAAAATCCTACCCAACAAACAATATTATTATTATTTTATTTAACGTATCCCTCGTAACGTCAAGGTTGGTGGTTCTTCTAACCTATGCCCTCCCCTTTAATACCATGGAGGCACCATCAGGAGGCAAAATGACGCAACCCTTGCAGCTTCCTCGCGACACATGTCCATAACCAGCATTAAATGCACCATTATGCATAAACAGAAGTCTAAGCGACAAGACGCGCAACGCTTACTCTTCCATGAAAGCCAACTTGCTCCACATTTGGCTTCAATTGCATTGCATACTGAACAGAAGGCACACAATGGCAAGGACGCAGGGTTGATGATAAGTTCATAATTTCACACATTTGCATGCCTTCGTTACTTAGTAATTTTGTTTAGTTTCTCTTTATTTCGAGTCACTTATTTATGTTTGTGTGTTCTGTAGGTTATGGGAGCAAGAGATCACATTTGCTACAATCCATGCACATTAAGGGCTGATTGGCATGAGAGGAATACACTTGAGGCATTTGAAGCAAAATGGTGCAAAAATGTGCAAAAACTGGAAACTGAGTTAGAAGTTCATTTCGAACTTATCTTCTTCATCCGAGCTTGGATTGGGCCAATGTTTGTGTGGTTGGATCAGTGACATTCTGAACTTCAAAATAGACATCTTAAAGTCATCTTTTCATTCAGCCAAACCCAATTCGTGAAGCCCATGAAAATACACATCATGCTGACATGAGGATGAGCTGATGGATGCTTGGTCATGCTGACATAATGATGAGCTAGGGCTGCTGGTGGGATTTATTGGTGAAGTGCAGCAACCAATTCTGATTATCTAAATACAAGTGTTGTATGCATTAGCCATATTGAATTCAGATTTATCACTCCCATCTCCCTATAAATACCACTTCCATTCCACATTCAAGACATGGAGATTGACATTCAGATTCAGACACACATTCACTTCATCCATTACTCGCATACACACATTCAGATTCACCACAAAGAGAGAAGAGAGCTAGCTGCAAAGGAGGGAAAGCTGTGAGCTGTCCTGGAAACTACCTTGCTGCCACCAGCTAGTTCTTCTATTCTCTTTACTCTATCTATGTATTTCTTATTTTCTGTATTCATAATTATGTTTAACTAATCCATTTAGTTAGGGCTTAGGATGAAGCCCTAGTCATGAATATTCAATGTTATGGATGACTTCATAGTTAATTGATTTCTTGCTTTCATTGCCAAGTTGTTAATCTCCAGCTTATTATGTGCTTGATGTATGTTTTCTTGGAGTAGCTAACTAGGATTTTATGCATCTAGCACAAGTTGGGAAGGGGTTTAGATTCACCAATTCTACTCTCCTTTCACAAGCAACACATGAATGGCCTAAGAATCATTCAAGGGGTTAATAACCATAGGTTGACTAGGACAGATACCATGTTCTAGGACTTGTGTGATTATCATATTCTCAAGGAACTTAATGACTCTTGTATGCTTTATTCTAAGTAGATACCATGCTTAGGTTGCATATAAGGGATCACGTGTTGTGTAGATACCATGCACAATCACATGCCTTAGGAGAATCATGCATCCTGCACCTAGATACCATAGGCTTGTATGCGATAATCTATTGTTAATGAAGCTTGAGGCAATTTCTATGCATTCATAACTTGGATAGGAAGACTAGAGGTGGATTCCAAGGCTCTAACACTTCTCAATCATTGTTTCACAACTTGTTGATTACTGCCATTGTTTACTTTCCAGCACTTCCATTTCATTCCTTGTTTTCATTTCAACAACAAAACCCCCCATTTCGAGTGCGTGTGTGGTGCTAGGATTCTGTCCTAGATCTTGCCATTTGTTAGTTTGTTTGTTTCCCTGTTTTTCTGTTTTTCCAGCATTCTAAGTAATTTAACTTGCAACCAAGTTACCATTCTCCGTGGGATCGACCTCGTATTTACATAAGCTATACTATAAGTGGTTCGTGCACTTGCGAGAATTGAAGTTGCTATTTTTAATAACCCATTTTAGTTGTTAGGAATAGGCTCAACAGTTGAGTTCACCACTCCTTCCCAGCAGCTTGTCCTTGAATGCCGAACAGTAGGGGTGCAAAGTTGAGTTCACCTCCCTTTCCCAGCCACTCATCCTTGCATGCCGAATGGCAGGGCGAGGGTCCAGTACACCTCTCGTTCCCAACCGCTCATCCTTGCATGTTGAACGGTATGTCCACAGGGTCGAGCTACCTCCCCTTCCACAGTAAGCCTACCTTTCGGTAGCCACGACCCAAGTGCCCTCCTTCCAAGCAACCCCTTAGTCGGGGACTTGGGGAACTATGAGGCTTTCATCGGCAAACTACGGGGAACTATCTAAAATCCCTATATCGAGGTCTGGATAAGAATGCCAAAGACATGTACAAGTCCCCAACCAAGAAGTCCCTTCTCAATCGTGAACTTGGGGGACTCCTATTTGTACCAAATCTAATCGTCCTCTCATGGCATGACACATGGAAAGGACCTGACACCAGGCAGACCCCAGAAGCCCACGCTGGCTACAATTGGTAGGTGCCTTCGGCACCCATCACTGATTCAACGTTGTCGACCCATCGTGTGAACTCACAATCGACAGTCAGCAGGTGCCCTCGGCACCCCTTGCCAATTCATCCTCCCAGGAGGTATCTCGAACTGGTATACTCTCTAGGACACATGGGAACTCCAAGGCTATTCCCACATGTTCCACATCAAAAGTTTACACCCAAAGGAAACCTTAAACCTTTATAAATAAGGTCATTTGCCCCTAGGGCACAAGGTCATAGTTACTTGACACTTATGCCCTAGCTCTGTCAACAGTTAACTCCTCACTTTTTTGGCTAACTTTAGCATCGAAGGGCCTTCGGCCGATACCACATGAGTGCCTTAGGTCTCACCCCTTGCTCTTCCCCCTTTCTCCTTTCAGAAAACCTTCAGCCTCCCAAAGGGAAGTGCTTACCGAAGGCCAATCAAGTCACATCTCATCTTTAAGTTGGGCCCACTACTGTTCATTTAGTTTTAAGCGCCAACAAACTCATAATCATACTAAGCAAAGAAAAAGGCAGAGCATAAAAATAAAGAAATTCCTCATGAATTGTCAATTAGAAATTTCAAAGGAAAGGCAAGGTGTTTCAAGCTTGAGCTTTTCAAGTTGTTGAAGACGTTGAGTCTGTTTGAGAGAGTTGTGTGTGTCTTTTGTTGATGACTTCTCCTTCAATTTATAGAGAGAATGAGGTGGGTGGTGGTGTGGTCTAGCTGCCAATGAGAAGTGCCCACTTGCCATTGCTTTTGGTGAGTGGGTTGCGGAAAAAGCAAGTAAAACCAGAAAATTTGCTCTAGTGTTGTTCCTTAGGTGAAGCTTCCCACTTGATTCAAAAGTTCTTCAAGACAACAACCAAATGTTTCCCTCCATCAGCAAGCTTACTTTAATATAACTTTTTGAGTCAACCCAAACCTCCATGGCTCATGCACCTCTATTAACTTAACAAAATTTGGCCAGCATCCCATTTAGCTTCTTCTCCGAACATGCTTCAACGTTTAATGCCCTGAGCATTCTACATTTACTGATCAAATTCCTACACATTTGGATATGTTGTTCTACACACACGTAGGAACAACTTTCATGAAAAACTAAAATCCATATGTGTTGGAAAAATGGCTCACATTAAGGTTGCAAGTGAAGGAGTGAGCGACCGGTCGCAAGGCTTGGGAGACCGGTCGTTTTTGCACAGAGACGAAGTCTGGAGAATTCGCAAGAAGCGACCGGTCGCAATGCATCTGTGACCGGTCGCAAGGCATCAAAAGGTATCAGCGACCGGTCGCAAGGTATCCGCGACCGGTCGCCCGCAGTGCTGTTTTGTTTTTCCACGCGTTTTTTCAGGTTCCTTTCACATGTGTCGGTTTCCTACCTAATTCCTCGAGCCTCCAAGGAGTTTTAGGGGTTCTAAGAAGTCTAGCAACGTGCTAGAGAAGCTAGAACACCATTGAATGAGGTTTGTTGACTTGCTTCAAGGAGTACCTACCCTATGGCTCTAGATAGGGTGGCTGAAGTTGCAGCTATCAATGCCTAGCCTTTGTTCTGCCCAAGTTGTGGTCCAAGTCTGGAAACCAAGGGGAGAACGTGGGAGGAAAAGATGGAGCCTTCTCCTAAGTCCAAAGGCTTATGTATTAAAGGGAAGAGGAAGCAAGACAGCAAGTGTGGTTAATCTCAAGGTTGTCAAGTAGCTGGGAGCTATTGTGTGCAAAGGGAGGTTATCTCACCAAGGGAGGAAGAGAGAGAGGGCAAATCAGTTCTTGAGGAGCTGAGTTGTAGTCTTGTTAGTCTAGACACCAAAGGGGGGAAACACCAAGGGTTGTGAGAGTGTTCACAAGTGCATCAAAGTGTTGAGCAAAGGAGTGAGAGAGAAAAGAGAGCTTGGGAGAGAATAGAGTTCTAAGGGGGTTTCTTTGTAAACCAAAGTTGTAACTTATTCTTTCATTAGTGAATTTCTCAAGGGGATCACCAAGAGGATGTAGGCAATTGTTGAACCTCTAAAATACTTGTGTCACTTTGTGCTTGGTTGGTTTCTCAAGTGTGTGTGTGTGATTCATCCATCCTTGTGTGTGTCACAAAGTCCATCAACAACAAGATCATTAGGGGAGTGAGTGAAAGTGTTTGTCCATTTTCACAACAAGTGGTATCAGAGCTGAGTTTGAGCAGCAAGTTCTAGTGTGTTGAAGATGGCAAGTGACAAAGAAGCTGAAGTTGGAAGTAGCTCTATGCAGCAGAGGCTACCACAATCTGTCAGCATGAAGGTGGAGTTGAAGCCTTTCACAGGGAAGGAGAACTTCACTCTATGGCAAAGGAGGATGAAGTCAGCCCTTACACAACAAAATCTTAGTGTTGTCTTGGGAGGCAAAGAGAAGAAGCCAGCAACCATGACAGACACGGAGTGGGGTGTTCTAGATGAGTTGGCTAGAGGAGCCATTGAGAACTACATCGCAGATGAGGTGCTCATCAACGTGATGCAAGACACAGCGAAGCAAACATGGGAGAAGCTCGAAGCAATGTTTGCAGGGAGGTCGCTGTCCAACAAGCTCTTCCTCAAGGAAGAACTCCTAAATCTTCGGATGGAGGAGGAAGGTAATCTAATGGAGCATTTGAGCAGCTTCAATAGATGTGTTGCTGATTTGCAAAGGATGGAAGTGTCGTATGATACGGAGGATAAGGCACTCATGTTTCTAACATCCTTGCCTCTGTCTTATAAACATTTCCGAACAACGCTTATGTTTGGGAAGAGTACTTTGAAGTTTGAGGAGGTGGTGCAAGATGTGATGACGCATCACCAGATGTCCCAACGTTCGGAGGAAAACTCTCAAGACACGGGTCTATTCGCAGGGAATCGTTCCAGCAAGCGTGAAGGCAAGAGAAGCAACGGGAGGAATGCTAAGTCCAAGGACAACGAAGGATGCTTCGAGTGTGGGTCTAAGGATCATTGGAAGCGGAATTGTCCAATATGGAAGGAGAAGGTGAAGAAAACAGGAAGTTCAGTCAACGTGTGTGATGAGGACACATGTGATGAACTCTTGATCGTTACGGAGGAGTGTAACGGGGAAGTCATAGCAAGTTCTTCTTGCATGCAAGATTAAGTAAGGAAGGGTCATCATCAAGGTGCTTGATTTCAAAGGTGCAGAAAGTGTGGAGAGGAAATTCCACAAAGGTGAAGTCAACACAAGGGATGATGAGGAGGATGTTGTTGAAAGAAAACTTCTTGCCAAGGTGGTCATGGGAGACTCCATTTGAGGTGGAGCTTGACACAAGGGCTGAAGAAGGAGGGCAACAACAACAAACTCACAAAGGAGTTCTACTTGAGGTGGAGCCATCATCAAGTGCAAGGTCCGGGCCCAAGGAATCCATCAAACCGTCCCTAGGTTTTGGATGGATAGATCAAGAAGTTCCAGCCACGTTTCGGAGTGCTAGAGGGAGCATGAAGCGGGAAAGTTGGAAAGGTGCATTGATGAAAAGAAAGGTGTTCTTAAATCCAAGAGCAAGGAGTGCTAAGTGGGGATTTAGTGAACAAAGGTTTGGTATGTGGTTTGCATATCAAGGGAAGTCCATGATTCAAGGTTCCAAGGAGGCAAGGAGCAACGAATTTGGCAAGGGGGAACTCTTTTCTGCACAAGAGGTCCAGGTTACTCAAGTCTAGGCTTGGGTGGAGCACCTTCCACCAAAGGTGCATTGAGGCAAGAGGTGTATTGCCATGGTGGAGTTCTTAGAAATTACTAGAACGATTTCTAAAAGGTTTGAAGAGGTTCTAGAGGTCAACAATGGTCCATGGGGTGATTAATGGTTCGCCAAGGTGGAGATTGTTGGAAAAATGGCTCACATTAAGGTTGCAAGTGAAGGAGTGAGCGACCGGTCGCAAGGCTTGGGAGACCGGTCGTTTTTGCACAGAGACGAAGTCTGGAGAATTCGCAAGAAGCGACCGGTCGCAATGCATCTGTGACCGGTTGCAAGGCATCAAAAGGTATCAGCGACCGGTCGCAAGGTATCCGCGACCGGTCGCCCGCAGTGCTGTTTTGTTTTTCCACGCGTTTTTTCAGGTTCCTTTCACATGTGTCGGTTTCCTACCTAATTCCTCGAGCCTCCAAGGAGTTTTAGGGGTTCTAAGAAGTCTAGCAACGTGCTAGAGAAGCTAGAACACCATTGAATGAGGTTTGTTGACTTGCTTCAAGGAGTACCTACCCTATGGCTCTAGATAGGGTGGCTGAAGTTGCAGCTATCAATGCCTAGCCTTTGTTCTGCCCAAGTTGTGGTCCAAGTCTGGAAACCAAGGGGAGAACGTGGGAGGAAAAGATGGAGCCTTCTCCTAAGTCCAAAGGCTTGTGTATTAAAGGGAAGAGGAAGCAAGACAGCAAGTGTGGTTAATCTCAAGGTTGTCAAGTAGCTGGGAGCTATTGTGTGCAAAGGGAGGTTATCTCACCAAGGGAGGAAGAGAGAGAGGGCAAATCAGTTCTTGAGGAGCTGAGTTGTAGTCTTGTTAGTCTAGACACCAAAGGGGGGAAACACCAAGGGTTGTGAGAGTGTTCACAAGTGCATCAAAGTGTTGAGCAAAGGGGTGAGAGAGAAAAGAGAGCTTGGGAGAGAATAGAGTTCTAAGGGGGTTTCTTTGTAAACCAAAGTTGTAACTTATTCTTTCATTAGTGAATTTCTCAAGGGGATCACCAAGAGAATGTAGGCAATTGCTGAACCTCTAAAATACTTGTGTCACTTTGTGCTTGGTTGGTTTCTCAAGTGTGTGTGTGTGATTCATCCATCCTTGTGTGTGTCACAAAGTCCATCAACAACAAGATCATTAGGGGAGTGAGTGAAAGTGTTTGTCCATTTTCACAACAATGTGAGCACTGGAAAATACGATTTTGCATGGCTAAAATTGACCGATTGTCACCAACATTTCCTTCAACCAAACTTCAATGTATAAATCCCTAAGCATTCTACACATGTCCAGATGCCACCACATGTTGCCATAATATAGTAGACACTCAGATAAACAACTTTCATCAAGAAAGAAACTTCATTTGAGCAAAGCAAAGTCTGATCATATTGGCCTTAATGACTGTTACTGTTGCTATCATCTGGTGTTTGCTTCCCTAAGGATTCAATACTTATCTAAATGTTGCCAATTTTGGATATGTTGTAGGAAATATGAACACTTTCATGAAGAAAGAAACTTCATTTGAGCATTGGAAGTTTCTTATTTGGGCGGATCGGGCTGGAACATTGTAAATCAGGCTGGAAAACATATTTCAGTATTTCATGCCTTGAAGATTCAATACGTATATCCCAATGCTTCCAAATTTGGATATGTTGTAATAGACATCCAAATGAACAACTTTCATGAAGAAAAAAACTTCATTTAAGCAAAGGAAGTTTCTCCTTTGAGATGATTCATCTACCTGTTACTACTGTCATGAACTTTCTTCTAATATGCTTGACTGTTTGATAGTTTGAGAAGGCTACGCTTAGGGGTGGGCTCAATTTCGGGTCAACCTGACCAACCTGGGTTGGGTTGGGTTGGGTTGAATCGACTTAAAAAAGAACGGGTCTTGGGTTCAAAAAAATCATAGACTGCTATGTATAGGTTGGGTTACATATTGGAACCAAAACTTAAAAGCAGGCTTAATTTTGAGTAAACCCGACCAAATCGCTTAATCTGATCCTAAAACATTTGGGTTCGCCTAATAATGAGCAGGTCTTGGGTCCCAGAAATCATAAACGGCTATATATCGAGTTGGGTTACGGGTTGAGACTAAAATATGTTAGACAGATGTTATCTGTGCATTCAAATTCAAAATGTTTAACTGATATGGGTAAGGAGTCCTAGTCAATCGGGACTTCTTTGAACTGTGTTGTGATATGATTTCTTTTGATTTTCAAAAGTATAGATTGGTTTCCTTGTAGATAGGGATTTGATGTAATATGTGCATTTGTTTCACTTTAACATATCAATATAAATATGGCTACTCCATCATGTTGGATGGTATGCAAGCTCACCAAACTTCTCTTGAGCATACTTATGTTTTACATGGTATCAAGCCTTCTTTGTCTAACGACTTGATCTAATTTTTTTTTCTACATAAACATGCAACTGTCATCCATGGCCAACCCTGATTCCACAAATTCAAACAATGCCCCCACATGCTTCCACTGTAGTTAACTCTTCCGCGGTTACTGCCACCCACCGTCATCAATATCAAGCTTGATCGATTGAACTATCCATTCTGGTTAGAACAAATCGTTCCCATTTTGAAGAGTTGAGACCTTATGGGGTTTGTCGAGGACACTAATGTTTGTCCTCCATCCACTCTTGCTGGAAGCACTGCTGCCAATCCAGCATACTCTACCTGGATTCAACAGGATCAACTGATTCTCAGTTGGATCAACATCTCACTTACACCATCTGTTTTGTCAATTGTGTCGAGAAATCAAAATGCTCGCACAACCTGTTTAGATTTGGATAAAAGATATGCTTCCACCTCTCATAACAGAATATTGCATATGCGCAATGAACTGCTTTGAACCACCAAAGGTGATTTGTCTGTCAATGACTACCTTGATCATATGAATGCTATTGCTGAAAACCTGGCCCTTGCTGGACAGCTAGTGAATGATGATGAACTAGTCCAGATTATCATGAACAATCTTGGCCCCTCCTATGATATGATTGTCAGTGCAGTTCAAGCTCAAGATACACCTATCACATATGATACTCTTGAAGCTCTTCTTTTGATAGATAAGTGTAGAATGCTGGAACACGTGGTTCCCATGCCTGATAATGGACCTATGGCTTGATGCTCGTGGACGTGGGGGTTCTTATGGTCAAGGCTTTGGGTGTGATGATGCTTCGCCTACTCATGGAGGTTTTCCAAAATCATCGATGAGGTACTTCTCGTGGTAACTTTTCTAATCAACGTGCTGCTGATAATTTTGAGGAGTCTTCTGGTTCGGCTACTCCAAGAATTATGTGTCAAATATGTGGTAAAGCTGGCCATCCTGTTGTGGACTGTTTCTAGCTCATGAATATGGCTTATGAAGGCAGAATTCCAGCTCAGCGCCTCACTGCCATCGCCTCATCTCCCACCACCATATCACGCCAACCAAATGGAGCCTGGCTTCTTGACACAGGTGCAAACACAAACATCACTCCAGACTTGCAGAATATTTTGAATCCAAAAGAGTACACTTGTAATGATGAGGTTGGAGGTGTAGGAAATACTTATGGTTTATAAATTTCTCATTTCGGTTCAACTAATGTTAACACTGATTCTTTCCAATTCTCTTTCAATGATATCTTACACTGTCCTTCTGCCTCTACCAACCTAATTTTTGTCCATCGTTTTACCGCTGATAACCATTGCCATATACTCATTTTTCCTTATCGTTTGGTTACGAAGGACCTCAAGACTCGGAAGACGCTTTTCCAAGGGAGGTGCGAGAATAGATTGTATCCATTTCATGGTGGCGGTGGACTCTCCAATAAACCCTTTTCAGCATTCGTAGGCACCAAAGTTTCTGCAAACAAGTGCCACTTTCGTCTTTGTCATCTAGCAAGACTAACCCAACCCAACTCATGCCCACCCCTAGCTACGCCTATCTAGATGCTTCTTAATTTGGATTTGTCGTAATAGACATCCAAATGAACAAGTTTCATGAAGGGGAGGCTTGCCCAAACAAGGAGGACTTGCCACTGCTGGTGTAAACATTTTGCTGCTACTATCATGAACACTTTGCTTGAACATTAATTGGAAGTTGTCCATCTGACTCACTCTCTCTGACTGCAGTTATGAATGTTTAGCCATGTTTTGGCTATATTACAAGATGTAGGACACTTTCTTCATTTTATTACAAGGCAAATTTCCAATTTTGGTTCAAACAGGATGTAGGACACTAATTTTCCTTTGCTAATTGCAGTCCACCAAGCTAAACATTTGGCCATGCATGCAAGTTGTTCTTATGTCTATTACAACGAATGAAATTACATTATATGCCATTAGTTAGAAATGGAAAGTATAATTCAAAATTCCATGGGCTGAATGTAAAAACCACTAAGCATTCACATCCTGTTCGGGGACAGAACAGGATATAATTAGGCAACGATTGCTTATATCCAATCTGGAGATGAGAGAATCCCAAAAAGAACTTGTAAAGAGCAAGATTTAGCACAAAACAATATTAACAAGTAGCCAAAAACGTACAGATATTACACAAACATCTCACTGAGACTTTCCAAGACATCAAACAGATTGAATATAATGAGATGACTGGCACAAGCACACCAAGCACTAAACTCTTCAATACTGTCCCAACATTAACATTTGTTTTCTGTATATCAACTGTCTAAATCTAAACACCATGTTAGCATGTTAAAATACGGCATGGTATTTAACATTTCTCGTCTTCAGCGTGCCTCATACTGAACTGCAAAAACAACCATGAGTTGTATAAATCAAGCATTGAATAATGTGATAGAGAATGACATAATCAGCAAAGAAACACAAGAACAGGACTTGGTCTTACACATACCTTTACTTTGTAACTCCAGTCCTCATGAGAACTAAATAAGCAATTAGCCTACAACCCACAAGCATTATGGGCAAAGCAACCGCTGCACGTATTTGTCCACTAAGCCCAACATGTTTTATGCTTGGGAAATCTCTAACCAAGCAAAGCCCACTATCACATGCGTAAGTGTCACTTTCCTTGTACTGAGACCCCAGCAAGAGCTTGTATGAGTAGTTGATGAAGGAGATGTATTTGATCCAAGCAATGAAAGCAGGAACATGTTGAACAAAGAAACCTCCAGCTAGCTGAAATGATACCATGAGGACTGATGCAAGTACTGCAGCCTTTTTTCCGTCCATTACCAGAGCCCCAAGAGCAAGCCCCATGCCTTGAGCCACTAACACACTGAGTAGCAGAACAAGCAAGGTGTGGAAAAAGTGTCCTACCGTGGGTTGGAGCCCTGCCATCCAATATGTTATGGTGACAAAGATGGTTGGAAGGGCAAGCTCCATGGGGAGATATGCAACAATCTTTGATATGAAATAGGAGGAGAGCCTATATGTGCCTGAAGATCTTTCCTTTTCAAGCATCTTGCGCTCTCGCGGGAAGGTGAAAATTGCTTGGAGCAGAGAGAAAAACCCCCAAAATTCAGACATAAAGAAGAGAAGCCCAGTCTGCATACATAACCAAAAAAGATTCTCGAAGTTGTTAAAATGGGTTATGTTTGAGGAATAAGGATGTCTTTGCAAATTGTTATCCAAAAAAAAAAAAAAAAATCTTCTGCATACAGAAACTTAGGCATTCCATTAAGTGATACTTCGTGTCATGCTTGGCATAAACCCAATATTTAAAGTTATTGACATATTTATAATATATTTATAATGTGAACTTACTAGTAGAGATCTAGTACTTTTTCTATGCGTTTAACTTACAGCCTATATCTTCAACTATTGTGCCAAATCCAGAAAGGGGAAACAAATCATGCCCTCTGATCGGTATGAATCATAGTGAAACACTTTTTTTTTTTTTTTTTACCACATTAATAAACCAGATCATATATGTGACAAGTGAAGTATCAATCAGTAGTTAGTCATAATAATTCATAATATGTCCCTTTTAATACTGTCTAATGATATTAGCACTAATTATATTAGACTTTTTGATTGAATCTATCTCATGAAAATGCATATTGAAATTCCCCATGTAACCGAAAAAAAAGAAAATGCATATTGCAAATGCTATAAAAAGGGAGAGGAAGGAAGTGTATGTTACCCGATCCTGCAAGTGGGAAATATTTGACTGCCACCATAGTAGCCCAGCAAGAAGAGCCACCCCCACAACCTGACCAATCTGGCTACCGGAGAAGGACTCATGCCTCCTCTCTTTCAGTCCTCTCCTAAGCAACACAGAGAATTGCTGCCACCAAGTAGTGGGCCATTCCGCAAAGTTCTTGTCTTCTGATCCATCTTGAAAACGGCTGGAGCTGGGTTCTTGAAGTTGCTCCCTTTGAAGTTGAGCTTTCAAATTATCTAAACGGTTGTGCTTGTAGCCCAAGGCCAGGCTCTGCTTCACGTTGCTCTTGTTTTCATGCGATCCATTAGGTGCCAGACCTACATATAAAATGCAACAAATATTACTCGCAGGAACAATTTCTCAAACATCTAATATACACTTGTAGGGTGAGGGTGTAGATCAAGACCATATTCTGCTTAGAGAATATTGCCAAAGTTGCAAAGAGAATGGAAGCAAAAACATGACAAACTTGTAATAGACAAACAACTTGCAATGAAATCCTATGGCAAACATAGCACTAAAGAATAATGAAAAGGTAAAATTATAGCAAAAAAAAAAAAAATCGCACAAAATTACAATGGATGATAATTAATGCATTTTCTCATGAATTTTGCATAAGAATAAATTCCCAAGCATATCTGACAATGCTACCAAGACAAGTTTGGGGTTTCTAACCCCAAACAAAAGAATAAATTCTCACTGGTCCTAAATTATTCAAACCCATTTTGGTAGTTCGAACAGTAATTAACTATGCCCCAAAGTCAAGTCATTAAACCAAAACACCATGCTTGCACAAATCTCAGGATTTTGACATCTGAAATCAACAATGAAGCTATTAATTATTAAACAAAAAAACTTACCATTGGCAAGGTCCAACAGAAAATCAGCAGGATTCATAGCTACCAATGGGACATAGCCAATGCCCGAAAAATAGTCCATGACCTCCGATACTTTTCCGAAATACAAACAATTCCCTTCCGATAACATCATCACCTTATGAAACATGTAGAAAATCCTACTTGAAGGTTGATGTATGGTCATAACAATTGTTCTTCCTCCACTTGCCAAATCCCACAATGCTGACACAATCTGCAGCGCCGTCGTCGAATCAAGCCCCGACATGGGCTCATCCAAGAAGAGCAAGCTAGGGTTTACGAGTAATTCTTGGCCTATGCTAACCCTTCTTCTCTCCCACCCGAAACACCCATCAAGAACTCACCCCCAACAACGCTGTTCTTGCACTTGGTTAACTCCAGTTGTATAATCACGGCCTCAGCTTGCATAGCCTTCTCAGCTTTCGATAGTGTGTTGGGCAAGCGAAGAAGGGCTGTGTAGAATAGGGTTTCGGTGACTGTCAAGTGGGGGTAGAGAAAGTCGTCTTGGGTTACAAAGCCGGTGTTTCTTTTCATTGCGTTTGAGAATGCTTTGTTGTTATAGGTTATGGCTCCGCCAAGCCGGCCTCCGAGTGCGGTTAGGAGAGTCGTTTTTCCACTCCCGGAGGGGCCGAGCATGGCGAGGATTTCTCCCGGTTGAAAGAGGCCTGAGACACCGTTTAAGATCACTTTCTCTTCGTTCTTGGTACTGTTCTTCGGTTTGATCTTGTAAACCACTTCTTCAAACTGGGTAAATGTGATTTAGTAAAATTAAAAAACAAAACAAAAAAGAGAAGACAACATTTACCTTCAATGTGACGGGTTGAATCGCTTCCTTCAAGATAGCTGGGGGTTCAGGAGTAGCTGGGGCTTCAGTAGGAGCCGGGGCTTCAGTGGTAGTTTGAATCTCTAATTCCACCTCCATGCTTGCGTGATGTTGAGCTCTCTCTTTCCCTCTCTCTCTCTCTCTAAGCTAAAACCCTCTCCTCTTCCTCACAATCAAAAACCATTTTGGAGTTACAGCTATCCAACCAATTCTGGGCATTAAAAGGATGATCAAATATAGAAATTTTGTAGAGGTTGTTAAGGACATTAAAAGCATATTTTAGACCCCTTCTAGGCAAAAATTCAAATTTTAGGCTCGAAATTATTTTTCTACCGAGTACGCAGACGTTTAGTGTGGAAAACAATTTTGACCGTTGGATCAAAATGGATGGTTGAGATTAAAAAATAAAAATAAGTATCTTTTACCCGTTAGAAAAATAATAACCCGAGAGAGATTCAATTTTCACCCATCTCCCTTCCCCCTCCTCCCTCTCTCTCTCTCTTTGACAGCCAACAGCCACACCTCCACTCCACCATCCGCCCTCTGTCTCTTTTCCAACCACCCACCCTAGACAGCAGCACCCCCCAACCCTTCTCCTTCTCTCTCTCTGTATCTCTCTCTTCTCCCCTTCTCTCTTTGATATCCACGAAACCCAAGTTATTGCAGATCTGGGATTTTTTTTAACCAAACTGATCTCTCATGATATTGATTACCTTCCTTAGAAAATTTATTCTTTTTGTTCACTTTTCTGCTGTAAGTTGGTTATTTATTTGTGGCTGGTGGTGCAGTTACATACACAAAAATCAAGCATGTTTATGGATAGTCAATCAATACATAGTCATTTATTGAATCAGTATATGGTAAATATTTATTGTGCGGTTGATGATGATCACTATTTTCACTCATTAATCTAGAGTATATTAACAGATGAAAAAAAAAATTGCGAAGCATATTTTTTGGATAGCTCATGTAACTTCCTAATTGAAAACAAATTACTAACTATATGTATATATCGATCTCTTCCAAGAACAAAAAAAAACTACATTTATATCGAATAAAAGTTTAAGTTTTTTTTTTAAAAAAATGAGAAATGAAATTCAAACCGAAATAGCGTACATAGAACGACACAATACAGTGGCCTCATTAAAACCTTCCTATGGAACAAACCCCAGAGTGGGAAAGAGTACCACACATGTCATGGACTAATAAGAGAGTTCAATACAATCACGTTGGACCAGTACAGAAACAAAGCAAAACAACAGTGACACAAAGACCTTCGATGAGAACACTTCAACACAACCCAACTGTCAGAAGAGTCCTGCTATGAATTCATAGTCCTTTGCACAGCCACAGGATAATGAGAGCATCTGACAGAGACACACCAAAGCTCCAGAAATAAATAGAGAACCCAGAAATCACACCAGCTCTATCCACCTCCAATAACGACTGGCACTGGAAATAGAGAAGTATGCCGGGAGCAACACAAGAGAAGAGACAAAGTACAACGAATATACCATAAAAAAAAGAAACAAAAAAGTCCTCAAAGACACATCGTATCATTCCAATATTGACAAGAAAACCTCCTATGAATCCGTAGTCCTTAAGCCAGGCAAAGAGTCAAAGATGTGCTAAGAGGATAACTGAGAAAACACCACGCAACAATAACAAAACCGGCCTCAGCCACTTAACCTAAAATTGAGTATCAAGCACAAAAGCATTCGTCGGATGCCAAGCCTACGAATGCTCCAATTACAAATTAAAAAAGGCTCCTAGAAGACCCCACTGGACCGGTCTCCATAGACTTGTCAGAAAAGTTAAGTTATATACTAACATAAACTAATGGCATACAGGTTCTGCTCCTAAGAAATAAAATGGTGTAATAAATATTTTGAACCAAATAACTTTATTATATACATATTATTATATTTTATAAAATAACGTCAATATATATATATAGTCCCCTTCTATTGAGGGACACCCCTTAGGGTCCCCTAAGAATTTTTTTTTCAACGATCCAAACCATCCATTTTTTAAGTCTACATTCATAGATCGTCCTTGCAAAAAATTAGACAAATCGGAAATCGTTTCGATATCCAATTGTGTCCTATAAAATCAATGAACACGGTGTTTTAAGAAAGTACTAAAATTTCAATAATTCAGTTGAATGGTCAAATGATATCGGATTCAAGTAATTTTTGAATGAGTATCTACAAAATAGACGGTTTGGATTAGTGAAATATAATACGGATTAGGCCCCATGTATATATATATACTTATTTGAAGGACACCCTTATAGGGCCCAATCCGTATTGTATTTCAATATATATAAAGAGCACATGCAAAAAATTAGTTCATTTCTAAACATTAGGGACATCATATGCATATAACAGCAATGTACAAAGACATGAAAGTAATAAATAAATAAATTCCAAAAAAAAAAAAAGGATTAACTACAGTAAGGGCCAGTTTGGTATTGGTGTTCTTTTAAATAAATAAAAATTGTTTATGCTATGCTGCGAGAATAATTAGCTGTGAAATAAAGCAGTTAAGTGTTTGGTAAATTGTATTTGTAAAAGAATCGTGAGGAAAAAAAATGCAGTTTGGTAAATTTTTCTGCATAAATGATTTAAATATATATAATGACCGAAAAGGACATGATACTAAAATGTTGATATTTATTGTAAATTCAAAACCATCACTATATATCTCTCTAATATTGTTAATTCATAAGTGCAATACACAATGCCAAAATTTAGATCAAACTCTTTCAACCAAATTAGTAAAAATAGCAAATGACCCACTAGTGTAGTGGCTTGGAGCAATTGCTCCCCCAAAAAAGGTTCTGGGTTCTAGTCCTAACATTTGTGTAGTATGTGTGAGTTTAATATGCTATCGCCCCTCTCAATAGAAAATGTATTTTTTTTAAATGTTATTAAAGCTCCCTTCAATAGCATGTAAGAAGAAAAAATTGGTATTAATTAATGCCACGTAATATAGAAGTTGTAGTAGTGTGGTTTCATGCCAAGATTGATTGGCAATGAACTAACTAACGACTTATGTGAGTTTTTTTTTTTTCTATGAACCCAAAGTTCTCTAAAAACAACGTCAAATGGTTTTGATTTCACTATTGCTCATTTCTTGCTTTATTTGTATTCAAAATACTGCCTTATGGACTTTTATAAAACTAATTTCAATTTCAATTTTTGTATTTACTTAATAGGGAAAGTGAGTTTCAAAACAAAATTGAGGTTTATAATTCCAAGTTTGGGTTTTCTGTGATCTTTTGTTTAAAAATCATATTCATGGTTTAAACAAGTTTTAAATTATTATTAAATTGTTAACAAAATAAAAAATTGTGACTAAATTAACTAA
The DNA here is from genome assembly GCA_020521455.1 of Prunus kanzakura. Lineage (NCBI taxonomy): Eukaryota > Viridiplantae > Streptophyta > Magnoliopsida > Rosales > Rosaceae > Prunus > Prunus kanzakura. The sequence continues at coordinate 51,417 of BPUM01000228.1, read as the reverse complement.
ATTAACAAATTGTGACTAAAATAGAAGGAACGGGAAGAGGAGACTCGAAATGAAACTCGCCTGTTAGCTCAAAGAAGGAAGACTCTTTGAGACGACCAAAACGTCTCTCCTCTCTCCCACACAGCTCACAACTCTCTCTCACTCTCTTCGGTCTGCGCTCATTTCTCCTGATCCAATACTCCGCCGTTCCACCGCATAGCCATGGACGCTCTCCCGCAAGACACGCTCCACCAGATCTTCTCCAGCCTTCCCCTCCGTCAGGTCATGATCTGCCGCTCACTCTCCAAGTTCTTCAACCACCTCCTGACCTCACCATCCTTCATACACCTCATCTCCACCCAATCGCCTCCCCTCAACCTCTTAGCCCTCCGCCCTCCCCATCACCACCACCACCGCCACGTGTCCTCCCCTCCCTGCCTCCACGTGTTCGACCCCGACGACAACCAATGGCTCAGATTCACCCTAGATTTTCTTCCCTTCCGCTCCCCCCACCCCGTCGCCTCCTCCCTCGGCTTCGTCTACCTCTGGGGCGAATCGTCCGACTCGCCCGAGTCCACCAAGTCACTCGTCGTCTGCAACCCTCTGACTCGCCAGTTCCGAGTCCTGCCCCAGCTCGGGTCGGCTTGGTCGCGCCACGGCTCGGTCCTCGTTGACTCCGAAACTCGAGTCATGGTCCTCACCGAGCTCGCCGCTCTCTACTTCTCCGGTTCAAACCAGTGGCTAAAGTTCTCATCCAACCTCCCATCGAAACCCAGAAGTCCAATTTTGGTCTTTGACTCGGTTTACGCTCTCTGCGATGTGGGTTCGCCTTGGAGGAGTCAATGGAAGCTCTTTCATTGCACAATTTCAAAACTGAAGACCTCCCAGACGTGGACTCGACTCGAAAAGCACGAGTGGGGGGACGTTTTTGACATCTTGAAACGACCCCGTTTGGTTCGCGGAAACGGGAACAAGGTTTTGATGGTTGGTGGGTTGAAGTCGTCTTTCTCGCTGAATGCTTCGTGCTCGACGATTTTGATACTGCGGCTGGACTTGGATAGCCTGGAGTGGGACGAGGCGGGCCGAATGCCGGTGGACATGTTCAGGTGTTTTCAAGAGTCGAGCAAGTTCAAGGTGTTTGGTAGCGGTGATAGGGTTTGTTTTTCGGCCAAGAGAATTGGGAAGTTGGCTTTGTGGGACCATTGTTCGGGGAAAGGCGAGTGGCGGTGGATTGATGGTGTGCCTGGAAGCGGCGATGGGCTTTGCCGGGGGTTCGTTTTCGAGGCCAGGCTCACTGCATTGCCTTGATCGGGTTCAGCAAAGGTTTAAGCTTTCGATGCCAACTAGAGGTTGGTATTCATAAATAAAAAACCCCCAAATGTTGTTGTATTGCCATTGAATTTGATAACCTGTTGTGTTAGTTGAATCTCTTAACAAATCAATATAATTTTTATGTCTCAACATTTGTTGCCTTGGAGTTTTTGTTGCTGTATGTAACCGGCTTAGCCTGAATTGCATGGTGGATTTACAGAACAGCCAAAAGGAGAAGAATTAAACCCCTGTTGCTGCAATACTTTTTTTTTTTTGGTATTGTTGGCGTTTGTGTGTGTCTATGAAAGTTTAAGACCAATGTAGCTGGCAAAGGATTATATATAAATAGGGGTGAAGTTTGTCTCAATGTTGTGAGAGTATAAAACTAAAAACATTACAAGTTTCTGGGCTTGTGGTAGTGTTTATACTGACACTTTGATCAGAAACTTTGACCATTTTGTACACAGATGAAAGCATGTTGGTAACTTTTCTTATACCATCTCTACGACATCATTTGATGATTTTCTATGACTTAAATACTGCACTGGTGTTATTGATCTTCTATTGCTGGTTTGGCAGTAAATTCTTGTACTTATGTGCCTATGTAGTTTGCTTCTCTTCTTTTGCCAATTTGTACTACAAAGAGCTTTGTGACTGATCTATTTGTAGCTCTGTTTTTCTTGATCCGACATCTGCTCCTTGAGACGCATGATTGATTTCTTTTTTAGTGGCTTGACAAGTCACTTAATACGCCCTTTCTATGACTCAATATAGATGCCTACACACCCCATGTATGGGTCCAATGACTATTTAGTGTGATAGGTCTAGTTAAATTATTTTAATTAGTAAGATTTGACTTCAAACAAAATCAACCACACCTATCTCTTTGTCATCAGAATCGAAGCTTAGAACTGAATTCTTAACCTAATCATGTTTGGTCGTGTCAAAATTGGAAATTTATGTGGTAGGTAGTGTAGCCGTTGTGCTGATTCCAAAATAGGTGTATAAATCTGGTTTAAATAGATTTCAAAGCTAATTGGAAGCTTGTTTTCATTGAATAACTTGTCATTGAGTCCTGCTGCATGTAGGCATTTGTAATCCATGATTCATAAGGTATGATTGTGCTTCTTATTCATGTTCCTTTATAGTATATTATTGTGAGCACCTGACCAGGTTGCTTGCTCGGTTTTCTAGAAATAATGTTTACATATGTAGCCACCTTGGTATTTAGCAAGTTTATATATAGGGATGATATTCAAATAATTCTTTTGTAGGAAGCTGCAGGGTTATTCTCTTAAGTCAGATTGGTTATGTGTGTGTTAGATGTAGGGTATTTAAGCAACACCTAAGAACCCAAATGCTAATTGAAACTAGCATTTTAAGAGTTTATGTAGGTCAATTGTGGGAGAAAAGAAGAGAAGAGAGATCTGGAATCACTCTGGTCATTGGCATCACACAAGGCGTATTGCAATCAGATGTTAGAACAATTCCCGCATCGCATCGGCCTTCAGCATCATGGCGAAGGTGTCCTCAACTCACCCAAGCCAACTCATGGTTCACGCAAGTGCAGGAACTTTAATTTCTTACACTATTAACTTTTTCAAAGCGTACAAAGTAACCCTTTCTATAGAGAGGGAATATATATTTTAGGGATATATTTATTTCAAACGTAAACCATAATGGTACGTAAAAACTGGGATGGGGCTTCTGCTTAAAAGCTTGTATAAGAGCATTCTATTGCGTTCCAAACCTCATGACACAGCTTAAATGGTGAGATTACTTGGCCAAATTTGATCATCTATGTTTGAAACTTTACATGTATGAAACCAAAGTGACCAAGGTAAAAATTATGAGCAAACCAAAGCTCACCTCAAAATGAGGTTGCATCAACTAGAATGCCAAAAACGAATTATGTGGAAGCTAATCATAAGATAGAGTGGAATAGTTATCTAAAAACTAAAAGATAGAACGGTATAGCAGAGTCTTAATGATCCTTATATCCAATAACATATATTTCCATAAACCTTGAGAATATATTAAATTTCATAGCATGCATCTCTTTTTTTCTGTCCAGAAAATGAAAAATAAGAGAAGATAGAAGAAAAGTTTCTGGATCAAAAAATTGTATTTTTTTTATTAGTGGTCTTTTTTTTCTTTTTCTTTTTTTGATTTTTTTTATACAAAGGCGATAGTGTTGTATTGATGAGTAGGGATGAAACAAGTACAAAAACCAGGCTATGTCCTAGACCTACAGGATTAGGTGATCACAGGTTGTAGTTCCACATCAATTTTTTATCACAGATTGCAGTTCTCTGATAAATTGATGTGAAGCTATTGCTGGTTCAATTAGTATTTAATCCATGTCTTAGGAATCTATTTCTAGTGGTACAAGGTACAGTTTTATTGAGTGCTTCATGTTTTTCAAAGTTAATGACCAGATTTATCTTTTGTGTGTTATTCATTGTCTCATTCCTTGTTGTAATGATTATTTTGGATGCTTTCTGTTGCCTTCTTAAATTAAACTTGGCGTTTTTACAGAAGACACTTCTGGATTTTAATGTTTCTTTGGCACTTCTTTACTCTGGTAGAGAGTTCTTCCAGTCTTTGTCATTACAAAAAAAGGTAAGAGAATGTTAATGACTTAACCCTTTGTAGGTAATTAGTCTAATAAACTTGACAAATGAGACATTCTTGTTGACTCTAGGACTCATTCGTTCATGTATTCCTCCTTATTGAAAGAATTCTGGAGAGAGCATGTATTTTTCAATTGAAAGGTAGTCATCCTTGTTATTTACTTTTTCAGTGAATGAGCACAGTTCCTTTGTTAGGACCGGCTCCCTTTGTAAGTGGCTGAGTGGCCTTGAGGGTGTTGCATGATTTGAGAACTCATATCCTATTGAAGTTGGATGGGCTACAATTCTGAAATGATTTTCACAGCCACTTGAAACAGCATTTGCATAATGGGGTTTCCAGTGAAACAGCTGTAGCCTGTTAGGTTTGGACTGTGGTGTCTTAGATTCAGCAGTTTGAACTTTGAAGGGCTTCTAGCTTTGTGGGTCAAACATGATCACAATATGCATGCTTTTCAGATGCCTAGATGTCAGCTCTCACTAAATTACACAATATTATGTGTGTTTCTCATGCCTAGTAGTGGTCTTACAAAATCTGCAAATCAACATCATTGTATTATCTGTCTATTGGAAAATCAATTTGGGTATGTGCATTTTGAATCTGTTTGGAGGAAGGAAAAAAGAAAGAAAGCAAAAGCAGAAATTAACCGGATGGTGATACAGATGTTTGGTAGTGTTTTTGTTCCTTGTGTTTAATTTTTTTTTTTTTACCAATTGTTTCTTCTTTACATGTTAAAGAACTACTATGATGTCCTCCAGTTTAAATATAAGATTGAATTTTATTTTCAGGATGCCATTTAGATTTAGCTTGCAATGAAGAATGCTTTAACTTTATTATTGGCAATCTTCAACAGGTAGGTAAAGCCATTGATGGGCATTGACTTTTGTGAAATTATTAAAGAAGGAAATGGAGAATTAATATTGTGATTCTTGGTGCACAAAGGAGGATTTATATTGTGATTCTTCTTGGTGCACAAAATTTCCAATAAAATACAAGCTGGATCAACCTTAATGTGGATGATTTTGGACATGCCATTTGGTAAAGTGATGCTCAAGTCAGAGATGCCATTTCTCTTTTTCCCACCTTTAGCTCCACTTTCTGATTCTGAAAGCATTTCCTTTTTCTTCTTTTGGATTATAAATTATGATTAATATATAATTGATAATATCAATGTCATCTGAAAGACATGGAGCTACAGCTCATGCTCTGGACCCATTATATGGGTATAGAAAATCTGGATAGGACCCATTGTTTTTCAAACACTCCATCATGTCGAGGATGAGCCCATCTTTTTGGGTCAAGAGACCCCATCCTCGCTGGTAACAAGGATGGGTTACCTTGTCCACCCGATTGGTTGGGTTGTGTCCTACCTTTGTTTCCTCTGATCTTTGTATTTGTATGCTCTGTTTTTCTGGTTGCAGTTGTCCGTTATCTTTGGACTCTAGCATTGTAACTTTGGCATTTTGCCCATTGTTCTTCCAGTTTGAACAAAAAAAAAAGCTCTCTCTGATTCAGTGAACCTCAAAATTGACCAATTAAATCTATCTAAGATGGTGTCCAATGCTCATATCCATACATAATCTATGTTATTAATGTTCAATTTAAATTTACAATCATGTGTGTTGCTGTGAATGTTGCATATTCTATCAAGTGAAACGGGTGACCTTATCTGACCAGGAAAGAAGGAAAAAAGGTGAATTTCTCATCTGAGAGCCATTTTGCTGAACTCTTTTTAAATCTCCTGACAACAATTTGAGGTGTGAGGTTTTCCGTGGTGTGATTGCTACACAAATATATTTACATAAGATTTTAGTTAACGTCAATTGCTTACGCATGCGTGCTTAAATAACTACGAGATGAAACTTTTTTTATGGTTAGCTGTTAAATCACTAATCCTAACAACCATTTGAGATGTTTAAGCGCTAATGATCTTTACACAATTATAGCTACAAAAATTTAGTAATGCTTTTCTTCTCTATTTGAGGTGAGGTTTTCAATTCCATATATTTGATGTATCTCATTAACTACCACACGTTCGGGTCAGTGCCCGAGCTGAAGTGGGAGCGTAAACTCTGGCGGACACGGGAGTGGTCGGTGTTGATGTGTCCCTCGGTCTGCTCAGGGCACTTCACATGTCCTGCCCTTATTGGTAAGACTGAGCTCGGTTGTTATTGCGCGTCAACAAGTCTTTTTGTTTTTGCATCTCATTAATACACACATTTTTCTTGGTAAATCTCATATAGATTTTATCTTTGGCACACTGTTTTAGGGGAACAAAAGATATGCTCGTTTTCCTTATTGAAAGAATTCTGGAGAGAGCATGTAGTTTTACAAGTTTTTTTAATTCATATAATTGTTTATTTTTCAATTGAAAGGTGGTCATCCTTGTAATTTACTTTTTCAGTAAATAAGCACAGTTCCTTTGTTAGGACCACCTCTCTTTGTAAATGGCAGAGTGGCCTGGAGGATGTTGCATAATTTGGGAACGGGAGATTCACTATTATACTTAATATATGGCCCAATTGATAAAAATGTCCTACATGAAATGGGTCTTAGAAACACACTCAAAGTTCATTTACAATATAACAAAGAGGCTTCGAACTTTATAGAAATTACAAAATTGCTATTAATTTCTTAAAACAAGCCCAATCCTAAAACTTCATAAGGACATCAAAGTAATTTAAAAATCAAAATTAAATTCAATGGGGCCAACTGTCATCTTTTGGGGTTTTTTTTGGATTTGTTCATAGAAATTAAATGGTGTAAGATTTATCTATATCATTAGTGCTAAGAATGAGTATATAACTAAATATCCTTTTGTTTCCGGTGAAACAGCTATAGCCTGTTAGGTTTGGACTGTGATGTCTTTAGATTCAGCAGTTTGAACTTTGAAGGGCTCCTAGCTTTGTGGGTCAAACATCATCACAATCTGCATGCTTTTCAGATGCCTAGATGTCAACTCTCACCAAAATTACACAATATTATGTGTGTTTCGCATGCCTAGTAGTGGTCTTACAAAATCTGCAAATCAACATCATAGTATTATCTGTCTATTAGAAAATCGATTTGGGTATGTGCATTTTAAATCTGTTTGGAGGAAAGGAAAAAGAAAGAAAACAAAAGCAGAAATTAACCGGATGGTGATAAAGATGTTTGGTAGTGTTTTTGTTCCTTGTGTTTAATTTTTTTACCATTTGTTTCCTCTTTACATGTTAAAAGAACTACTATGATGCCCTCCAGTTTAAATATAGAGAGATTCACTATTATACCCAATATAGGAGCCGAAATTATAAATAAAAAAACTCTATATGAAATGGACTTTAGAAACACACCCAAAGTCCATCTATAACATAACAAAAAGGCTTTTAACTTCTTTTAAATTACAAAACTGTCATTGATTTCTTAAAACAAACTCAACCCCAAAATCTCATTAAAAAAACCCAAAACACTCAATAGGGCATCAAAGTAATTTAATAATCAAAATTAAATTCAATATGGCCAACTATCATTTTTTGAGTTTTTCTTGGATTTGTTTATATGAATTAAATGGTGTAGGGTTTATTTATAATATTAGTGCTAAGAATGGGTATAGAACTAAATATCTCTTAAATATAAAGATTGAATTTAATTTTCAGGATGCCATTTAGTTCAATATGGTTGCAATGAAGAATGCTTTAACTTTATTATGGGCAATCTTCAATTGATCTTTGTGAAATTTTTAAACAAGGAAATGGAGATTTATATTGTGATTCTTCTTGGTGCACAAAATTTCCAATAAAGTACAAGCTTTTTATTTTGGGGCTGAAACAACAGAAAAATTTGTATGAAATGGGCACATGGAAAATTTATTACATGTGGCATGCTTTGATTGGCCAAAAATAGCAAAACATTACTCTCTGCATTTCACACAAGTGTTTCTCATCAAACAGCCTTGATGTGGACGATTTTGGTCATGCCATTTGGTAAAGTGATGCTGAAGTCAGAGATGTCATTTCTCATTTTACACCATTAGCTACGGTTTCTGATTATGAAAGCATTTACTTTTGGATTATAAATTATGATTAATATATACGAAATTGATAAATAAAAAATCACTGTCATCTGAAAGACATGGACCTAGCAAGAATTCTATAGCGAGGGTCTTATATATAATCTTTAGGTGAGGTCTTATCTCTTAATTTTTGGATAAAATTGATTCGCCTTTGAATCAAACTCGTTAGTCTGATCCAACAATTAAAAGATAAACTTCACATAAGGGCTATATATAATACCCTCACTATAGAATGACTCATGTACCGATAGCTTAAGCACTAGACCCAGTTCTCCCATAATTGATATAGAAAATCAGAATAGGACCCACTGTTTACCAAACACACCATCAAGTTTCTCCCTGGGTTTTTTTTTTTGTCAATAAGTTTCTCCCAGGTTCAGTGAACCTAACAATTGACCAATTAAAATAATCCAATGCCAATTAAAATTACAATTATGTGTGTCATATTCTATCAAATTAAATGGGTCACCTTATTTGATAAATTTAAAAAAGGGGAAAAAGGTGAACTTCTCATCTAAGAACACTTTTTAGGGTATTAAATCTCCAATCCTAACAATACTTTGAGGTGTCAGGTTTTGGGTGGTATGATTCTTACACAAATATATTTACATAAAGATTTTTGTTAGCGTCAATTGCTTACGCATGCATACGTAAATAATTACGAGACAAAACTTTTTTTTATGGTTAACTATGAAATCACTAATCCTAGCAACCATTTGAGGTGTTTAATTGATTTTAAAAAATAAAGAAAAGAAACTCGATCTATATACTAGTACGTACCGATAGAATGTTGCTCCTTATGAATTACATTTTTCTTCTCTTTGTTTCCCTTTATTTGGCTTCTGTCTTAGTGCATGCATTCCAAAACATAACCTGATGGATGAAGTCAACTATGATTTATGTGTTGAAAGATAAAGGCACACTTCGCCATCCTGTTGATGATTGTAAACTATGCTGAATGGACACTCAACTAAGCTTAAGTGTTGGATGTTCGGACACTCTTTGGACATTTGTGTCCAACGGTTAACGTCTTGTTTACGATCAATACACTCTTCATACACAGTTAGGACACTCTCTGAACACGGGTCAACTCATACTCAAGGTCAACTGATGTGTTCATTCATATAAAATTAATAAACTACATTTGAAATGCTTGGAAAATTTGAATTTCACTATATATAGGTATTGTGAAATTGGAGTATGAACATCAATATATATATATATAAATTATTATGTTTTACTTGCCCAGTCCCAGTATCCTCATTTTTTGAAATTTGCCGTTTCCCCGTGTCGTTGTATTCGTGTCCATACAACATAGATTATAAAGTTAACCTAATTTGCACAATATTTTTTGTTTTAAATTTAATCTTATCAATTCAAAGAGATTCGGTAACATAAAACAAATTGGAGAAAAGGATTTGGCCTACTGATTCGTCATATCATGTAAGAAATTAGGTCAATTGTCACGCAAAAGAAAAATAACTTTTGATATCTAAGGTGCCCTTTTATGAAATTTTTTTGTCTCCACCACTGATGACTAATTAAAAGAATAAAATTATTGTGAAAAATAAAACCAAGAATAAAAGTGTAAGAGAGGCATGGCTATACCAACTTGTGAAGAATGACTACTATCTAGTAGATCATCTTAAAAATCAAGAATATAAGAGCATTCATAGTGTGAGAGGGTGTAAAGTCACTTTTACATCCCCTTTATACCTCTAGGGGTTGTGAATATGATTTTTGCTTTAGGAAGATGTAAATATAAAGATGTATAATTGATTTCTTTCACCTTTTCTGTTGTAGGTCCCACTTTTGTTCACTTTTTCTCACATTTTCTCATGTAGGTCATACATGCAAGACATGTAAAAAAAGATGTACATGTGCATTTAAATTTACATCTTATGGTGGTGATGCAAATTTACACTCGTTTGCACCTCTTTATTGCGGATGATTCCGATCACAAATGGTGTATATTTAACATACACCTCATTATACACCCTCCCACTGTGGATGCTCTAAGTGTAAGAGTGGCATGGCTATACCAACTTGTGAAGAATGACTACTATCTAGTAGATCTCAAAGATGAGACAGATTGATTGGACAATCAGTGTAAGAGAGAATATAAGTACAAGAATACACCTCATGCTTCCTTGAGCAAGTTAATGAGTTTGACTTAATTGTTGTTTTAGTAATTTCGTCTGCATTTGAGGCGTGACAATACCTCTTTTAATACACATATGAGACTAAGTCCTCCTTTATATAGTCATAGATGAAGGAACCATGTAGGAGCCCATTATATGTCCAAATTATACACAGATGTTGTCCTCACCCTAACCACCTAGGTCCAATACTTTAGGTGAGATTAGGCTCAATGGACCTCTACCTGTGGCGTTTTATCTTAAAGGGCTTCGGTGCAGTTACGAGTCGACCACATATATTTGAACTATAGATTATTATTGTATTATTTAATGTGGGACTTACACATCATGGCTTGTATTGAGCAGCATACATCAACAATCTCCACATTGACGAGATCCAAGCCAAGGTAATCCGACCGTTACAACACTCGAGGATGACGTGGTCCCTGCAACTCAACCTCCACAGACAATAATTTCTTAAGTCTTGCTAGAAGCCCTTGCTCCACTTAAGCCTAGGATTTTCTCAAGCCTTGTTAGGAGCCCTTGCTTCACCTAGTTAGCCACCCCTAGGATTTCCTTGAGCCTTTTCACCACTAGCCCTTACTCTATTAGCCCGCTCAACCTTTATCCATCTATGTAAGAATTTGCTTTTACCTCTCCAACTCGAACCAAATGCATTGTAGCCGAATCAGGCTATGATATCAATTGTTATAGGAGATCAAGGACTATATTTCATAACACCTTCCCAATAATCTCCCACACCCAAATTAGGTGAAGGGCTCACCATCACCTCAACTTCTTAAAGTCTATCTCGACTCGAGATGCCGTGTTGTAAATATTGCAAATGAACCATTAATCTTGACCTTGTCCCATCTACACATAACCCAAATCATAATGTGGTCCTAGCTTATGTGTAGTATATTTATAAATAAAAAAACATTCTTGATGAGGATGTAGTTCTTTATAGGAGTAATTTCTTTTATTAAAAAAAAACAAACATTCTATTATTTTTTTCTCGTACAATATCTTCAATCTTCACATATGCAACACATGCGAATAATTCTAATATTATTATAACGAGAGGAGGCCATGTCCGTCATTATAAGGTAACAGTCAAATTATGAGCCCTTAATTATATTAAATCATTATTATAAAGAAATTGTAATTAGAAATTACTACAATTTCATTAAACATACTTTGTACTCCCATGTCATGTTTTTCGTCTCTGTTTGGTTGCTTCAATGCCTTTGATTGGATGAGTGTTTCTTATGGTAAGAGAGTGAATAGGGAAGTAATTAGTAAAATTAACATTATATTATTAATTACTTAATTGGAAAATGTCAAATAATATTATTTGATTATCTTAATTAGCAAAGAGAATTCTCTTAATTAATAGTCTAAATAAATAAAGGGACCTCTTTTGTTTACTTATATGCCCTTTTATTTTTGTTACATTGGAGGAAAGAAACCTCACTAGGGTTCGATCATGTGTACAATTGACACTGCTATGGGGTGGAGGGGGAATCCACCACTCCACCCACCATAGTGGTGAGAACCCATTGGCCACTCCTTTTGTAATTACATTAAAGGGCCGTATAAATAAACAAAAGGAGAGTGAAAAAATCATTACCCTAAATAAATAGACAATAATAATACGACTACAAAATTTGAGACAGGAAATTTGTAATTGTGGTCACCGGCCCGTCAGCTTATCACAACGCACCGCTGAGGCCTATGGCGTGAGATACGTCATAATTAGGGCATGACATGCGAGATCCCGTATAAACTGCAGGCCATTTAATCTTGAACGACAACAGCAATTGTTCCCAATACGCGCGGCAATGTCTTAAGTCATAAACAGTTTTTATATTGCCCCACAATTTTCAACCCTATCCACTCCCACTATATTAATAATAATAAATAATTAAATTAATTAAAAAAATAAAAAATAAAATAGAAAATAGAAAAGGCATTGTCTTAGCTCAGCTGGGGACGGAGCGAGGACTATGGAGACGAGTGAGCAGGTCTTTCTCATTTCATTTCTTCTCCTTCAAACTAGTCTTCTCTTTCTCTCTCTAGAAAGTTCACGCTGCTACAGTACATTTGTATGACGAGATTGCCCTCCACTGTCTCAGCGAATTCCGAGCCTATCCTCGTCTTCTTCTCAGATTCTCCCAACAGTCAAAGATCCTCTGCTGATCAACTTCTCCTTCTCCATATTTTCATGGAACACCTGCTGACTTGAGCTTCCTATGGATTTGACCGAGGGCGTCGGAGAGAGCTCGTCACCGCCTCGAAGCTTCGTCAGCTTCGGCAACTACGATGTGCGAAACGACGTGTACAACCGCTTGTTGGAGAGCGGTAATGAAGACGCTTTGACTCAACCTGATTTTCGTGAGCAGTTGGACGCTCACTTCAATCGCTTGCCGGCTAGGTATTCCAATTCGATCGCTTTCCTTTCCAGTATTGGAATTAGTTTTTTATTTCTTTATTTGGCTTTAACGAATTTCGGCTGTTGATTTTATTTCTGAAACTAGTGCTTTATTTTTAATTTTTCCAGTATGAATCTTCGTGAAGATTAGATTAGAGTCTCAATGATGATTCAAACATGATTGATCTCTTGAGTTGTGGAAGATAATAATATGCATGCCGAGCAGTTTTGGGAAAGTTTTTAATGTTTGAAAATTTCCATTTGCTTATATGTTCTATTCTTGGTACCGTACGGCATACGGCTTTACTTTTGAAGCCTTAAGTTTTGAGATGGAAATGTTTTTTATACGTTATTTTCTTCCCTATATATCTGCTGACTATGTAACCAGTGGAGTTGCTAACGTTTTACAAATTCTTTGTGTGTACGAGTGGAAATTAGTTCCACAGCCAATTTTTCTGATTCTTGTTTGAATGGAAAAGTACTATTCTTCTTGGAAATACATTTCGGGGAGGCACAAACCTATTACTTAGGTTTGTCAAGAAATACTAACCAAGGCAAAGACAGTCAAACCTTTCCAGTCCTTATGTTATGTTGAAGCTTTGGTTAAAACAAAAGTGGAAAGTATGTTCACTAGAGTTTCCAAGAAGTTCTCCACTGGAGAACTTCATAAGAGCCATATGATAAAGGCCTTTTCTTTTCTTTTTCGTGTGAGGGGAGGGGGAGTGAACTTAGTTCATGTCTTATGTGCTTCCCAATTTATTTCCTGCACATACTCCATTGGAACAAACGGGGCCATAGGATATTGTTTTTATCTTTTTTTTATAAGGGTGATGAACCTATTTCCACTTTTTTTTTTGCTGCGCAGTTATGGGCTTGATGTTAACTTGGATAGAGTGGAAGATGTCTTGTTGCATCAAAAGCTTCTTGCATTGGCAAAAGACCCAGAGAAGCGGCCTGTTTATCATATCCGTTTCATGGAGGTATTGAATGAAATGACATTTAGCCAAAGAAAAAAGAGAAGATTTCATATAGCCAAAGCATGATTTAAGTTTACTTAGCATTAAAACTACACCGCCTTTTAGTCTGATATGATTTTGCTTACTAGCTGTTGTACTGGAAATATTATTGTTACTCTTGCTTCCATTGGGGTAAATCTGACGCTTCACCTGTTCCATATGAGTTATTTTGAAAGAGAACATATTTCTTAATAGTGGGTTCCAGGGAAAAGAATTGGAATGGTCATTTCCCTATACCGTTGACCAGGATCTGGATCTATTACAATGTGTAGTAATGTATGCATGTTGTTGCATGTATTGACTGTCACTTTCTGTAATAAGTTTTGAACTACACTTGGAAATAGGATTTCAAAGAATCTTGTAAGCATGTGAAACTTTGATGTTATTTCCAATGTCAAATTAATACTTTTTTTCTTCTGACCATTTTATCTATTACAAAGCTCCCAACACTTTTGTTAATTTCTATGGATCTTTGTGTATTTCTGGTCAGAATACTTCTACGAAAACAGATGATGACGATGATGATGATAATGATGGCCAACAAGTTACTAGTATCGTTTCAACCCCAAGGCTGTCATGTGATGAAGCTAATGAAGGAGCTGCTCAGTCACATGACAGGTATTATACCTGTGTTGTACTCTGTCTGAAATGCTTTTCTTGCCATATTTATTGCTGTTAAGGGTTTCAGTGACTGCATTGGGTGATTGTGGGTTTCATTTCTTTATTTCTTATTTATTCCATTTCTTTGAGTAGAGCTAGGAATTGTGCAATTGACTCTAAGCTTGGGGACCTAAATTTGGATGTTAGAACGAATGCTACGGACATGGATGGAAGAGATCTGACAGAGAGTTTTCCCCCAAGGTACTTAAAAAAATATTGTTGGCATGTTTTTTGTTCAAGACTAAACACTTTTGTAATTCATCAAAGCAAGAATTTGTTTGTTGTCAGTTCAATGGTTACCATTTGATACTTCAATTGTTGCAATATGTTGGTCTTGTGGTATTTATTTCTTTGGGTTTATTTATCTATTTAATATTTGTTGACTTGCAATCACACTCTGGTATCTAACCAATAACAACTAAAATGAAAGGGCACAAACATGTTAGATATGTAGAGAAACTGGTCATAAATGGTCCTGGTCCCGAATTCTTTTCAGATACTTTTTGTAGTAAATCTTTATTTGAAAGGTCGGTCGGTTGTCGTGGATGCATCATTAGTATAACAAAATGGGGAGTGGATGCATCATTTGTTTTTGTATAGAACATTGGAGTTGGTTGAGTTATGGAGTAAATTGTTATGTTCTGTGAAGGCAGTTCTGGTTTTGCTTTGTTTGACTTCTCATATTTTCAGTATAGGAGTTATTTAGAGTGAGCAATAGTAGAATGTTAAAGTATGTGAAGAAGAATTTTGCCTTATTATGTGCTTCTGTTTCAAAGTTTTGGATTCAATTTCAGTAGCCTTCTTTTCAGACGTTGGAAGACTTAAGACTTTCTTTCATACTTCTTTGACACGTGGTAGTGTTTATTAATATTGTATTGTTAGCATAGGGTGGATTACCCGTCATCCTTTAATTATTTTGTACTGTTCCATTTCTGAGAGATTTTTATTTCTTATCAAACAAAAATTAGATAAAATATTTATTGAGAACTAAAGAAATATATTTTGTACGTGTTATTTTGAATTAATTATGTTGACATGTAATAAGCATGTATAGTTTCGAGGAAACCATGCATGTCCATAGATGGTATACACAGGTAGAAGAATGTATGTAAATTATGTACATAAATACATATGCATGCATGGGTAAAAACATATATGTATGAAATATTAGGCTAAAGGTCTTCTTTTCCAACTTAAACATAGAAAATGACATGCTGTATGTTGATATGAATGTTTTAGCAACGTATACCTATATTATAGTTTTTTTTTTCAAGGTACAGAATCCAATAAAGCTTTATCAAGTTCTTTGACACCAACTTTGTAATTTTGTTGCACAGTGAACGTAATCTCTTTTTATTATTTTTTAAGACTGAACTTTGGCTTTATATTGAGAGATTGCATTTGCAGTTTGGGCTTCTCTTTCTCCAGCCTTTAGGATTGCAATTTTTTTAGATTGGGGAGCTGCTACAGAATAATTTTTTGAGTTATCTTGCAATGTCAGAGGTGTAATATGGACTTCTGTTTTATTGGAATTAAATCATTTTTCTGGTAGACCTCTTGTTCACCAAGTCTTGTATTGTGTTCTTGACTTGATAAAATTTCATTTCTCTTAAAAAAAAAATTAAGTTCTCATCTGTGCAGAAATTATATTGACAATTGGGATGTATAATGCAGGCAAGATATACCACATGTTCCCATTCATGAAGTAATATTTTCAACCATTGACAAGCCTAAGCTTCTTAGCCAGGTATGACTGAGAAACTTAATTTATTTGTTTGTCTTTGGTAGCTTCATTACATGCAATACATTGTCTCCACTTAGCAGTCTCTTGGTTTTCACTAATTTCAATGTAAATGTGTTTAATACCTAATGCTTGTAACTTAAATCACTGTCTAATTTATTTACCTTTTTTAATGGACACCCCATCTAGCTTGTCCTTTATAAAGCTATGTCAAAGAATTTCTGTTTATGTAGATGCATACAAGTTTTTACCCACTTTTCAGATTTTTTTGGTAATCCTCATACTTATGATCTTTTGAGTATACAGCTTCCATGGGGTTCTGTCTTGGAAAATTTTCAACGGATTTATTTCTCCTTGGGAGAAAATATGATGTTGTCATGTGAACGTCTTTTCCATAGTACCTCACTGCGGAGCCCTTGGATTTGAAGATAATTTGAAAACCCTTTGCATTGGAAATGTTCTTTATCATGATTAATTTGTGTCATGAAGTTTCACATGGTTACTTTCTATCAATATAAATTTGCAGCCTTCAAATTTTTGAAAAACTGGCAACTGAATTTAAGGGTTGCAGTGGTTAATATTGTGATTATTATTTATAAAAAGAGGAGTAATACTTCTTTTTTGAGAGAATAATTCAGCACCTCTGATTCTACCTATATATATATATATATATATATATATATATATATATATATTGTCTATGTTGTCAAAGCCAGAGAACTGCCAAAAGTGGAACCATACTAAGGACAACATCTTTCTAACAGATGTCATTTTCCTCTAGCTTTCTGCTTTGCTTTCTGATTTAGGACTTAACATCCGTGAAGCACATGTTTTTTCAACGACCGATGGCTACTCCTTAGATGTTTTTGTGGTGGATGGATGGCCTGATGAGGTACTTTTTTGCAATATAATGTGTTTATCATCATTCGCTGTCTGGGTTGCATGTTAGTTCTTTTTATGTATTACTATTGAGAAATGTCCAATATGCTGGTTGGCATTTGTTTTTGGGGGGGAGCCCCAGACAGTATGTCTTAACCATTACACTTTTGTTCATTGTGTGTGGTTTTTGTTGTGATGCCATTATTATTTTCTATAATCTAAGCTGTTGCTGTGTTTTCTTCTTCTGTTTGCATCCCAATATGTGTGTTATAAGTATTGAGTTTTATCAAACAGGTTAAGTAAAAAAACTGCAGTTTATCCAAAGAAAATGCTTTCGTAATATATTAAGGGGCATTGCGATTATATTTCTTTTATGACAGGGATCTGTGCTGAGTCCAAATGTTGCTGACTTTGCAATGTTGTGGTCAGGATACAGATGGTCTACATGAAGCTATGGAAAAGGCGGTTGCTAGAAGTGAGGTAAATTGTGTCACATTGTAATAGTAATAGAAGACTAATAAACAGTAATATGCAACTGTTGCTTGATAATTTAGGGGTCATGGTCAAGATCTTCGCATTCTCATTCGGCTGTGGAGAAAGCATTAGTGGCACAAGAAAAACCTGGAAACTGGGAAATAGACAGAAGACTATTGAAGATAGGAGACAGAATTGCATCTGGGTCATGTGGAGATTTGTAAGATAGGTTTTTATTGTTTTCACCTTTATTCTTTTATGGGCCTCTTCGCTGCTGAACCTTCTATTTCTGTTCATCCTAAGGTACCGCGGAATTTATCTTGGTCAAGATGTTGCGGTTAAGATACTGAGGTCAGAGCATTTGAATGATGCTCTAGAGGATGAGTTTGCTCAAGAAGTGAAAATTCTGAGGTGAACCACTTTCTAGTTTTGATTGTTATTTTAATATTGGTTTCTGTTAGGGAATGCACATGAAATCACTCTTTACCTGATCTGTTGGGATCTCCTTTCCACTAGTAAATTTTTAAATATTTTTCCATTATTTCCTACAATTCTCCTGGTGAATTTAGCTTATAGTGGAAAGGATATAACAATTCTAAAATTTTCCGTCCTAATTCTGGTAAAAAGTTGGTTGTTCAAGTGCAATAGGGTAGGAAGGGATTTTGGAAGGTTATAGTTTATTTGTTCTTCCCAATCACTAAGGACATTAAGGTCCTGGAAGTAGGTTTTTGCAGGGTTTGGCTGCCTTTTCAAGCTTAAAGAAATCATGTTTTTTGTGGTCTCTATTTTTAGCTTATGTATCTAATTGTGACTTGTAATATGATCCAACATGAAATTTGGCATGAAATGTTCACAGCTGTCAACTCATATTGTTGGTAGAAGTTACTCTGGTTTAAGATAAACTTCCATGCATGCTTTCGTTTACTATGATTTATTTTCCCTTACATGTACTTGGGTGCTCACTGGTTAGTACAAATTATTTTTGAAGGCCATGAGTTTGTTAATTGCAAAAGTAAATTACACGTTACGCAGAAGAGAAAGTCAGTCACAAGAAAAGACAAATTATCTAGCACTAATTCTAGTAGCCTAATCAAAGCCTTCAAATTTTATCCTTTTTTGGTCATATTTTGCATGCTGTTTTATACTGTGGACAAGAACAATTCCTATATTGTCTAGGTGTCTTCCCCTTTCTGCCCCCTTGTAAACAACTCCACATTTTAACCGACTATAGATTTTGCAAATAAATTCCTTGCTTGATGATAATATTTCTCTTACATCATGAATAATCTGAATATATTAAAATCCACATGCTTTTCACTGAGCATATCATTTGTTTCACCTTGATCTCCAATAAGTCATGCATCTACATGGATCTTCTGAGTACAAGTTTCTTATGCTAATGAGGATATAAACAATTCATTGGGGGCAGCACAGATGCTTTCTCACTAATATCTGTGGGTCAAAACTGTGTCAACATCTTTGCGCTTTTACTCTTTTAATTTCAACTATATCTCGTGGTCTATTGGAGCCACATAAAGTATGGAGTTCGGAAATTGTTTTCCCGTAAAAGCAGAATTATTTCCTTTGCAGTCCTTGATTTTCAATTCTAAAAGCCCATAAGTGTTGTTTTTTTGGTTGTTTCTAGTTTGTCATAGTCTGTTATTCTATTTTAGGTTGCCCCGTTCTCCTGGTCCACAGTGAGTTTATTGGGCAACAGCTGTTAGATTAAATCCAACGGTGGACAGCAGTCCAATTAATAAACTCAGTTTATAGTTTTTAATTTCAATTTTTTTTTTCGAGAAGTAATTTTTAAGAGTAATGCTATTTAGACACACAACATTGACCACCTTAGCTGACCACCTAGTAAGTGGCCTCATGGCAACATTCATTAATTGACATGGCATGACACATCAGTTGCCACATAAGGTGGTCAATGTTGTGTGTCTAAATAGTATTACTCAATTTTTAAAGCAATTTTTCAAAAACAAAACTGAAAGGACTTTTGCATCAGTACGCCTCCCAAGTTGGTAGAACTTTTTGTCTCCTTCAATTCTCTTATCCAAGTTGGTATCTTTCTTCCCTCTTCTTCAAGCTTAACAATTCTTATCCATTTTGAACCCTACGAAAATTATGACATTTCTCTAATCTGTATTTTGGCGTCCTTATCAATTTTTGCATATAAACTTTTCCATTCTTGATCACACTTGGGAGAGAGATCTCTCCAATTGAATTCCCCCATCTGGTTTTGCACCATTGCTAGAAGAAAAGGAAATTTTCACACCAGATGCACATGTGCTGCTCTGTGAAAACTGGGCGAATGGTATAGAACATTGTTAGAGAATCCTTGTTAAAGAAAACAATGGGCTTATAGGAGAGTCTGGAATTTGGAGGGGATGAATTGGAATTTAGAAAGAAACGCGTGATTGCGCGAGAAAAGTGCAAGTTTCCTTTTTGAAGATTGCTTTAAAGATTTTTTACTGAAAAAAATAATGTTAAAAAATTATAAATTGAGTTTATTGTTTAGACTGTTGTCCACCGTTGGATTTGCAGTTGCCCAAGAAACTTCCTGGTCCCCATGGACCAGGAGAATGGGACTGTAAGTTGGCATGCTTAAATGCTGATATCTATATATATATATATATATTCGTTTTGTGATTGCAGAGAGGTCCATCATAGGAATGTTGTTCGCTTTATCGGGGCATGTACGAAGTCTCCACATTTGTGCATAGTGACAGGTATGCAATTGGTTTTCTCCAGCATTTACTATAAATTTAAGTTAGCTTCTTTCATGTTTTATTCATTCTGTATCAAAATCTTACACGTGGAGATGTTCTCACAAGCAGTGCAACTAAGATAAGCAGAACAGGCATCAGGTGTACTTTCTTTTTTATTCATTTTTAAAGTGAAACCTAGTATATATATTTCCATGATTATAGAGTGAGAAAGTTTCATGAGTATCTCCCCAAATATAAGCAGAGCCGACCATAAATTTCATTTTTTACTTTTCAGAAATCTTATTGGAACCGAGCTAAAATTTCTTCTTTAAGTATACAGCATTCAAGGAGACTTTTCTTGTGTGTTCTGTATTCTACTTCCTCCAAGCTGTTTGGATGCCATGCCTTTTGGAGCTCCTAAATATGTGTAATTACAATATAGCCTTTGCATCTTGTTGTAACTTGTATGTTATGGTGCTTCATGGGGAATTAGGAATAGAAGGATATTTGGGAGAGCAAGGGATGAGGAGGTGGATCATTCGTGGGATGGAGTTCGTTTTTGGGTTTTCCTTTGGCATTGGTATCTTCAGACTTTAGGGATGGTTCTTTTCAGGGTATCTTTTATGATTGGAATGCGGCTTATTTTTTCGTTTTCATCTTGATTGCTTTCGTGCAATATTTTGATGTTTAGATCTGTAGATGAGTATAATTAGTCCAGTGGACAACTTGTTCTCTGTATTGTGCTGTTCTTTTTCTATTAATGAAAGTATGTTTCTATTAAAAAATAAAATGAATATAGTAATTTCATGAGGACTGAGCTCTAACGTGAAAAGCTTTTTCATGATGTTCAGGCAACAAAAACCATGCATTTCACTTGTTTGTTTTATGTCCATAAATAATTTTTGTTAGTGCTAAAAGATTATGTTGTGAATACAGCTTTGGTTGTTCATTTGTCTCTTTTTTGTTTTTTGTATATTCATATAGTCAAAGCAGCCATTTCAGTGAGAATGTAAACAGGATCTGGAGGCCATTTCATTGAGGATAAACTAATAAGTTCTAAATCTAAGGAGGTTGGATCACCAAACTAACCTATGGCTGTGGCTGTGGCTGTGGCCTATTTTGGGTCTCCATCTTCTTTTTGAGAAAGTTGGTTCAGTTATCAGTGTTAATAGTAGTCATTTCCTTACCAGATTAAGTTAAAATGCCACCATGAGCTGGGGTAGATTCCCGCGGGCAGTAGTCTATTTGGTTAAGGACATTCGTAGCTTCATTTTCCATGGTTGTGTGAAGCAATTCCTTCCTTGAGTTGATCCAGTTATCATGTTGAACTTAGTCATTGATTTCCCGATGAAGTTAAAATGGTTCCGTGGCTTGGGGAATGTTAGATATATGAAAATCATCTACATTATGCCTAGGGCCCTAAACTCATATTTCTTATGCATATATTGTACATTTGTTTTTGGAATTGTCTTATGTTTCCAGACTACATGTTCTAAGTAGTTAATTGACTCTCCACTTCTAACTACTGGAAGTTGTTTCTTTCCATTTTCCATCCTGTTGGTTCTTTTTTTTCCTTTCTTATGATAAAAATTATGAAAATTCATTTGTTACTGTTTTTGCTTGCAGAGTATATGCCCGGTGGAAGTCTCTATGATTATTTGCACAAGAATCATAATGTCTTGAAGCTTTCAGAACTGCTAAAGTTTGCAATTGATGTCTGCAAAGGAATGGAGTATTTGCATCATAATAACATAATTCATAGGGATCTGAAGACAGCAAATCTGCTAATGGACACTAACAATGTAAGAACTAAAGGTTATGGTTTTGCTTGTTTTGCAGCTTCACTTATGAATAAAAGCACAATGGTTAAGGTTTTGCTGATATGTAAATAGTTCAAATTTTCTAGGTTTTGGGCGAAATGACAGCATATTAACTTGCAAATCAGAACTAGTGTTTCTTAACTTGCAATTAATTTACTGAATCATGTATGTCATAGCCATTGGCTTTTCTTGAATTATAGGAGAGGTTGTTATCCCACTCAAGCACTAAAGTCACTTCTCACATACTCGAGGGCTTTGAATCAGTTTTGTGGTCCTTTGAATTAGGACGGTTTTACAAATGTAAAACTTCCTAGGCTTTTGGAGGGTAGCATGTTTGTTAGTGTGCTGTCTTACTTCATTATCCCTATCCGGTCCTGTCAATTTATGGTCTTCTGACTTCCATCTTCTCATCCTTAAAGAAGAAAAAAAGAAATCTAGGGCTTTGAATTACTAAGGGGCTAAGAAGTCATTGTATTTTCTCCTTTTTCGTTTTTGCATTTCAGCTTTTAATGCTGAAGAAGAATAGTTTCCTTCTTTACTAATGTATCTTATCCATTTTGAAATTGAAATGGGAGGTTATTACCATACAATTTTCATTTTCTTGAGATGGATCTCACATTTTATATGATTTATGAATCTTCCCATAAAATTTCTGGTCAAGTAGCTGTTTAGTAAAAAAAATATTGAGAATTTCGTGGATCTCTAACAGTTCCCTTCAACCTCATTCAAGATAAGATTTGGTTCAATTTCTCCATATGCCGTGGGGAAAAGTAATTTCACCTGTTTTTACTGATTTCATCACAACCCTACCATTTGATTTTCAACTGAGCTGTTGTAGTAAAAGAGTTAAATCTGTTTAATATATTATCTTAGAGAAGTAATTACAAGTCTCTTTTTTTTGTCTGAAGTAAATACAAGTCTTATCTTGACTATTGGTGGTAAACTAGTCTTCCAATATTAAAGTGTGGTATTCATGACTACTATATTTCTTTAATTTGTTTGTGTGCTATGTTTATGCTTAATTAGCCTACAGGGAAACAATAAAGTTCAAGAGATTTATATGTAATCTTTAATAATGGCTATAGCATTCTCAGGGGATGTTTTGCAGCTCTAGTTGATATAACTTGTGGTTATGGACCGACTGGACTAACCAAATCATTTCTTTATATGGGGTAATAGTTTGATTGGGTTGAGGATTTTGGAATAAATACCTCTGCATGCATTGTGCTTTGAGGTGTGAAGTTTGATTGCATGAAGGAGTTTAAATGTTGTTCAATCAGGAGCTGGATTTGATGTCTTTGAATTTAAATTAATGGTTAAACTGATACCTTCAAGATTTCATGAATGATGAAGTAATTAGATAATGGGCTTCAAGATGTCTAGTAGTGTAATTATACTTTCAACAAGTATCTTAATATTTTTAATAACTAAAACTAAATTTCAATGTTAAACGTCAACATGTTTTTGTTTATGATAATGGGTAAACTGTTTTCTGGTTAGATTTCTAAGTATAAGTGTTGGACTCTCGGCTCTCATATCTTGGCAATTTTATCATTCAGTTCAGGAAATGTTCTCGATCCTTTTACCGTTAAAAAATCATTTTCTTATTTGCCTTTAGGTTGTAAAGGTGGCAGATTTTGGTGTTGCTCGGTTCCAAAATCAAGAGGGAGTAATGACAGCAGAGACTGGAACCTATAGATGGATGGCACCAGAGGTTTGTTTGATTATTCTGTTTCATTTTTCCTTCATTTTTCCTTTTTCAAGCTTTTAATCCATAGGAGATCAGTGATTGTATGTAAATTCTTGACAGTTTCTTCTTGAAAATTAATGTCAAATCTTAAATCGTTGGACTTGGTTGAAAAAAAAATCCTCCCCCATCGTTTGTTTCATAGACTTTTATTTCTTAAATTGATCTGGTGATGTGATCTATGAATAATTAGTTCATCATTAAGAATTGCCAGCAACCAGCCATATCGTAACCCCTTTGTTTGAGAAGAAGCAGGTTATGGTTTATTGAATTTCCTTTTTTGTTCTTGAGATGTTGACATTCTGGTCTTGTTTTCTCAGCACACATTACTGTTAGTGCTTCATTATCTTAAGATAATGCACCAAGTTCCACAACATTAATTACATTCTCATTTCAACATCTCATTGGTTTCTTGCATTTTGCAAGGTTATCAATCATCAACCATATGATCAGAAAGCAGATGTGTTCAGTTTTGCGATTGTACTTTGGGAGCTAGTAACAGCCAAAGTATGCTCTAATGTTATCTCTCTCTCTCTCTCTCTCTCTCTCTCTCTCTCTCTCTCTCTCTCTCTCTCTCTCTCTTGTGTGTGAGGATGTGGAAGTTATTTTTAAATTGTGTATGATCTTGCTATTGCAGGTTCCATATGATACCATGACTCCGTTGCAAGCTGCCTTGGGAGTTAGACAGGTTTACATTTATTCATGTATAGATATGTTTTCTTTCTGTGTGTGCACACACATAATTTGTGACAGCACGGTTGTTGAACTTTGGCATTGTCTCAGTGTCAAATATCTGATTATGAACCATATGAGGTTTTAATTGAATATGTTGTCTGTAGAAACACTTGACATGGTTATCGTTGCCTCTTCATTTTCCCCCTAACCATCCTAAACATTAATTTGTTGTCCATAATGCATTTCACATGCTTTGCGAAGTGCTCATGAATGTTCAATTCGATTTCATTCCCTTCCCTCCTCTTTTGGAAATTAAGGGTCACAATTTAGGATGGTGACCTTATAGAGATATGGCCACATCTTACTTTCTGCTTAGGAAATCCTTTTAATCCTAACAGTTCATGCAACTTAATTCTAAATCTCGCTCTCTAGTATTTTCCTGTTGACAGCCATGTCTGCATATATATTGCAGATTTTAGCAATTCTACATGATATGAAAGTTTTGAATTGATGATGTGTCTACTATCATGATTTCTACACCCTCGGGTTTGAATTTCCTCTTATTCAAACTAAAGAAATGTAAGAAAAGGATCAGTACCAGAGAATATCAAATTCCTGTAGTATCAGATGCAACTTTTGTTGCTGATTTAAAATAGGCACAAGTATCTCTTTAAAAAAAAAAGGCATAAGTAATGCCCTTAAAAGTCAGTTAAACAATAAACACCAACTGGTTTGAGCTTTTGGCTCAACGTAATAGTTTATATGAATTGGTGCCTAAAAGTTATGCTTGACATTCTATTTCCCAGGGACTTAGACCGGATCTTCCCAGTACTGGACACCCAAAGCTGTTGGAATTAATGCAGAGATGTTGGGATGCAGATCCGTCCAATCGGCCTTCTTTCTCTGATATAATAGCTCAACTTGAATATCTCCTCCGAGAAGTTCAGGTAGGACAATCCCTCACCTCGTTTTTTTCAGGTCTCATTGTCCCTCGTTCTCTTGGCCCAACTAAGATACATGAAATCTCAGGAAATTTCGGAAGCTACCAATGGCGCTTGAGACGCCGGGGTTTAAGATGCGTGCATCTCAGGAAATTTCTGAAATTATCAAAACTTCTCTTTTTGCAACATTCCGACCGGCTCTTTTTTAGGCATTTGGGATTTGGATGAGGCTTTGTTTTCTCCGTTTGTTTTTCACATAAATATAGAGGCTATATTGTACAATCGAGGGAAAGAGAAAATCACAGAGACTGCAACACAATGTCGATAGTGCATGAAGGTCTGTATTGCCTGTTGTAAAACTCGTCTGTAAGCAAACACCCAGTTGAACGTCGATGTAAAGTTTTCTCTTTTTGAGTAATGGGGATGTATAAACTTCAGTAGATATGTGCATCTAAGTAAGTAGAAGGATGGAGAAAAATAGGAGTTTGAAGAGGAGTGGATTGTATTGCAGTGCAGCTGTTTCAACTAGCGCACAATCTATTCTCGTGTATATTCCAGTTACAGTTTTCAGTTTGGTCAATTTCATTTTGCCTTTATTTGCTTCTAGCCTAGCCTAGATTTCTCATCATCTTTCTTGCTTGCGAGCTGTAAATGATTTATTTTCTTCTCTTATTTCCAAGAATATGCAAGTTAGCTGATCGATTAATGAATTTGATATTTATATTTTAGGAATTTGACAGTTGGTGCTCGTAACATTTGGCCTTTCACTCCGTCTTATTTCCTCCTACTTTCTTTTGGGTCAGAAATTAACAACATGGTGCTTCGTTTAATGAAGGAAATCAAACAAATCTTTTTGTATAAGGAATGCATAGGGAAAATTAGCATAGGTTGAATGCTACTAATTAAAATTGAAAGTTTATAACCATTTTTAGCTTTTAGCTTTTATAGTTAAAGACAATCTTACCCTTTGAGAGCATCTCCGGTGGATGGTTGTATAATGAGGTGTATGTTAAATTTACACCATTTGCGATTGGAATTATCTGCAATGGGGAGGTGTAAACGATTGTAAATTTGCATCACAATCGTGATATGCAAATTTAGATGCACATGTACATCCTTTTTTACATCCCTTACAGATTACATGAGAAAAAGTAAGAAAAGATGGACAAAAGTGTGCAAAATTAATTATACATTTTTAGATTTACATCTTCCCTATTGGAGCAAAAACCACATTTACAACCCTCGGAGGTATAAAGGATATGTAAAAGTGACTTTACACCAACGAAAATAAACCCCCCACTGTGGATGCTCTGACGGTTAATTTAACTTGGTGTGCAAGTGCATGTAATAAACGAACCGGGTGAAGTTTGAGAGCAATAATATTAAAGATACCAAGTTTATATTATGCATGCAGCTTACCTTGAATAAGAAACCTACTACAAACCTTACTTTGTACGGGATTTAGAGCTCAAGTGATTGTGAGTATTTGTCCATGCACCAAAGATCCTATATTGGAATCCCCTCAACCCACAATCGCTTGTATAAAGAAAACAATTTTAAACTTTACATTAACTTTTATAATGTAATAATTTTCACTCTCATTTTCTCATTTTACACTCCTCTTGTTTTTGTCTTTTGATTCTCCTTAAATTTATTCACTCCTAAGGCTAGAGAACGAGGAATTAATGAATGGGGAGAGGAGGGAATCAAATCAAACCTAAGACCTCGGTGCAGAGATAAATGCTCTTAACTACTGAAGTTACCAGCCCATTGCAAAATCCTTCCCTTTTAATATTATGGGATATGATTAATCTAAACATGCCTGCAATCAAGTTGCTGATTAAAGTTTGTCATGACCTATTCAATCTAAGTTGGGGCAATGGGAACTTGAATGAAAGCCCGCTCTGTTTGTTATAACAAATATCCTAAGTCATCATGCATCTCGTCTCACTCTCCAGTCCAAACTTTTGACTGAGAACCAGGCGTCATTGAGTTTGTTTATCTTCTTTATATTAGCGGTAAACGTTTTTAGTCGGCTTAAGATTCCATTCAATCATAAACCTTTGACTTTGTGAATTAGTGAATAGATTAGAAGTAAATAAAAAGAGAATAAACACCCAGTTGTAAGTTGGGAAACAAATATTTTCTTCATCTTCCCGATGAGTAACAAACATGTACGTATGGAAATGGGTTAGTTGGTTTTGTTTATTTACTTCACCCTCCTAGATTTCCGATTTCATGTTTTTTTTTTTCCCAAGTTGTCCGGTAATCACATACTTTGTAGTTTGTACCTTGTACTTTATTGGTTATCAAATTCGTCGTCCAACATGTTCTGTTTGTCAAAACCATTGACTTACAAATTAATTAACCTGAAATTTTTAACATTAAAAAAAAAAAACAAAAACAAAATGGAATTCGGCCTTCCATTTCCAATTTCCATGTGAGTCTTGGAGTGATCAGACACGCAAGAACATTTCCATGGTTGGCTCAGTTGCCGACAAATCCATTTACAGCTAAACCCAACCCAAAAAATAATGGGTGAAAACGAGGTACGACAAATTAAAATGATGAACAAAGTACATGTACAACGTTTACTTTTGTTTGTTTACTCTGTTGTTGCTTGCATGATATATTATAGTAAGAAATTATCCTGTGACTTTTGCCCTTTCTTTAGGGTAAATTTTGATTCTCTCGCCTTAAAAGGAAAACTGTTTTCATTTTTTACTATTAATTTGTCCGAATAGAAAACTAAAGCAAGTAGTCGATGTGAAAGTCTTGCATTCCTACCATCCTAACACAGTGCCCTAAACTAGTTTTATTTAGACGTGTTTAGACTTTAGGACCTAAATAAAGATTATCTTTAGATTGTGACTTGATTGAATTATTTATTTATTTATTTAGAGAAAGCGATAATATTTTAGTGATAAGATAACAGGAAAAGTAACTAGTTAGTACAAAAACCGTGTCATATCGTCAAAGGTTAAGCGAATTTCTCTACGTATACGAGCTTAGTTGTTAGTCTAAACTGAATACTTTAGGATCTAAATAAGTTAGAATATGTGCCCTTCCATCACAATTTATTTATCTCTAGAGGAGAAAGTGAAGTGTCTGATTCGTCAAGAAGAGATAGATCTTGACCTCAAGTGTATCGTTTCCAATAGTCAATCCAGACCCACTTTCAATTATTTCATATCAACGATCAGTAATTGTCAAGAAAAAAAAAAGAGTCTTTTCACGTGATTCCCGCACAAAACTACTACCATCAGCTTTGAGATTGGCAAAAAAAATATATATAGTTAGATTGAATCTGGCTGGAATGTTGGTAATGATACAATTTTGCTCCGAATATAAAAAAACAAAAAACAAAATTTTCGTTCTTCATTTTAATTTCTAAGCAAACTGAATCGTATTGTTACCAACATTCCAGCCAGATTCAGTTCAACTTTCATATATATATATATATATATATATATATATATATATATATATATATATATATATATATATATGTATATCTCCAAAGAGTGTTGCTAAACGAACAGTAAAATTAACTCATTGCATGGAATTGTTATTGAAGACAGAATGATGCGTAAATAGACTACTAGTCACCCCATCTGGTGTACTTAGTTAATTTTAGGGTTCGTTTAATAACACTCTTGTACAAATTATACTTGTTTGAAGAAAATAAATAAAAAATCTCATAAATCTTGACACAGTATATAGTACCTACGGTCTCCTCTTACAGATGGATGCACATGTGTTCAATGATGTAATGAGAGACGGCATTAATTACATACAATAACCTTGATGTAGAAGATCTAATCAAGATCAGAAGCTACCTAATCCACATGCACATTAATCAAGATTATATTTATTTGATTATCATATAACGAAATGGTTTAAGTCAATTAATTACAACTTGATGCTGAGTACGACAGTTACAATGGAAACTCGAATTCCTTTTCGTTAAGGGCAATTGGTCAATGAGATGTTGTGACTGGCAAATTTTAACTTCTAGTCTGTGTAGGAACTTGACCATGCACATGCATGTACATCATGTATTGTTGGCATGAGTTGGATGTATTATTTTTTGTTGCTTTGTAATTGACTTTTTTCAGTATAATTATTAGGTTTTCCTTTTTTTTGTATAGCATACGGCGTATGTCATGTAACGTAACCTTAAATATTTGTCTTCAAACCAGTAGTCTCGAATTTGAAAAAGACTAGACATATATCGGGGACATGATGACGACCTGCGTGCGTGATTGTGCATATGAACAATTTTCAATTAGTATGATTATGTTACGTAAACGTAATTTACACATATGTTCTGCAAAGAATCAAGTATCAATCAATATATCTACAAAATTTGGTGTTTATGTATATATTCAAAGTAGTGTATCCAATAAAAGAAGTAAAATCAAAACACAATTTGACACTGCGGCGGGTTTAATTGAAAACATATCATATCTAATGATGAAAAAAAATCTAACTATTCAAAAAAGAATGGCCATCATATTTTACAATATAAAAGCTTAATTAATCGTCTACATTAATTCCCACAAATTATAATTTATTGGTTAAAGGAAAAGGCAGAGGAATAAACTTTAGGTATATTTATGGACCACTACGAATGATCGACGGTCTTCTTTTTCCCTGTAAAAGTTTTAACACCAGATGATGAGATGATATTTGCTACTATAGTTTCTTTTTAGGTGTAGGAAAAAAGGTACTACTCCATCTTTTATCTTGATTCTTGGAGACCCATTTCCCAATACGCATTTTGTGTGTGTGTCCTTTTTCCAGAAGCTTGCTTGTTGCGAGCTGCGAAGAATTGTTCACATGTCTCTGTTCTTCTTACTGCAAGTGGGATTGTATGGGAAAAAAGACAATCTCCAATTCACATTGGAATCTTTAAAATGCAATGTAAAGAAAACATCTGACAACGGACGAGACAATAACCACAAGAATCCAATGCAACGAAAACGAGTTCTCTATGAAAAATTCAAAATCAATTTGCAACATTTGATATTTTAATCACTAGTTTAACTCAAGCTGTACTGTCACTGCCTTTCTTAATACTTGACATGTGTTCATCGACATAAAAAATACGGCATTTTGATAAGCAATAATTACATTGGATAACGGCCTAAATTAATATGTCAATTCATTACTTACCAAAACAAAAAGGAAATATTGCATTCGTGAATTAGTGATCAGTAGAAATTTATTGTACCAAAAGTTTTTGGAATGAGGGCGTCGAAAACCATTCAATATAGTTACGGACTCTGACTCTGAGAATCTGACATATACAGAAATTGTCCATTTCCACTGACAGGGGAAGATAGATGATTGCAACAACTCACGTGTAGGGCTGGTGTAGTTAAAAATTGTGTCTCTTCCAGCATAAAAAGAACAATGTAAAGAAAAAAACTAACCACTTTCGATTTTAGGTTTAGGTTTTTTTTTTATTTTAAATTTAAAATTCTATGATTTCATTTATAATTCAGCCAAAAAAAACCACTAACCACAAAGTGCCAATTCAAACTAATCACAAAAGAGTCATTACAGTAACAGAGCGGTCTATCATCAAAATTGAAGACAATCTGGTGCGCCTCCACTAACGATTATGCATGATTGAAGAAACTCTGGTGTAGGCAGCCTAACTAAGATTGCAAACTTAGAATAATAAAAAAGAAATAAAGCTTGAAAAAACTAAGCTATAACAATACAAATAAAACTTTCACACAAAAATAAAGATGAAAAATTCAAGATTTAGATTTAGAACTTGGGGCTCGTTTGAGACTGTTTGTTACTTTGTTTATATATCAAATCGAAAATAAAGTTAACGTTATCCACATGTAAAATATATGTAGGGTAGAATGCCCCTATTATCTTCCTACCAATCTCAAAAGACTTTAAACATCATTAAATTGATAAATGTCCCCACAATTTGATTAAGAATCTGGACTTACACTTGTTGTACCCCACTATATCAGATTATGTGTCCCCATTCAATGCTTAATCGAACCAAACATTTTGTATCATAGCATTTAAAATAACCAAAAAGAAATTAGGAAGAAAAAATAGAGGACAATTATTGAACTAATAACTTATATTTTCTAGTGCAGGTGGAGCCTAATATTTATATATATATATATATATATATATATATATATATATATATATATATATAAAATAATATTTAAAAAAACAACCCCCATTTTCGGTGACGATGACTGGC
Source organism: Prunus kanzakura (assembly GCA_020521455.1). Classification (NCBI taxonomy): domain Eukaryota; kingdom Viridiplantae; phylum Streptophyta; class Magnoliopsida; order Rosales; family Rosaceae; genus Prunus; species Prunus kanzakura. Next base: position 19,965 of record BPUM01000228.1, on the reverse strand, counting down.
CAAATGAGGCAAATCCCCTCTGCTCAAAGTTTTTTAAGTTTGAACGACAGCCATTGAAACAACTAATTTTCTGAAATCTCTCACCTCACTGTCTTGAGGATTTTTTATATATTTGATTTTACCAAACCTTCAAAAGAAAATTGATAACCAGACTAATATATTGGTGTGAAGAAAAGAAACGAAAAATATTTTCAATCAAATCGATCTCTGTTTGCATGACTGCTATCATATCATATACAAATTTCTTACCAATCTCCACTATATTCACGACCACCTTAAACTTATATCCAATATTGAAGGCTATCCACGTATATGTAGATGGATATCAGTCACTTTATATTGAGGAATTATTTAAATAAAAATTTTTGACGGACACCATTTAGGGTACCTTATGAATTTTTTTTTTAACGATCCAAAACATTTGTTTTTCACATCTTCATTCAGAGATCATCCGTGCAAAAATCATGCAAATTGAAAATCATTAAGGCATCTAATTGAGATTGGGACCAACAAAATCAATAAACACACGGTGCTTCAAGGAAGTACATAAATTTTAATAATTTAATTGAGTGGTCAAATGATATTAGATTCAAGTTATTTTGTTTTTAGAGATGATCTTTGAATGAATATCTACAAAATAGATTGTTTGGACTAGTGAAATATGCAGAGTGAGCCTTATAAGGGTGTCCCTCAATTATTTGAGGGATCCTTCAACAGAAGCTCTCTGTATATATTATATATACACAAACATACACACCAAACTTTCTCTTATTTAAAGAACATGAATAACGTTATTGTCAAGCCACATAACTACTCACTCCACCATGCAAAGTTAATGAAATTGTAAGCAACTTCATTTCAAATTCCATTTACAAGATTACTTAAAAGGACAAGTACTGAATTACTCAAACACGTACTGCCATGGTGACCCCATAATACATAAATAAAATATCAAAATTTCAACCCACCAGATTTGAGAAAAACTTCAAAATTGATCGATTATTAAAATCTGAATGACATAAAGAAAACAAATCTAAAGTTGCTTTAAATACCAATCCCAAATCATAAAATCTCTAAGAAATCTTTGAAAATTTCCTAAAAACTTATTAAAATGATGCTCTTTAACCTAATATTGACCTTATTTGGAAGGAAAAAAAAATGCTATTATTATTAGAGAGAAGCAGTGAGTATGAATAAATGTAACCCTGTAGCATGGGAAGAAGTAATTGGAAAATAAACACTGCTTCTTTGGAAAGAGACATTCTTACTTCGTGCAAATTACAGTTTGACATATTTGCAGATATTTCCGTTTTTTGTGTTTTCGATGAATTATTTCCTAAGAGAAGGAAACAATTTCTTATTGAAAAGCTCCAACTTAATTACAACCCAAAACTATAGATAACTGTGCACCAGCTTGCAGTGCAGAGAATAACATAAGGGTATGATTTAAAAGTAGCGTTCTGAACTTGAGCTATGCCATGAATGTGTCTCAACTCCAAGGATTAGAAAATAAGAAGAAGACAAACTGAGCCGTGCCAGGGCACAGTTGCTCTGCATTCCACCATTATTTACAGGCTTTATTTGAATTTTTTTTTTTTAAATTTACTCACTTAAAGAAGAAAACTTTTCTGATTCTTAACAATTATTGTACAGCTTTTTCTATTTTTCAAGAACGTTCTTGTCTTTTTTTTCTTGTGTCTAGAATGAACCGAAGATGTTTAGCCCTGCACTTTTCGAGATGGCCTAAACCCCGGCAAAAAGTATTTTTTTTTCTTCCTAATTTTAGGCATTCATTTCCATTCTACTGTTGGGGACTTTAAAAATGTAAATCCATCAGATCGATTGTCGAATTGCTTTGTTGCCCAATAATAATTGTTACATCCGACAGAAACTTGATGTAGCCAGTTGAGCGTAACAGAGGATGCAATTTTTTATATATAAATATGTGAATATAGCTTTTTAATTGGAGAAAGCAGAATATATGCATGATATGGATATCCAGGTTGATTCTTTTTGTGACACGTTTTTAATTTAACATTGTCAATTTCATGGAGGGGCCCGTGCACTTTTTATCTGTCTAAATATTTTATAATTATTTATTTTACAGAAAGGGATCAATTCAATCACCAGGAAAAGAAGAAAGAAATCTGAGAAAATTAAAAGGAAAATTTGGGAAACGTATTTATTTTATTATTATGATGATCACCTCTCCATTAGAAAGAAGGTTGAAATAAACGACAATACACATGGCATCTCTTTTGAGAAATATATAAAATAAAACAAGTGCACTACAACTGTCTAATAAAAATACATCATCCTGCATAAATAAAAACGTTACATCAACTGCGGAGACTCGATCTTCATCTTTTTTGTAGGATAAGGCGCTTCGACTTTGACAGCCCCTTCTTTATTTTGACCTGGTCTTCACCTTACCTGCAATATGGACATGTTATCACTTGTCAATTTGTTACTACATTTATCAATTCATCCTCGTCAGTAATGGCATTTACTTCGTTCCGATTCGCAGTGTAATTAACAATGTAAGTACTTGTTTGTTAACATAAAGATTCTCTGATAAGATAGTTACAGGCTGACAAGGTAATGTTAACTCAAGTAATAAAAACAAGAATGGAGAGCTTACCAGCTGGATGCAGTCTAGCTCTCATTATCTAGTAGTGGTGAGGAGGTGGGGGTGATGAGTAGATGTAAGGGTGTGGTGGTGCGGTGTGAACTGGAGGAGTTGGTGGCTTGTATGGTTTCTTAGGTGGTGGGGGTGGTGGGGGAGACTTGTAGTGGTAAGGTTTCTTGGGTGGAGATGGTGGTGGTGGAGACTTGTAGTGGTATGGGTGCTTAGGTGGTGAAGGTGATGGTGGTGGGGGAGACTTGTAGTGGTAGGGGTGCTTAGGTGGTGAAGGTGATGGTGGTGGTGGAGACTTGTAGTGGTAGGGGTGCTTAGGTGGTGATGGTGGTGGTGGTGGTGGAGACTTGTAGTGGTAGGGGTGCTTAGGTGGTGATGGTGATGGTGGTGGTGGAGACTTGTAGTGGTAGGGGTGCTTAGGTGGTGAAGGTGATGGTGGTGGCGGAGACTTGTAGTGGTAAGGTTTCTTGGGTGGAGATGGTGGTGGTGGAGACTTGTAGTGGTATGGGTGCTTAGGTGGTGAAGGTGATGGTGGTGGGGGAGACTTGTAGTGGTAGGGGTGCTTAGGTGGTGAAGGTGATGGTGGTGGTGGAGACTTGTAGTGGTAAGGATGCTTAGGGGGTGATGGTGAGGGTGGTGGTGGAGACTTGTAGTGGTAAGGATGCTTGGGTGGTGATGGTGAGGGTGGTGGAGGAGACTTGTAGTGGTAGGGGTGCTTAGGTGGTGAAGGTGATGGTGGTGGAGGAGACTTGTAGTGGTAAGGATGCTTGGGTGGTGATGGTGAGGGTGGTGGAGGAGACTTGTAGTGGTAGGGGTGCTTAGGTGGTGAAGGTGATGGTGGTGGAGGAGACTTGTAGTGGTAAGGGTGCTTAGGGGGTGATGGTGAGGGTGGTGGTGGAGATTTGTAGTGGTAAGGATGCTTAGGTGGTGAGGGTGAGGGTGGTGGGGGAGACTTGTAGTGGTAAGGATGCTTAGGTGGTGGTGGTGAATGCACTGGGTGGTGCGGCTTCTTGTGTGGAGGAGGAGGAGGAGGAGATGAGTAGTGGTAAGGTTTCTTTGGTGGTGGTGGGGGTGGGGGAGATTTGTAGTGGTAAGGCTTCTTGGGTGGTGGTGGTGGGGATTTGTAGTAGTAAGGCGCCTTTGGTGGAGGAGGTGAGTGTACTGGAGGAGGAGGAGGTGGTGGGGATTTGTAGTGGTAGGGATGCTTAGGTGGTGAGTAGTGCACTGGAGGAGGAGGTGAAGGAGGAGGTGGTGACTTGTAATGATAGGGAGGAGAAGCTGGTGGTGGAGGAGATGAGTAAGGGTAGTTTGCTGAGGTTTCTGATGGCAAACTGAGAGAAACTATAGCCACTAGGAGAGTGACCACAAGAGAAGTCACTGATGAAGATCCCATTTTCCCCATCTTTTTGTTAAGAATGGGTTTTTGGTTTTCTGCCTCTTAAGCTAAGCCTCCCTCCCTTTATATAGCTTTGGTCTTTACCCTTAACTCCAAGGTAATCATGCCAAGTTTTCACTTGCCAATGATCTAATTATCTTAGTAAAAAACAAGATTAATGTTAAAATAACACTAATGGGCCACCCTATGTTTGAACAGCTTATCAATTACAATATTTGACCAATGAAGCAGCCTTGACTGGATTTTGTTTAAGCCCCCCCTTCTTAAAAAATTTATATCTTTCTTGATGGAATAGAAGCTTCAAGGTAATTAAACACTAAACAAGACAGGAATATATTAAGACTTCAGAAGGATGAATCCGCAATCTACTACTACGAAACAACATCGATACTATCTTCAATTTAATTACACGTATAATTCGTGTGAAGTTTTATAAAAAAATTTACTAGTAGTGAAATCACTCATATTCTTCATCGACAGAATAAACCTATTGTCACCCAAGGGTGTGACTCTCTTTACTTGAAGGCAATTTAATGCAATAAGAGTACGTGGGGCAGAACATGAAGCTTTATTCAATAAAAGTACAATATCTAAACCACAAGTCTTCCTTGTTTGTGTAATATTTCTCATGATACGTAGACAACTTTGAAAAATGTGTGTGGTGGCCTAACTTTCTGTGATTTTTGCTCTACACACAGGGACCAGGCGGCTGCAACTCTCTCTCTCTCTCTCTCTCTCTCCCTCTCAAATGATCCAAAGCTTTAGTACGTAGGCTGTCACATTCGCACATCTTTAATTAATTTTCTGGAATTTCTCTGACTCTGGAGGTTTGATAAGCCCATTTGCCTTAATCATACACGTTAAGGACTAATTAATCATTTACAAATACGAACTAGTTGCTCCAAAACAATTACCGATTACTAATAAAGAACGATAAAATGCTTAATTAAGCATGTTTAGTTAGGCATTAAATCGCATTATTCTGACCACCGCAAGAATGAGAAAATGCTTCTCCAAGTTCCAGCTCGTCAATGGAATAATCAATCCCACTTCATTTCAATTGACATGGTGAGCTGTTCGGATAATATTAAATATCTTTTTTGGTAGCAATTATTTTCCGAACAGTACCAGCAGAGCAGGGATGGCTTTCATCAACTATAGATCTGCACCCTTTTGACACTTTCACGTCCCCATACAAATCCACAATCATTCATTTCAACTTTGATGTAAAACAATTTAAGATTTCAGAGGGACCGATCCGCGGCCCACTATTACCAACATCGATAATGTCCTCAATTTAACGACCGGCATAATCCAACAAGTGTGGGGTTTTATATAAAAGACATCGATGCTATTAATAATTGAATCATTTATTATATATTTTATTTTATTTTATCAAATTTCTCATGTGACTTTATATTTTTTTAAACATGCAATCATAGCGATACAAATTAATCATTTTTTCTCTTTTTACTTTAATTTCTTTTTATGTTTTAGCTAATAGTACACCAAACTTTTTCTTTTTTGTGGGGGTGTGTGGTACGGTTGCCCCAAAGTTAACTTGGACAAAGAGATATAGGCCAACCTCGATCCATCTTCACAATCAATGCTAGGTTAGTAGTGGTCCTATGGCACGTGACCTTCCACGTGATTTTGGTCAAAATGTTAGTTATCCACATCCTTCTTTAGGTGCATGCTAATAGGAGTGGTAGGTGAAGACTGAACCCTAGCTACGTAATCTCTTATAGCCCACAGAGAACGATCGAAGAAGAGTCATTATTGGCTTTTGACTGGTTTCCCCAGATCTGTATATTAAAAAAATAAGGAGAATCACTATTATACCCAATATAGGAATCCAAATTATAAAAAAATCATATATGAAATGGATTTTAAAAACACACGCAAAACTCATTTACAGCATAACAAAGAGGCTTTTAACTTTTTTAAATTACAAAACTACTATTGATTTCTTAAAACAAGCCCAACCCCAAAACTTCATAAAAAAACCCAAAACACTCAATGTGTCATCAAAGTAATTTAATAATCAAAATTAAATTCAATAGGGCCAGATGTTATTCTTTGGGTTTTTTTGGATTTGTTTATAGAAATTAAATGGTATAAGGTTTATCTATATCATTAGTGCTAAGAATGGGTATATGACTAAATATCTATAAATAAATAAAATACTACACGGAGAAATTGAAACCATGCAATAATTTGTATGTGAAGACAGCCAAGAATTGAAGAAGAATATTAGGGAAAGTTTCTGAGCCAGTACTTTTTGTTTATGGCTTTATGTTTTTTTTTCCAATACAGAAATTGACAGTCACCTTTCATATTCATATTGTAGCTTTCATGGTATCTAGCTGGAGTTTGCATAATTTTTACCTTAATGTGCAAATGTGGTCAAACCCATTTTAAATACTAATCTAGTTTGGCTCCTATTGAATTTCTTGCATCACTAGCTACTAAATAAGTCTTTCACATCTTGACAAATTAGCTTGTGTATAAATATATTTTAAAAAAAACAATTATGCACATTGATGGGGTAAGTGAGATTTAAAAAAAAAAAAAAAAGAAGAAGCAAAAGTAGAAGCACTAGAATTTTCAAAAAATCACAAATTGGGCTGGGGCAGGTTAGATGGCATGTGATTTGAGACAAATCTAAATCTAGAAGCTTGTCTGAAATGAGAGAAGTGGAGAGCTGATTACCAAGCAAGTGGAGCATTTTGACTTTGATTTTATTTTTTTGGTTTAAAAGATCTTGCATATCAGAGATTTTAGATTCAAATTCCCATGGCATTATAACTGTGTGTGTGAGAAATCTTCATCTTCTCTAATTTAAACCATCGCATACTAGAAAAAGAAAAGATATTTAAAAATTAGTGTGTGAATATGGGGGAAATTGGTCAATTTTGCAGCACATTTTGGCTAAAACAATATTTTCCTCACATATACATGTGCACCGTTTAAGATCCTTGAGAATTGGACCTAGTATTATATGGCTTTGGTTCTTCCTTTTTGCCATACTTTCTCGCTTTTTGTTTTTCTCGTTATTTTCTAGTGTTGCTTTGTTTGCCAAGTTGCTATAGAAAATGCATTTGTCGAATTTATCCTAATTGGTTCTTTGAGTCCAACAATGACAAGATGTGGATGATCATCGAACAGGCATACGATACTTCCTTTTCTTTTGCGTGTCTTCTGGATTTTAGCTCCTCTCCCTGCTCAGTCCCTCTCCTTGAAGTTTAAAAGTTTGTATTTTTCCTCTTAGTCTTATGCATATATACATTAATCCTTTCTGAAAAGTCTTCCCTTTTAAAGGGATCTCCATAAACACATTTCTTCCCTATGAGTTACTGTCTCCATAAGAATCCTATATGTAATAATATACACCAGTTTGTTATGTATGGACCATCGATTCCATTGATATGTAACCAATTCAAATAGACTTATTTGGAGGGTTCTTACGTAGAATTTTCTTCGTATGAAAGATACTCGGAATTGGGCGAAGGAGGTTCACACTCGAACTCTTGCCATTGATGTGTGGGGGTAAATGCTCTATCATCCGAGAAAATAAATTTCTCTATACTCAACTTTGACCACTTTTTTGTATACAATACAATATATAAGCAATGATCCAAAATTACATTCTGTCAAGAGAACGTTCCTTTACGTAACAATATTTATATTGAGCCTGTCATCATAATATATGTATACCCATCCATATAAATTATAATTAGCTGATTAAAGAAGCATTTTGTTGTAGATCATATGGTACATACATATATAATAAGCCTAAACAATCGGGTTCATAAAATTAATTAGTTTTAGGGTTTTGATAATGATGATGATCAGACTAAAAAGTCTCCTCCCAATGCAATATCAGCAAGTCGTTTTATTTTATTTTATTTCATTTTCGTACCAGAACAAAATATATTATCTCCAAGACACCGACACGAAAATGAAAGCGTGAAAATGAGATTTTCATAGGCTGGGAGAAAATTATAATATTGGCTTTTGGTAGACTGCATGAGGCATCCAAGTCAAGAGAGCCAAGTGTCTTGAATTGTTTGTGCATAAAAAAACACAGAAGATATGTATTCATTCATTTAATAAATTTATATTAGGTGTATGTGGTGTATGAATTTCAGCACTCCGGTCCATATGAATACGTGTCTGTTCTACCCCTGTTGATGTTTTGTGAAGGATTTTTGAGTCCTGGACAGACTTTTCAAACATCATGGATGTAGACTCTTTTTGGCTACTTAAAGCTAAAGCATCTCTCTGTCGCAAATAAATCTTTTTCGAGTAATTTTTCAGTGCGATCGTAATAGAGCTACGTAATATTTATCAATTTTCTTAAACGTATGCATATCATTATGAGTAATTTTTTGGTGCGATCAAAACATAGCTACGTAAAGTATGTATATTAATATCAATCTTTATATTATAATACGTGAATTATTAACGTTCACGTCTCGCTATCACCATACAAAAAAGAAATCATGTTTTTTATCCTTAACATTGTTAACATGTTAGGCGTTTATTTTCGTTTTGGGGATTTAAAAATGCTAAATGTGGGGCATATTTCTAAGATGTTAGGCATATGCTGCTCAAGATTCCGTGAAAAGATTGAAGGCTTGAATTTTTTATGGTTTGAAGATGAAAGAAGAAGATTGAAAGCTTGATGAATTGATGCAATTGACATACATACAGTGCCACGTGGATCTTGTGGAATTTATCTATTTTACCCTTCCGAAACACAAACACGAACATGATCTGTCAGTGAGTGCATGCATGGAGAAAGAAAGTATCCAGAGTCGGACATAATTAAAGCAGTATTTTAAAAAAGTACTTTTGTTTTCTGATTGAAGGATTGGGACCCACACAGTACATGAAGGCTTCAATCTTTGCTTCCATGGTGAACGACATCTCACATTTTCAATTCTGTACAACGGCCTCAAAAGCAAGCAATGGCCTTATCATGTTGTCATTCTAAAACCAGGGAAAAACAAATCCTTTGGAAATTGGAAATAATGGAAAAAGTAATTTAAGATTTTGTTTTTTGCTGTGTCCTCATGTAATAATTCACGCATGTTTTTGGTTCGTACATTGTTATAATCAAGTGTTGTTCATTCAGACACTAATTATGTTTAATGATTCAGGTAGTGTTTGCATGCGTAGGCTTCTCTATAACAAATATATGTCTACCTAAATCAATCTCCTAAATCCTGTTTTACCTAAAAGTTTGTATGAAACAGGGATAGCACTGTTTTTTTATTCTCGGTCAATCATTTATTCTCGGTCAATCATAGACTGTCATGTGAAAAAATTATCACGCATAACATAACGTGATTGGCTGAAAATAGCAAAAAAGTGTTATCTCCGTTTCATGTAAGTGTTTTTCCTATTTTACATCTTTGGCAGGTCATAATTTCACCCATGGCCATGGTCGTGGTAGATGTGGAAATCATACGGGTAGAGGGTCGAACTTCAAGCTAAGTTCATGAAAGAGGAAATGGTTATTCAAACAATAATTTTATTTTAATAAACGAAACTGAAAACGATAGTTAATCTTAATTGGCTATGTTGAATGTTGAATGTTTTCACTGCCACAAACCAAGTTTTTTTTTTAAAAAAAAGAAAAAAGTCGGTTGTAGAAAGTCCAAAAATGAAACCAGTACTATGCCAAGAATTGATTGGATCAAATACAATTGTTTATTAACTAACCTTTGAGTTAGTGGTAGTTGTCTCCACTTAGATGACGAGAACAATATATATTTATGATAAGTTCGACACAACTGATTTTATTGTGGTGGTATAGCCTTGTAAATTTGTTATTCTGAATGAAATAGAATCAATAAATCAAATCCAGTAAGTGTGTGTTTTTCCTGTGCTCTCCTCTCCCAAACTTTGGGGGTACCTCCTAATAAAGTAATTCTTGTGTTTTGGCTGCACCGTCACGTTAATGTAGTGCCAAATGTAGTAATACCAAATATTTGGAATCATGGACATCGAATTTACTGACAAACCCAATTGGACCCGAGTGATATAAGCTTCTGTTTTTTACACTTGGTAGGTAACCATACTTTTTTGTCTTTGTAAAACTTTATTTTATTTATTTATACTCGGGGAATGAGGACTCGATCGTGGTGAGATTCCTTGCATATATTTTATCAATAGTCACAAGTATTTTTTGGGTTTGCACGTTACACGTACACCGTCACATATTACAATACTAAAAATATAAACTTATCATCCACTCATATTTTATTAATTAGTAATATTACGTCACGGTGTCGCATTGTTTAGAAACAAAAATTTCTCACATCACCGCACCTTTCTTTTTCTCTGAACCATAATTAACGCTGCATTAAATACCTATCAAATAAGAACAATAGACCTGGGCCCTATGGAGGAAGAAATACCAAAAGACGACTTGGAAATATACCAAACCCAGACCATGCGTCCATCTAATCCAACTTCAAATTCTGAACCTAATCCATGCAACGACTTAATGCTGTGGGGGCAGCCCTTCAAGTTGCAACATCTCTTTCTAGTTTACCCTTTTCTTCATTTTTTCATCACAACTCTTTATTTAGCTAACAGTCATATTCGAACGAAATGGAAGCAACCCGCATTGCTTAGACATTTTCCTGCTTCATGAAATCAAATAACCTCATTGCCCTAAACCAACTTTTTCCCCACCCATTCTCTCCAATTTCAAAAAGGAAGAAAAGGACTAATGGCACCAATTGAAACCCACCAGGCCACATGGAATGCAAGTAATGACACCAATGAGACTTGCTCTCCTACCAAACCTAGCCCAGTTTCCCTACAGGCTCTACATCATCATCTAGGGTTTTAAATCAGTGTTAAGAAGAAAGAGGATCTATTTACAAATGCCCAAAATGTTGTGCCAAATTCATGGTAGTTGAAAACCAATTCATATTCCATTTCCTTTTTTTTTATGTTTATACAAGTGATATTGGAGAGGGGATAGTCGAATACAGGATCTTAGATGCAAGGGTAACTGCTCTTAACCACTACAAGCGCTTGCATTTTTTTGGCTTTTTTCATGCCAAGGAAGATGGAAGGGTCTAGCAACATAGGATTATGAGTCACAAATCACAACCTTCATTGAAGAGGCTAAGATCTTTCTTTGTAATAATTGAGACAGAGTTTGAAGCCCATGTGAGGTGTACAGAAATTACAGACTAGTGAGCAGGACACTGGGCTAGTGGCTTAGCATTGAGAGGATCTATAGCAAAAGGAATAACTTACTCTCTACATACTGTTGTTGGCAGCACAAGTATTTACTCTAAAAGGGGAACAGTGGATCAAATTTCTAACACACAAAACATCCATGCATTGTCTTTTCTCAGTAATTGATTTCACAGAGGATAAAAAATACACAATCTCTTTCAAACTGACCATGATGCTCTGTGAGCTCTTCTCTAGACAACGCAAGTTACAATAGAAGACAAAACTTTATGGTCTCTGCAACACTTCACAGAATAGAGTCCAAGTTCATAGACTTGGTTTCTTCGTTAAGGTCACAGAAAACATAAAAATATGATATCTATAAGAGGAGAAAAACTTAGTTGCAACTATCCCCAACACACATGGAAGAGGAGAAAAACTTAGTTGCAACGGGGATAACATTATTTTGCTATCCCCAACACACAATGAAGAGTTATCACGCGTGTCATAATGCTATTGGCCGGGGATAGCAAAACAATGTTATCCCCGTTTCATGCAAGTGTAGGATTACTGCAAATCCCTATGAAAAAAAGAAGGAAAAAAAGAATCGAAGTGGTGTGGTGCTCAAAGGGAGAGTCAGCTCCCAAGATCTTAAATCCAATTGTAAATCCTCAGCTAGACCTTGGCCACTTTTTGGACAAGGATCGGAAAATCTGCAAGCACCCCTAATTTTAAAAATCCAACTCTTGGCCCAATAGGCTTGCTACATTCAAACGATTCTCAGTACCCTTTATGGAAGTCAGTGCTCCATGTTGCACTTACATAGCTCAAAGTATTTCGTGTTCAATTTTCCAGATTCTTCCCCAGTTCAATGTCGTGGTCCATTCTTCTTCATATGTATCCCCACTACAAGACAGAGTCCTTTTTCCGAAAATACAAAACCGCAATTGTCACTCGGATCGGATGTGCATCTGTCAATCCATGCTATTAGCATGAAGTTCAAAACGTCGAATGCATTCATCCAAACCAGTCAAACTTTAGAATTCAATTGCCATAATGTGTCAAAAGGAAGAAGACATTCAGAATCCCTTATCTACAATAAGAATATAACACTTCTTTAAGAAATTGGGTAGAAATGTAAATGCAAAATTAGATATCTATGTTTAATTACATAACTATGAAACTTTTCTTGATTTCACTACTTAGATACTCTGCATTTCAAGTACTTACAATTAGTGCCCAAGCCTGAGCAATTTGACATTGTATATTTGGGGTACAATGTGGTTACCACTCCAGAAAGAAGCATACATATAGGCAATGTATAAAAGCTAATGCAATCTGCATTACTTCAACATAGATGTCTCTCATTACCTAATTCCTATTCACCTCTTACTACGGGATCCAGGTCCAGATCTTGGACCCGGGAACCGGGAAAACTGCAGCCGCAAGTAATTAGAATCAGGACTGTGTTCATCCATTTCATAACCTGTGAATCCAACCATAACGTCAGCATCTACCAGCATTTCAAAACCACTAGCATGGGAAAATAAAAAAAACCAATGCAGCTAGTTCTATAGGGCTAGCTATCACAACTTATGATTGCAATCTTAAATTGCCTCACCACTACTCTGTACACCTATTATGCCTGGAAGAATATTAGAATAAATCACCATGTACATGGTTGAATAAGTTACTAATAGCAAATAGCATTTAAGAAGTTATAAGGGAAAAAAGTAAAAAAGAAAACAGAAAGAAGGATTAAGTTTCTTTGACAGTGATAACCACAAGGTTGAAGACGAGCAAAAGCAATCACCTTGCAAGGCACTCAGAGCAGTTGCTGCATAGGCTGGACTTTCAAAGTCCACAAAACAAAGGATAAGAGGATCCCCACCACGCTGCATTATGGATAAACCAGAATATATGTGTGAATACTAATTTCATACTTCCAAAAAGGTAAAACCAAGTAATACAATGAGAATCCCAAATCAGAGTAAACAAGAAAAACAAAATGACCAAGAAAAATACGTGCTTAGAACAATCCACCACCCACATACATGTTTGGACTCTTTGCTCACAAGCCTCACTTCTTTATAGCCCACAAAAGGACGAAAGATATCTTAAAGCAATGTAAAGGATGAACAATGTGAAAACCATTGAGTTAAACAATTAGATGGAAAAGGGAAAGATCAAGTTAATTCTTGGGCAGAATGAGAAAGTCATCAAGGATACGAGCTACTTCTCTCTTTGTGCTGTCAGGAGGAAGTCCTTCAACATATAAAGTGTTGGAAGCGTCTGGAGGTAAATGAGCTGTTTCACGTCCAGGCCTAGCCATTGCATCGACTGGGAGCTGATTGGAAAAACTCATATTTCGACCATTTGTTATTAGATCAGAAGCAATAGGTCCAGGATGACCCATCACAGAATGTTCAGCCATTGGAAGGCCACCCATTCCACCACCAACAGCCCTTCCCAATCCAGTTCCACCAAAAGTACTGGCTTCTCCAGAAGTATGTGAAGACATTTGCTTCAAAAGGAAGTAGTATAAATGTTTAGTAAAAAAACAGAGAGATGTGTCATAAAGGCACTGTTTCAAATGCTCAAGAAAGTCACCACATTCTGAAGATAGTGGTCATATTCTGATCCAATTGATTTTGTATTCTTTAAGGCCCTAGGATCACCAAAATCATCATCTCGTGCCAAATAACTATGCATCTCATGACCTGAATACAGGCCAGGAGCTGCAAGGTCTGCAAAGGTTAGTCCATAATTTCAGTGCTAAACTCCAAAACTATTAAACAAGGAAAGAAGCCTCCAAAACAGCAGATTGGAAGAGATTTTAAATCAAGAACTATATCGAGAAACATTAGAGAGATGCAGGAAGATACCCCTTCTAACGGTTAAAACCTATTATATTTAGTTTGCAGATTTAGTCCCAAAGTGGGGAACTACAAATATCAGTACCAACAACCATGTGGTGATTAAACTAGTAAAACTTCTTTTGAGGTTGAAAACTACAAACTGAAAATACCAATTGAAATATCTAGTTACAAATATACAAGGCTATGCTTTTTTATGAGTGACTAAAGAATAATAATAATTCAACAAAAGAAATAACTAAATAAGAAAATGAATTTGGTATCTAACTAAACTTATATCATATGATATGCATCAATTTATATTAGTCTATTACATTTATATCACAAAAGTTGCATCATAAAATATGTAGACCATCTCATTGCCATCATTATTGAGGAATAGCATTGGGATGGAAGACTGACCGCACTTAAAGAACAGCATGATCCTACTTGACGCCATTTCAAATAATTGGAGTTTGGTTGGGGTGGGGGAGGATCCATTCTTAAGTACCTTGTAATGTTATTGGAAACTTTAACTGATTTTGTATTACTTTTCATTATCAAATAGGTCTCAACAGATGAAGTTACACAAACTATCAACATAACCTACCAGTTTTCTTCACCTTGAACATAATTTAACAGTGACTTTTAAAACTGCCTCCTAAATGGGAAATCATTCAAAAGTTGCTCTAATACCAAATCCAATAAATCAAGAATAATGGATTTAAGGGAAAAAAAAAAACAGAGTGAATAATTATGGTCTTGTTTTAAAGAAAAAAACTAGCTCAATAGAAAATAACAGCAGTCCTCTGGTAGCAAAAAATTCCACAAATGATACATTATTATATGCAAGCATACTGTTGACCATTATTCTTGTAAGATAGAGGTCCAGGAGTAAGCACACATGGAACTTTTTCAACCCTTGCATGCCAAAAACAATCGACATCACTAGAAAAATTTCTTAGGGTAAAGTGAAGATCGTACTTTGGATGATGAAATCACATAAGTCATGATGCCACCTAAGTTTCTATTGTACTCGCAAAACAATAATTCCCGGACTTTAACAATTTGTCTTTTATGTATGAAGGGATCAAAGGCCCAAAAACCATTTCATTGACTTAAACTTAGTTACAATCCAAGTTCAGAACCTAAGCTAGCTTTCATGTTATTTGAAGAAGGACGTCTATCCTGATCCAAAAATTACCAGGGAGAAGGGAAAGGTAAATAATTAAATCGTCTTTGGATTGATGAGCAAGAATAGTGGATAATGACTCCTCCACTTCAGTAAACAACTCCATTTAGCTTCCCTGATATTCTCTATGAAGGTGAAGGCTTAGTTTAGTTATTACACTATCTTACTGCCAATCTTGCATGTTCATTACTCGTTCCTTGATTTTATATAGAAATGGCAAACTAAAGCCTCCACACACACAGAAATCGCAACGATAGTTTACTTGCAACCCATTAAGAGTATGCAATCGTCGACTCTGTAACACAAAATATAAGATGAATTTTATCATTCCAACACACAAAGAAACCCACTGATCAACCAAGAAAATTGCCCACATTTATAATACAAGAAATCAAATTTAAACGATTTGATGAAGAAGATCAATAATTCAAGCCAATGCACGAAAGCACAAACAAAATCACAGTTTATAATCACACAATTCAAACCAAATGGAACAACTAATTAAAGAAACTCCATTCGACGTTACCAATGTTCTGAAAAAAATAAGAGGGCGTACCATAGTCAGAACGAGGTCGTTTATGCACGCCACCGGAGGGACCCAGTTGCCGCTGCCGGTTCCAGGGGCCGCCCCTCATTTTAATTTACCTGCAAAATTGTATTTAATAGACGGAATGGTGAGGAATTTCAGAAAAACAAAATCGTAACAAAAAGAACTAAATTTAAAAATATAAATAAATAAAAACCCTAATTTGATAAAACCTTGTTGTTGGCGATTACGAAAACCGCAAAGCTTAAGCTTTTTCCTGCAACTGCTTTGCTGGATTTAAATTTTTCTGTATTTATTTGCAGTTTCTTTTCGGGCAGAAACCTCCTGCTTGTTCGAGTGTTTTGACGTCGAAACTCGCCGACTCAGTTCGCGTGTGTATCGGTTCATGTTGATTCGCCGTGGGAGGGCTCATATGTTTTCCCTGAACATCGAATAGAACTACGCCACGTGCTTTCGAGTACACTTGGAATGCTCTGGTTGGCCACATAAACATAAACTGAGGAGTGGAGCCTTTCTTTATCGGGACCTTCTTTTTCTTTTTTCTGGTCCCGGAATAGCCTTTCGGTATTTGGTCCATGTTCTATTTGAAATTTCGAATTTCGAATTTCTTTTCTTGCCGGATTTTTTTGTTGTTGGTGATTTCATTAATTTAGCATGGATTTTTTACACACTTTGATATCTATCCTGCAAGTACGGGTGTCTGGATTGAATTGGTTTTACTTTAAAATTGCGACTAAATCGATTACAATATAATGTTTTGGTTTGGTTTGTTTTTGACAAAATTCACGGATGAAACCGAACCAAACCAAAAAAATCAATATAACAGTTTGGTTCGTCCGATTTGGGCCAAAGCCTAATTTTCAACATTATTAGCCTAATTAGAGCACCTCCATCCCAAAGGGCAAGGATAAGGCAAATGCAAGGCAAGGTTTGTAACCATTCAGGGGAATAGTGGCAGCCTTGCCTTTTTGGTTTCCACCCCAAAGGGCAAGGGCAAGAGCAATGAAAATTACTATTCACTTTAATTTATTTTCTATTTTTTATACATAATCCATTAATTTTGATAAGCTTTTTGGATAAGATTTTCGATTGCCACGTGTCACTATTTATTATAAAATTCTCACCTAAAATTTCAAATAACATTTTCATATAAAATTTTCAGACAAGATTTTCGGTTGCCACATATCCATATGTTGTTATAAGATTCAGATCTTAAATTTCAAATTTTCTTGAGTTGTCCATGCGCCTCCAACTTCAATGGAAGAGGCCATGTGTTTTTTGATACAAATGGAAAGTAGTATAAAAATTTGAGTGGAAAGTAAAAAATATTGGAAAGAGAAGAATTTGTATGAAGATTTGGTGTGGAAAGTGAATAATATTGTTAGGTATTTATAGGGAAAAAATCCAAAAATTCCGTCGAATTTCTAAAAAAATTTGATCAGAGCGTCTAGGAAGCGCCACGTGGCTTCTTCCCCTTGGTTTTTGTCAGCGTTGGCGTCAGTCGTGCCACTCAGTGATTGGAGTGGAAGCCAAGATGACATGAGAAGCACTTCTAGCTATGCTTTCTCTTTTGGCAGTGGAGAAGTTTTCTTGGGCATCAATCAAGCAACACAATGTAGCTCTCTCCATAGCTGAAGCTGAGTATGTCAGTGCAAGTGAAGCTACTACACAGGCTATATGACTAAGGTTTGTGCTAGTGGACTTTGGAGAATTGCAGACTGATGCAATTCCATTAATGGTGGATAATACCTCTGCCATTTCAATGATAAGAAATCCAATTTTCCATCAGAAAACCAAGCACATCAACTCCAGGTATCACTTTATCCAAGATGCTTTACAAGATGGGGTAGTGGACTTGAGGTACTGCAAGTTTGAAGAACAAGTGGCTGACATTTTCACTAAAGCTCTACCTAAATAGCGGTTCAACTATCTAAGAGGATTGCTTGGTGTTAAACCAGTTAACAATTTAGAAGGGAGTGTTGAAGTATAAATTGTTTCTAGGTTTAAATTGCTAGTTAGCCATGTGTATGGCTCATATGCTATCACATTTTATTGGACTTACAGGTCCAGATTCATGCCAAGTGTACAGCTCATAGGATGGGACGATTGTGTATTGGCTGAGTCATTTTTGTATTGGTTGAAATATATATATTGATAGTTGAATGAGATCACACTGAGTGTGTGTGCATGATTACAATCATTGCCTAACAGATTCTCTCTCTCTCTCTCTCTCTCTCTCTCTCTCTCAACGTCTCTCTCTTTTCTCTCTAAAACATTCTCTCATAAACTTTCTGCGCAAGCAAACCTGCTACTCTGTAAAAACTCCAACAAACCTCAGCCCAACATAAACCAATATTATAGATCACAATTAGGGTTTGGAGCAGCCTATGAATGTTGAAATTAGGGATTAGGATTATAAGGAGAGAAAGAGGGAGAGGGAGCAGCTGCCAACCTCCATCTCAGTTTGTTGCAGTCGCTATTGATGCAGTAGCTAGAGACGAAAAAAGACAATTAATTGAAAAGGGAAACTGAGTTTGATTAACAAGAAATTTTTTTCCTTTAAAAAAAAAAGATTTGATTAATTGAAGGAGAAGAAAAATATGTGATTCTTTGATATTGATTGACTTAATCGATGGGTAGGATAGTGAGCAATGGAAAGAGAAACTGAGCTTGAGGAAAAAAAAAAGGTATTTTTTTGTTTGGGTAATTCGAAGAGGGAGAAAATGGAGAGATATTTTTTTATTATTTACTTTTAGATGGACAATTTACCTCGTTAGCTTTTTTGTGGGAGTTTATACTCTTAGGACCCATTTGAGACACTTTGATGATAAGTGGTGGGCCACAGAAAGGACATGTCAGCATTTAACGGAGATTTTGACAGCAACATGGACGGAGGTATGAAATTGGTAGTAATGGCATGTTTACTAATCCGTAATTGGATTAGGAGGAATTGAATTGAGGAGGAGTTGGATTGAGGAGAATTAGATTCCGGATTCCTATTGAAGTTGTTTACTAAACCATATGAATTGAGGGGAGTTAGATTCCGAGTTCTAATTGAAGTTGTTTACTAAACCATATGGAATTAGAGTAGGAGTGGTGCTAATTACTAAAATGTCCTCGTTGTTGGGTTAAAATATATGGCAAATTTTGAATATTAAAATTTGTGTGAGGATATAATGGGTAAAAAAGATGAATTCCTAATGGGTTAGTTCTTAAGGAATTAGAATACCACCTCCCACTCAAGAATTGAATTCCTCAAAAATCAAGAATTCAATTCTTAATTTTGTGTGGGTGTCCCTTACTTTTCAATTCCTTGATGTGAAGTAAACGCAGGAATCCTCCATAGGTGGAACTCAATTCCTGATGAGAATTCCAATTCCTGATTAGTAAACACACCATAAAAGTAAATGTTGGGAATGAGGGCACTGGCGGACCCAGAAATTTTTTAGCGGAGGTGCAATATTGACTAAGTATGAAAAATGGTTTTTCGGAATAATCATTTTCTCAGAGAATTTTTGGCGGCTTTTGTTCCTTACACATCAAATAAGAAAACTTGATTTTATGGGATTTTAGTATGAAGTATATATTGACTTAATGAGCCATCATTTTTAGCCTAAATCGTATTTTGCACTAAAACTGAATTTTCATATTTTGATTTGGTGGGAATTTGATTTTCTAGTATTTTTATTTGAATCCAAATTGGGGGGTACTTCCTTATTTACATTGTAAACTTAAGTAAATGGAGTAATATAAAAATAAATAAAAGTAAAAGGACAAAAATATTTACTTAAATGTTGAAAATGAAAATAAGGTAATCTGTACACCAGTTGAGCAAAGGGGCAATTTCAAGCACCTACAATGGTTTTTCTGGTGAAGGGAGGTGCAGCTGCACCTCATTGCGCCTTAACAGATCCGCCTCTGAATGAGAGTGAGAAATTTTTTTTTTTGATATCAAAGTCAGAATTTTGGAAAATGTGCAGTTAGTAAAATGAAATTTACCCTATAAAGTAATATTTATGCATAAAAATCATACTATAATAATATTATATAATGCAATTATATAATATATGTAATCAGGCAAGTAAAGAAACTAGTGCATGATGAATATCACGCTCCTTTCCACCTGCCACCAGC